>JARGYA010000154.1:0-315997 GCA_029204335.1 Mycena vulgaris
GTGAGCCGACCGCAACCAGAACCCCGGGGACGAGGGATGCGGTGTACTGTGGGGGTAGTGGCAGGATATAAATGCAGGGAACAGGATTCGGTGTCGTCGGAATTACACTGCAAAGCGCCGCGCACGAGAGGTGCACGGATGGGTGCCCAGGAGGCTCCGTCGTCAAATGTGATGAGAGTTTTCAGCTGTTTAGGCTCCCCCCTGCCTTCGACATATTCCGCATTCGCGACGACATTTACGATGCCGAAGCTTGCGACGCCGTAGACGGGCTCATAGTCGACGAAACCCATATCGGCGGCGGTTGGTGTTCGCGAGGCTGTGGACGAAGAATGTGCCATTCGAGTCGCTGACAAGGAGGGTCCCGATGCCCTCGAGCCAGTGGTCGTGGACGACGTCCACCGCGAGTGACGCTTGTTCTGGATTCGACAATGGTGAGCGCGCCTTCACGGAGGCGCGTAGAGTCAGGAAAGTGCGCCTCAATCCAGGTCTTGAAGTCCCGCGTGACGTAGAGCGAAACTGCTTCTTGATTGGTGTCAAAGGGATTTTTGTGCGCGACCACAGCGAACTGGGATAGTATGGCAAGGCTGACGATGCCCCGGGCGCTTTTTCCGATGCCAAGCTCCTCTACCTTCATGTCTTGATCGAAGAAATCCGTACTCGAAAACAGATGCGACGAAGAGAGCTCGTGTTTGCCTCCGGAGCTCTTGGTATCAAAGGCCACACAATAGACGAGATCTGCGTGTGCATCTGGCCTGAAGTAGTAGCCGCCGTGCGCAAACTGACAGCGGGAAGTCTCGCGAAGGATTGGATGCGGCGGCGAGCTAAAAGCGTCCTTGGTTACGTATGTCTACGAGCGGAGATTAAGCAGTGTGAATGACCAGAGCGTTGGCCGAGGCTCACCTCATCGTGGCAGACATCCGCGTGTCCCGCTTTACTGCAAACCGTACCCTGATAGAGGATATACTCATATTTTTGAGGATCCGAATGGAAAGAAAGCGGTGCCGCCACGACTGCAGGTGGGATGGGAACTTCGAATGCCCGCCAGGTCTTTCCCCGGTTTTCGGTCCGGAAATGCCTCGTGGATCGGGTCAGGATGAATGCCTGGATGGGATCGGTGAGAACGACACACAGCGAATATTTGTGGTACGCACATAGGAAGAGTCAAAGGGATGTCCTATAACCAAGGCCGCAACTCCTGTTGGAATGTCTTTGGCGAGTGTCCATATCCTGCCTTCATCCGACGAAACGTAGACGCTGCCTTCGATAGAGTCGTGGTAAATTGCGGACTGAGAAGAAAGTCACGTCAGAGTGCGGGAGATTAGGATCATGCGTCAGAACGTACGGCGGAATCCCGGAAAAAAAACACCTGATTCGGCAAGTTGGCGAAAGAGGTAATTGCATGCTCTGGGGACGCAAGAAGCTGAAATGGAAGGGAAATGAAGAGTAGAAAGGCAGCGCATAAATGTCGCCGCATGGTGGAAACCGGAGATGCTGTGGACAGTGCCGCGCAGTCTGCAGAATGCGAATTTGGTCCAATGTATCTCGTGAACTTGTGTTTCCGGGAGTGCTGCCAGATGGTGGGATAACGAAAGAGCCATCAGGAATGGCTCGCGGTTTAATATGCGGCACCAGCGCTTATGGGAAGCAATACACGGACCCGAATCTAGGATCTGTCATAGAAACTGATTCCTTCCCGCGGATTAGCATCTTATATTGGCGACTGAACACCTGCATCAAAAATTACAACATCCTCTGTTGCGAGAAGCATATTCCACGGGATAATTCTAATCAGCAACCCCCGTACACGAGTACGGGGGTTGTCGAATAGCATATTGCTATTCAGGAACCCCCACGTCAGAGATAAAATAAGATACTGGACGCTTCTTGATTCATTCCCGCCGTATTCTCGACAACAAAAAGGTTTTGAATATGCGGGGCGGAGCCAGAATGTTCCCGCAGCGTTGCTGCGATTTCGGTTTGGTCTGTTTTTCCTTGAAGTATTCACGGGATGCGTTTAGGGCTACACCGCGTCGGTTAATCCGGGGGCGGGTTTCACCCAGCCCGAGTTTTTTGTTTTCTAGGATTTCGCCGGCAGCAATAGACCGAGCCAGAAGAACCGTCCCGTGTCTAGTGTGAACTCTTGAAAGGTGGCGCGGAAAGCACTAGCGCTGTGAAGCGGCAACCCCAGGAGACGATTTCGCATTTGCGGTTGGCAGTTATGACTGCCGTGATCCTGGCCGTGATGGTGGAAGGAAAAAGAGAATGCGACTGGTGCAACGGCTGTGCCTTAGATTGCACGCGCTTGGCAACACGGATCATCAGGCCGCAAATGTCTTTTTCCTCCTGCCACCATGTTCCTTTCAACGTAGACGCTTCAACCTCCACCGGCCTCATTCCGGGGGCCCTCATCTCGCTCAAGTCTTTTCCTTCGCCACCCTAGGTGCACATCGTGTTACGGTGCCGGGTGTCTCTGTAGTTCAATAACCAATGCATCACCAGAGAAAACTTGATGTACCGTCCGGCTGGCCACTGCCCCGCCTTCTATGCTGATTGATCTTTCGCTGTGTGTCTGGTCTTTTTCAAGGCGAGATGGAAGCTGGCAGACTTAGGGTTACGAAGTGACAATGAGATCCGCCAAGAAAGAGTGAGACACACTTAATCAGAACGCATAAATGCAGTTGCAAATAGGATAGCTCCGAGGCGGGGTAGCACGCGGTGTGCGTCGGGATGTTGTCTGCGATAATGTTGGAAATGCAATGTTTCGGATATGCTCGTTCGACTCGAGCCCCCGCCGTGTGCCTCCGTCTTCTTCTGGCTTTTTTAAAGGGATGGTGAGCGCGGCCTCCCCGTCGCAAGGGTTCCGACATATGTAATCTCAAAGAAGTGCAAATGCGTGGGGGCATCGCCACCGTCGACTCCCTGCGATTCATTTTTGCCCGCAGGCTCTGACCAAACTGTCCACTCGCTGCGGAGCACTACTTATAGATGACGTGCCACTGCGATACTTCTGCCCTCCACCAACTGTCTCAGTGCTTATTTAAATGCAAATGGTGAACAATTAAATTGAGTCCATGGAAGTTGAAATGAAATACAACCACCCGTTCAAGCCCGTATTAAAAGATTCGTCACTTCTACCCACAATCAGCCATTTGGCCCAGGGGCGTAGCCTTATTTACGCCCGTCTCTGCCTAACTTACGGGACGGCTTGATGTTGACTGCGCACCTTATGTAAACTATTGTGGCTAAGAACATACATACAATCTACGGTGTTAAAATTAAGATTTAGATATTCCGATGAACCTCTTCTTATATGCGAGAAGTCGGAAAATGCGCCTCACTCCGCTACGCGAAGCGGAACGTCTCGAGCTCGAGTTCGGCGTCATCGGGAGTCGATGCAGTTCCTTGCATTGCAGTGGCATGCAGGTTGAGTACCAGGCGTGACATCGTGGCGACCGAGATCCTGCGCGAGTCATGAGCAATTGCGGGACTCGATGTACGCAGCTTTTACGCAGAAGTGGACCACGAGAGGCTCTTGGCGGTGTATATCTGCCATGTAATTGTCAGCTGGCGGTCATGATCATGATTGAGGCAATTCCAAGCTGTAGAGCAAGCTTGGGTGGTTAAACCAAGGGGTTTGAGAGTAGCGACGCGACGTGACGCACGTAGAACATGGATATGTTCGCAGTATTGACAAGACCTATGATACTGAAATGGATTGTCACTTTGAAGCTCCTCAGAGGGCCGATGGAGTGAGTACTCGCCCAAAGTAGACAATCCCTAAGGAGAAGGTCGAATATCAGGGACTCGGAGGTACCAGAATGAGGATGGGGATACGTGCCGTCGCGGATAATTATTTGCTAGAACACCCGGCAAATGAAGTTGTGCCATGGCCCTGGATATATGCACGATGCAGAGTCAAGCCTCCTCACCAGCCAGTCTAGAGTCAATTGTTGTCATAATTATTTCCACATCCCGGGAGGGAGCAGCGGGGAACGCACTCGGCTATCCAGGCGGACGCCATTCCTACGTGTGAGATGGTAAATTTTACTATGATACATAGCCTGAAGACGAAGGAGTTGCGCAGAGACCTGTGCCACTCATGAGATAGTGCGAACTTTATCTGGGCAGTATTCCAATTGAAGCTGAAATTTTGAGTAATGGGAGGACATGAACATTGTCCAGAGAATCAAGAATGTGCAATGGGGAAAATGAGGGAGCAAAAAGGACATAAAAACATCGCTTATGGCCCGGCCCCGAATCGAACGAGGATCCCACTGAACTAACCCGAAATTCCTTAACTCGTTGTGGGCGCGGACCATCTGCTACCAGGCCTTTTAATCGGTAGTTGAGGACTGGGGGAGGGTGGTGGTGTATCATTCCGTAGGAGAAATGAACTGTGCACCGCAAGTTTAATGTCAATCACGAGTAAGAGAATTGTGGAAGGTGGGATACTCGCCAACTTGAATCTTGATGCAGATTACCGATACAGATCCACGGTAAAAGAAATGGGAATGCGCGCATTCCGTCGCACGGCCTAGCCCCAAATCGAACGGGGCTTCCATCGGATTCAGTGAGGTCTTATTTGTGGTGGGTGCAGACCATCCGCTGCCAGGCCTTCTCAGAGGGATTCAAGGACTGCATGAGGTATGCTTGAATTTGAGGGGAGACGTGGTTCGGGATACATACTTTTGGCTGTTCGGAGAACGAAGCTGAGAGCATCGAAGAAGCACTGGTGGCGAGGCTGAGGATTCGATCAGGCGGGTTCAGTAATTTAGGGAGGATACGTGCCTAAGAGTGCTATGGGAAATAAATAAAAACCAGAGGAAACGGACGATTGCCTAGTCCCGAATCGAATGGGGATCCCACTAGAATTAAACTGCCCGCGCTTAGAAATAACTTGCTGTGGGCGCGGACCATCCGCTACCAGGCCATCTTCAAGGCATTTAGGACTGGGGGAGGTGTGCTTGAATTGAGGATGCGTACAAGTGATGTGGTTGGCTATGGACTTTGGATGGGTAAATGAATTGATATTGTTTCGAGAACAAAACTAAACAGCCCTGTGAAACCGACCGATGCCTGGCCGGAATCAAACGAGAATCCCACAGATGTTCAGTCGACCCGTCGCGGGTTCGGACCATCCGCTACCGGGCCTTCTATTAGGCATTCGAGTACTGCGTGAGATGTGCTCGAGTTGAGGGGATTTTTCGCGGAGTGGATGATTCTGGAAGAACATAATTCGTGAGCAAGGAGATTGAAGGGGGACTGCAATTGCACCTGAGCATCTAAAGATGTTAGATAGGGCCCCGCAGGTCCATCGATGGCATTGACTGGGGTGGACCGTCAGCAAGGTCGACTGGTATGAAGCTCGCACAGTACCCATGATAATAACACTAGCCTTCGCCCCCAGCATTCAAAGAGACGATCCAAAGGAAAGGCTTTGATTTTATGCTGGATCCCCAGGAAGGCGGTCTGACTCGGCCTGTTGCTTTCGAGAGGCATGTCGTGTATCGTAGCTGGCAAGGGTTTCCACGCGGCTGCATCGTGCCATGTAGTTAACTTAGCACAGCCGAAGGACGGCTGCCAGGAAAGTCTGCTCGTTCCGAAGCGGAGTGTTAACTACAGGACTCGAATATAGCACTTTGATGAGTTCAATTGGAAAAAAAATGAGCCTCAGATTGAGCTGTCCAGAACTTACCGTATTCGACATAGGAGTATCAGTTTGAGGTGGATCTGGGTGAGCTCGGCAGGCGCTGGAATAATGGTCGTCAGGAAAATTACAGTGCTCGTTCCGACGCCCGTGGGCACTACAGGACTCAAATATAAATATAGCACTTCATTTTGGAAAACCGAGCCTGAGATTGAAGTGAGTGGGATTAGTGATGGACTGGCCTTGGCTTCAGGCCAAAAAGCCGCGGCTTCTTGGCTTTGGTACCAAGGCCAAAGCCAAGCCAAAATTTTGGCCTGAGTTGGCTTTTGGCCCGGCCTTGCATTCGCTCGGGTCAAAGCCGGGCCAAAAGCCATGACTTTTGAACTTCTCAACCCACACTGGAGATTCACAGAAAACGAACGAAACGCCACTCACTTATGGTGCAAATAAAACATTTCAACCAGTGCTCTCATTCCGACTAGGCATATACGATATTTTCCCACCACAAGTACCCGACGAAGACCTAAATAAGACTTAAAGAAATATTAAATATCAAATTTACGAGCTCTGTTGGGCGGTATATTCATCACAGGGTACTTCCACAGCTTTGGAAAGATAGATTCCGGTACTGAAAATTAATTGTAACACTGTAAGCCTTCCGTTTTGCATAATTTATAATTTGATGAAAAGCCGTGGCTCAGGCCAAAGCCAGGCCCGGCCAAGCCAAAGCCAAACGTGATGGCCCGGCCTATTAATTGGCGGGGCCAAAGCCACTCAAAGCCGGGCCAAAGCCACGGCTTCCAGGCCAAGCCAAAGCCCGTCCATCACTAAACTGTGGGATCCAAGTGGGATCGCTGCCCAAAAGAAATCACGGGGCATGGGCGGCCTAGATAGAGGTTCTAACTTTGGGGGTGGATCTGGTTGAGTTCGGTACGCGCCAGCGCGCGCGACGAGGACAGGATTCAAGCATTGGGGCAGAACGTTTGAGAGAAGAAGGGCCACGTGGATAAAACGTGACGTGTCGCGACCGGATTGAGTGCCACAACAGATCACAACACGCACCTCGAAATAGTAAAAAATCGAAATCCATCTGCCCTCGAGGAGGTATGTCCTTTTCAGGGATCTCGTCTAATTGCATATGCAGGTGAATTGTGACGTAAGTCTCGAGGCGGAGGAGAGAATGTCGCGCACGGGGAAAAGAAATCGGAACAAATGCGATTAATCCTGAGCGGGGAGCCGGCGTTTGATTTATGTGGAGATAGCTAGCGAGGACGCTGTGGACAAAATATATCGCACAACGCGCGAAAACAATCCAAAGTTAAGAATGCGAGGCGAGCCGAGATAAAATTCATTGACATTCCACTAAAACACCACATCATTTTCATTCTGACAACTACCCGAACAGAATCCTCCCGCATAAAGCGGGGCTCATCTGCTGGACCTGCACCTGCATGCTTGTCCCACTAGCAAGACAAGACACGACTAGCAGCGGTCGACCGCAAAATGTGCTGCTAGCGCAGGGATTCCTGCGGGCTGAGCACCGTGGACGCAGCGGTCCCGAGCACCACTGGTGCGGCGCCGCCCCTGAAGAACAACAGAAAATAACGGTCGGGGAAAAAAATCAAGGGGAGAATGAAAGGCAGGAACCGAAGGTAAGGAAATGGAAGCCAGAGGCGAGGAGGTGACGTAGAAGAAGTAAATGTGCTCTCTATAAAGCAGACGCCCTCGATAAAATAGACATGTACACTTTTCAATAACGCGGTCCAGGGATGCGGGGCGGTGGGCGCACACGCGGCCGTAAAGGAGACGTGGGACAGGGATCCCCGCGTCGCTCGCATTCCAGCGAACGCGCACGGAGGAACATATTCTCCGCCCCCACAGATAGACATCCCCCAGTCAACCGTCGATCGCCATTCGGCTTCAGCGAGTCCACGCGCGCAGGAAAGTAAAGCAGCCGCGCGCACGAACGCAATGTCGCGCGGCTCGTCATCGTGCTGCTCCGCACGCCACACCCCGGCCGCCCGTCGTTCAGCGCACCCACCCCGGCCTCGTCCGTGCGACCGAGCCACCTAATCACCGTCATTCCCGACCTCCACGAAGAACCGTCGCAGGCATCCAACACACAAACGTTGCGGAGGCCCGCCCGCAGGATGCGTCGTCCTCCCCTATCCTCCTACGTCTGGCCCTCCACCCCCACACGACATCCTGCCCCGCTGCACCACGCTCCCCCACTTCCGCTCCTCTCCCTCCACCACGGATACGGTCATTCCTAGGCATCCCTCACGCCCCGCACGAAGCAGTTCGCCATACGCCTCCGCCCCCGCCACCCCGCTATAGCGGGACAGGACTGGGGACGCGACTCTGTACTCCCATGACAGAATGGGGATGGGGCGTCCTCGCCTCTGCCTGCGTCGCGGCTCCTCGACCCAAGACGATCGTGCACCAAACTGCGCGCCCATCAAGCCCCCACTCCGTGAGCATGTGTCCTCGAGCCCCGCACTCCTCACTCCATGGGGATCCCACAGCCAACCGCGGGCCCAGCGAGCCACAGCTCCGTGAGCACGCAGATTCCAATCTTCAGATCCGCGCTCTTCCAGCTCCGCGCTCTCGCAGACCTCAAGCCCTGTTCGCCGCAGCTTCATCAGCCCCAACTCCGTGTGTACGCAGACGCCGAGCTGGGCGTTCTCGTCCTCGAGCTGCGGCGTCCTCCTTAAGGTAAAATCGTTTGCGCAGGTCGTAGAAGCGGCATCAGCGCGGTCTGCCCAAACGGGGTGTCAGCGCTCGGTGGCACAGAGGGAGGAAACGAGCGCACTACGCACCCACGCCATGCTCCTGTTGTGCTTCGCCCTCCTCGCCCCCGCCCTCGCGCTGCGCGTCGTGAGCTCCGCGTCCATCATCCAAATCGCTCACGCGGCCCCCAGTAACGGAAAGCGGGAACCACTCGATCGGGTCGCACAGCAACGCAATGGGGTGCCAGCGCGGTCTGCGAAAAACGCGCCGTCAGCGCTCGGCGGTGAAGGTAGAAACAAGCGTACGATGCACCCAAACTATGCCTCCTCGCCCCCGAGCTTCCGCGTCCGCCATACAAGTCGTTCACGCATTCAACCGCAGCGCAGGATCATTGAGAACGCGGTGGGCTAGAAACTGGTGTCAGCACTCAGCGGTGTAACGGGAGAAAAGGAGTACAAAAGCGCACCTGCTGATCTTTGTACTCCTCGCCCCCGAACTCCCGGCTCCGTCTTCGACCCGAATCATTCGGAAGCTCGGAGCGCAGGGGCACAGCAGCGCAGCATCACCGTTGACGGGGTACGCTAGGAAGCGGTGTCAGCGCTCGGCAGCGTAGAGGGCGAAAATGCCTGCACCTTGGTCTTCGTACTCCTCGCCCCCAAGCGTCCGGCTTCGCGTCCTCGCGCTCCAGTCACCCTTGAGCTTCCGGCGCCGCGTCCCTCGTGTGGGGACGGTCTTCCAAAACGCGACGTACTGCAGAAAGCCGGCGTCAGCATCATTGCGTCGATGAGTATGCGCAGGGGCGGAGTAACCCACCAATTCCTACGCCTCCTTCGAGAGCAGGCCAGCACCGTCTCCTCCTCTTTCCTCCCTCAGCGCCGTCCCGAGGCCCTCCGCATCCGCGAGCTCCACCGCATCCTCACGCCCTCGCTTCCCCGAGCTCCATCCTCATCCCCGTGCTCCGAGCCCCCAGCACCGTACAGATTTGCGCGCGGGGGCGGCTCGACGAGAGAAGAAGCCTGCACATAGATGGAGCGCCCTCCAGCCCAGGATCCCAAACTTACGAGGCGCGCCCACGACGCATCCAGCTTCCAGCGCGCACTCCCGCGATGGATCACGCTGCAGAAAGCCGGCGTCAGTGCGGCATGCACAGGCAAGGGGGAGTAACGCACCAACTGCGTCTCCGTGGAGATCCGGCGCCAGCTCTGATGCTCGCGCTCCAGCAGTGCACGTACGCGCACTGCAGAAAACCGACGTCAGCATTGATACATAGGGAAGGACTAACGGTAGACGCGCACCTGCCCCTCAAGCGCGTCTTCGTTCCTCGTCGCTCCATTCCAGAAGCCCGGAATGCTAAGGTCGCGCCTCGCACCTCAAGACGTGCGTACTCGGCGATGCATGTCCATGCACGCGGTTCAAAACGCGCCCAGCTGCAGAACCCCAGCGCCAGCGCCAGCGCGTCTATAGGGATGCGCAAAAAGGAATAGCGCACCGACTGCTAATGCTACGGCTTCACGGCGAGCTCTCTCCTCCCCGCGATCCAGCCTTCGCCGCGCTTGTCCTCCGTGACGTCCCGCTCCTCCGTGCACGCCTCACTCCCGCAACGCGTGTACGTCCATGTCTGGGCTGCAAAAACCCAGCGTCAGCACTAGGCCGTGAAGGGAGAACACGAGCGCACCGACTACTCCTCCTTCCTCCCTCTCGCCATAGCATCCCCGCCCTCCTTCGCTCGCCCCCATCCTCTTCCCTCCCTGCCCCTCCTTCGTCCTTCCCGCCTCCCGCTCCCGCTCCGCTCCCATCCTTCCGCGCCCGCCTGATCCTCGTCCTCACATCTGAAGCTCCGCCCTCTCGCGTCCTCCTTCCCGCTCTCCTCCCATCCCCCGGACTCCTCGCGTCATCGCACTCGTCAATCTCCTGCTTTGTGAACGCGGGAGTGTGGGGTACCGATGACGAGCGCTGCAGCAAGGAAAGAAGCCAGCGTCAGCGCTCTCGTCCCGTCGTCATCTTTCGGAAACCCGCCCCTGCTTCACATCGCGCCCGGCCCCGCATACTCCTCGCGCATGCTCCTCCCGCCCTCGATCCCGCGCACCACCTCGTCGAGGAGGTCGGTAGACAGCACCCGCCCGTGCGCTGGCGCTCGCTCTTCGCCTCTTCCCGCCTCTTCCCGCCTCCCTCTTCCCCCCATCCCGAGCACCACATCATCGAGGGTGAGGTAGGAACGCCCGCCTGCGCCAGCTGTCCGCATCGCGCATCGCATCGGGCCTCCCAAGAGCCGACGCACGTCGTCCAAAGCTGCGCCGTCGAGGTCGAGTCCGAAGTCGAGTTCAGCAGCAAGGAAAGATGTCCGCGCGCGCCCTCCCCCCCTTCGACCTCCGCATCCAAAACCACGCCCGTCGTTAGCTCCCCTCCCCTCCCATCCCTCGCCCGAGCCACCCAACACATCCCGTAGCTGAGGTCCAAGAGACCGGTCCTCAAATCAAGGTCGAGCCCTCTAGCCTGTAGTCTGCAGCCAGGCAAAAGCGTGTCAGCGCCAGCGCCAGCACACGCGCATAGAAAAGAGAACGCACTTCCTCCTTCGCACCGCATCGCATCGCATCCAAAACCGCGCCTCGTCCGAGATCTAGCACCCCGCCGCGCTAGCCGTGGTCGTCATCGTGGTCGAAGTCTGCAGAAAGAGGATGTCCTTGTCAGCGCGGTGTGGAAAGGCGAGGGCAAAATGTACCCTCCGTCGAGCAGACGCCTCCGCCACTCGATCCCGATCCAGCGTGCCGCGCCGTCCTCATCCAGGTCGAGCTCTGCAGCAAATTGAAAGAAGCCGGTGAACGCGCTCCCTTTTCGCAGCTCTCAGTCTCCGCCTGCGCTGCGCCGTGCGGTCCCCGTATCGTGCCCGCCGCATCCAAGACCGCGCCGTCGTCTAATCGCCTCGAAGCAGCATCAGCACCGCGCCGTCCTGCAGCACAAAACGCCAGGGAGCCCGCACCCGCGCGCTCGTGCAACGGACGACGCACTGTCGAATACTAGGGGTCACGTCTGGCGGGAGCCCACCGCGCATCATCGAGGGGCGACTGCAGCAAGGAAAGGAGCCGACGTCCACCGCCCGTGCGCGCTCGTCGCCTTTCCCGTATACTACTGCGCTCTTGGATCCGGCGATCCGGCGAATCCACCCATCACCGCGTCCGCGCAGTCGCGGTCTGCAAAAGAACGCGTCAGAGTTGGCGCGCAGCCGTGGACGGGGGAGACTCACGGGTTCACATGTCTACGCCTGCGGCCCTGCACAAACGTCGTCGAATTGAGGTCGTCGAGGTCTGCAGAGGAAAGAAACAAGTCACGCCCCTGTAGATCTAGCGGGCATAACGAAGCGTATGCGTCCAACAATAACGTGCCGGTGCAATCGAGGAGATCGCGGCTCCATCCAGGAGATTTCGTGCGGAGGGCTGCAAGAGGGCGTCAGCGCGGCTGCACACAAGGAAGACCACGACGTACCTCCGAATACGCAGCTCGTACTCTACCCGTCGTCCACCATCCAAGAGTCGGGTCGTCATTGCCTGTATCTCAGCGATCGTGTAGTCTAGAGCAAGGTAAGACGGTGTCAGCGCGCGCGGCGAGATAGAGATGGAAGGGAGCGCACATCTAATGATAGCCCCCGTAGTACTCCATCGACCGCTGTGCGTCAAAAGGGAGGTCTGTAGAAAGGAAAGGAACGGCTGCGTCATGATCATCAGCGCGCGCGTGCGGATGGAAGTAGAGGTGGAAGGGAGAGCAAACCGACTCGTCTCCTTCCCCATGGACGGGCGTAGACGGGGAACGGAGGGGGATAATCCAGCGCCGGCGCGTCGCCGTCGTCCTCAGCGTATGGACCAAGGAACGCCGGCGTCAGCGCGCGGCCGCGTGCAAGGAAGGGGAGGATACCCCCGGAGACGGAGCCGCGCTCTTCGCCTGCTTCATATCACGCACGTCTTGGGCTCATTCAAGTGGCCGAGGGGAGACTGTCTCAGTGTCGAGGGTGAGGTTGCAGCAAGCAAGGAATTCGAACAAGGCGTGGACGATTGGCAAGCGCGTGGATGGCGGATGCGGACGAGACCGTGTCGCGCGATCTTCATGCTAGGTTCTTGCCTCCGTATATCGGCGAGTCGCCCAAAAAACAAGGAAGACGTTGAGAGGCAGGAGACGGTCTGATGCCATCAGGCACTTCTCCTTTGGGCGATGGGCGATCCCTCATTTGTTCCGTACACGTGACCGTAAACACACAACGCGTCGGCGACCATCGTCTCCTGCCGCCCATGACTACAAACAAAGACAAGATCAAACTCTATGCCCAGTGAGAAGTCCAGGCAGCCAGATCGAGCCAGATGGACGAAAATCGAACCGGTTCTATACGGTTTGTAAAATGGCCGATGGCTCGATGTGGCTCGCCAATTTGGTACAACAAAAAGAGCCACATGAATTGACTATCGAGCCACATCGGGCCACGTACAACAATATAATTCTACCCGTATTCCTCGCCACATTCCCGCCGCATTCCCGCCCCCGCCGCCCGCCCTCGCCCTCGGCTGCAAGCCTGCAGCCGCGCCCATTCATGGTACCCCGCGTCTTCGGTACAGCCGTTCCCGTCGTCGAACCCGCACGCCGATGGTGTTGCTGCATATCGTGGCTCGTCGTCGCGTGGCGCTGATTTGCTAGGTGTTCGCGCGGGAGATGGTATGCCGCGGGGAGGATGCATATACTGTATGTGATTGGGAGCGGGAGTGTGTGTTCGTCGTGGCGGGATTGACACCGGTGGGCCGATTAGGATCCTGCCGGACAATTGGTTAGGAAGGCGCGCGGAAGTCAAGTGATGAAAAAAATAACGACGCACCGATGATCGCGACTGGGGCAAATCAGCAAACTCGTAGGGTACACTATTCTGAGAGCCTGCGGAGAGTAAATGAGGAGATGAGATGGTCAGCGAATCGATCCGACCCGGGAAACACAGGAATGGTCACATACCTTTGAATGAACCAGGGCGCCATGCATGGCTCATCTTCGTCGTGGACCTTGGAATCGGTTAGCATCGAGTTTTGGAGCGGGGGAGGAATATCTACGCACACAAGACGACACGGAGAATTGTCTTGCATGTGGTGTATATGATGGGAGGACGTCCTATCATGCCTATCAGATATATCAGAGGCGATTCGGAAGAAAATGGGATCATACTAGCAGAGATCCCCGGAAGAGCCGCTCTCGTCGATTTCAGTCCTGGATGTGCGCCGGAAGTCAGATTTTTGTCCAAACGAGAGCAAGAGACAGGGCAGTGCGCACAGCTCATGTGAGTAAGGTAGCAGGAGAATGAAGGAGAAGCGGACACGGAGAGAGGGAAGAATGGCGGAGGTGCGACATGCTATGGCTCGGTGCGAGCGGGTTGTGATGGTAGGAGGCAAGAAGCAAACCCACAAAGTCGTACGACTTTGATTTAAAAACTGGTTTGGACTAATGGCAGCCGAGCACCGAGCAGCAGCGCTTCAGCGCTTCGGCAACGAGTACATACCTCTTTCATCTACGTAGCTGGCGACTTTTCGAAGTGTTCTCGTGGAAGTTGCGGTGGTTGGTTGTTTTTGGCTTGATTATGTTCGATGTGGCTCGATCGGTTCGATTTGGCTGCCCGGACTTCTCACTGGGCTCTATGGCTCATGGACGCTCGAGCGGCGGGCGGAAGGGCACCAACGCGATATTGCCTGCGCAATGAAATGGTACGCCGACCCGACGGCTACTACAAAGGTGCCTTGGCCCTTCTTGATCAAGTCCCGCCCGTGCGCCCAGGTGGGCTCTTTGTCTTTTCTTTTTTCTTTTCTCTCTCTTGGCTCTAACCAATAATCCGGCGTTAGGTGGGCACGGGACAGCTACCAAGAGCGTCTCCAAGAAAGAAAATCGCCTTCGTCCTCTGCGGAAGACTACCTCAGATCCGGAGTGGCTCGAAAGCAACATCGCTCGGCGCCAGCCTTCGGATGATGCTTCTCAACATGGCTTCGGCGCTATAATGCCCGTCTTGTCCAGGCCGTCGTTACTTCCGGATCTCACCTCTGATCGCCGTAAACCGTCTCAAGCCGAAACTAGTGAAAATGTAACCGACACGTTGCACTGAATTTCATCCTTACTCCCGTCACACGGATTGCTGCCGCGATTCGGAACGAGCAAACCCTCTCCGCTGGATTTGCTGCCTCCCAGAATTTCACGAAGGGAGATCTCATGGTGTTCACCCCACTCTCGTCCGTCGATGACAAGCGAACTCCTTGGGTCACTGTTGAAGACAAGAGGTTGGAAGTATTCACGACACACTGCGAGGAATTTCGCTCCTACGCGTCCCAGGCGAGATTTCCGTGGCCGGAGACGGCCCTCTTGATGAAGGGTGCCACACCAGGGCTTCGGATGTGAATACAAGTGCATGTCTTTATTATAATCAGCATTTATTGATTCGAAGCAGATTTGAGACCAAATGGAAGAATACAAAGTTGATTTCGGCAACATTTTTTCCCCCACTGGCGTTACGTATGTCCGGCGGCAACCTGACTCGGACGAACTGTGCTTTTCACAAATCTACACTACTTTGAATCAGGAGGTCGCGCGCACCACCTACCTGATACTGGAGGCTCGTGAACAAGCAGAGCGTCCGCGTCCCCAAGCAAAGACAGTTGCTGGGACGGTGGTTGGCTGGCTACGCCGCAACCTGTGGGCAATCGTTATTCCGTGGTTGATCAATTGGGTGCGGTGGGACGCATTTTATATGTATCCCTACTAATCGCTTGTCAGAAACTGCGTGCCTCCCTACTCTGGAACTATCTGCGGGGTTTGAATGGAATATATATTCTCTACCACCATCCAACCTTCTTCGGAGTCGTCCGGGACAGCGTTTGTACCGCCAGGTAAGAAAGTATAAAATTTGCTTTTCTCCCGCCAAATGACCACCCCAGGAGCAGTCGGATTTCTCCCTCGCTGTTTACCATGGTGGTGGGACACGGCGCCAGCGGCACCGTATGGCGCTCAGCGAACGGAACGGATGTCGTCAAGATTTTGGAAGATAGTGAACTGGCATTCCACAGTTCTGGAAACTGCGCGTGGACTCGTGGTACCGAGAGTCAGGGGTGTTGTTTCCGACGGAGAGGAAACTGGAGTGGTGATGAGTTACACTGGGACTCCGATTGAAAGCATCGAACGCGCTCCTGACAACCAGAAGTGAGCGAACCCTGTAAAGTCTGAATTTAGCAATCGCCTCATGGTTCTTTCTTTAGACAGCAGCTGGCCCAAACACTTGTGTCCTTGCATGCCATTGGGATTCATCATCACGATGTCAGGACAGCAAATGTCCTGATCGACAATCGAGGTGCCCTCACTCTCATTGATTTTGATCAAGCAGAGTTTGTCCCTGGATCCTGCATCGGGTGTCCAGATATAGACATCTTAACAGTGCTGGATTGTCCGTGAAACAACTGTAATTTTTCTTGAAAAGAAGGGCACTCACGACGTACCGTGCTTTGAATGTTCCTACGGTACAAGTTTCGTTACTCTTGGAGTGGTTGCCAATTGTGAAGTCCTGCCGCACCACCGGTCTTGCGCGAGCGAGCGCAGGAGAGTGCGAAGAGATGATTGCGAAGGAAATGGGGCGGTGGACCTAGGAAGCCGCGTCGATGTGGAAATGTCAGGCAAAGCCAAGCTCGCGAATATTTTGCTAGCCAGAAAACAGCCGGGCGTGGACGAGCATGAAATGGCGAAGACCGTGTGGCAAGTTGAAAGAGCAAATGAGGTGCCGTTAGACTCGGCGCCAGAGTGTGGCGGAGCGCAGGTCTTGCGATATCAACAAGAGACTTTCTTCGACCGCGGAGGAACAGAAGTGTCGTTTGTGTCAATTGACCGAACGCATTGGCCGCCACATTCACAGAGAGCGGTCGAGGTGCGAAATTCGGAGATTCAGTGCGCCAAGTCCCCAAGGGAACACCCGGTCAAATATGTTGGGCGCGAGATCGCGAGAAATGGAGTGCTACCAAGGTCACGGAAGGAGAGACAGGAACTGAAAATCCAGCATAAGAGGAATTAAAATCGACGCCACGCAAGCCGACGCACGCACATACTCGTTTTCGAGTCCAAAGGTGTGCATCGGTATCTGGCGATGTCGTGGTTCTGATGTGATTTGGTAGTTGCTACAATTCTCAGTTCCCGGCCTCACCTATATTTGAAGTGGGTGCCAGAGATCCATAACTCGTTCAAGAATGTACCTGTTGGAGCTGAAATTGAAGGCCGGACAGCAATCGTAATAATAGACGCATACTTAACGGAGAATTCGTGCTTGTCGTCCTCTGTTGCCGGGCATGCCGCACGACGATTTTAATTATAGAGCTTTACGTGTCGCTACAGGGATTAAACGCGAACCTTTGACAACGAATACGAGGCAGCCGACGGTATTCCAGAGGAGGTAGGGTCGAATCCAGCCTGTCGTATCGAAATCATTTGTGTCGAATCACTGTCGATAGACACGACAGAATTCATAGACAGATCGGTCACCGGTATACAGATGATGGTGAGACTGCCAAGTTCTCAGCACAACATGCAACGATGAAAGAGGTACTCGTGGAGCGGGAGCGGCGGTGAGAATACAAGGCTGAAAGTCCAGACAACACCGAGTTCTACTGTGTTCACGCGTGTTGAGAGAAGGGAGATGAGAAAGATGAGAACAGATTGTCGGTCAGGTAGTTTGAAGTCAGATAGTACCAATCAGCGGTGCGTATAATGGACGGCGTCGCGCATCAGACTCATCAAACAGTCGAGTTAAACTGCACAAATTATACGCTGGCCACGTTTTCCAAGAACAAGTAATCCGCATAAGATTACGCTGTAGTTTTGGGTGAGAATTAGCCGTAGGACCCGCCGCAGAAGCGCACGAACAGCGCGTTAGGAGGAGGAACATTGAGTATTCAGAGATGGGCGGTTGAAGAGCAAAGTCCAGGCTAGTCAAGGGAATTGTAGAAGAACCAGCGCGCAGAGACAGAGTGTCCGCAGCACGATGATTCCATACCGGCGTGATCCGCCCCATGTCCGCGTTCCGCCTCAAAATACACGCAAAGGTATGCCGAGCAAGATATTCGACAATTCCCGGCAGAAACCAGCATGAAACCGCAACGTCTTGAAGTTGGGTTGAGGACAACACCGGAATCTTAGGCCAGAGATTAGCGAGAAAGCAGCACCCGAAAAATTCATCGCCGGAGAGGACAGACCGTCATGGTGGAAGGAAACAAAGAATTTGAAAGAAAGCGCAGTCAATGCGCCTTGTGGGCGCGAAATCACCATGACGTAGTATGCAGCCTAGCCGCTTGCATTGCGGAGGGGGGGTGAATTAAGAATTTTGATGAGGACAAGGGGAAAGGTCTGTAAGCCGCCTGTAGTGCGAAAGAGAGAAGAACATGCTTTTGGGGCAGAGGACGATTGCAGCGCGGAGCCGGAAATGATGGACGCTCTAAGCGGTACTGGAGCTGGGCGGAGTGGAACCCACCGAGAATCGCAGGGCGAGAGGCGAGCCAGGCGGCGCAGACGGGCGCATCGTGACCAAGGTCTGGCCAGATCAGGAATATTCTGGGATGGCCGCACGAAACTGCAACCCCGATAGTAGGAAGAATGAATCTGGATGAATGCTTCGGTGTTATTGCGTTCCGCGCGAGTCTGATTGGTAAACGAGGCGGCGGTACTATTTGAATGGTACCACATGTGGACACGGAACGAGTCTAACATCCTCTCGCTGTGGAATAACTAGAATGGCCCGCTGGCCAGGGCTGAGTCGATCAAATGTTCCACCGACATGGAGTTCCAGGGTAAACTGAACCCAGCCGACAGCATGTCCAGTGAACATGCGGGAGATGATCAGGAAGATATTGAGCAGGTCGCGGAAGAACCTGTTGATAGATGGCAGGAGGAGGGCATCGAGAAATGGTTGGCCGAAAATAGTCAGCTCGTCGAGCGGAGTTGTTGGATCCAGGAGAATGTGGGATTAGGGTTAGTCTCTGCAACGTGAGAGCAAAAGATGGGAAGGGTTCGAAGGATATCTGTCAGATCAAGTAGATTGATCGGGTTCTCCTCAGTTCCGCCCGCCGCTGCCATGGAAGGCCAGGAAACCGACATGCCGGACACAGCCAGTGCGAACACCTCCGCGCAGTTGAGTCCCTTGGGAATATTCTTCTCAACAGGGTTAGGAAAGCCCCAGTTAGTCTTTGCATCGACAGCGACTGAGACGACCTCGTAAATTATGCCATGGAAACAGACCACTTCGGCTGTCGCGTAAGTGTAGCATCCGTATCTGGTATTTAAGGCGTCAAAAGATCGGCCGAATTGGAGTTGAGCGCTCCTACCGGTTGTTCGAGACATCAGGGACTTTACAGGACTCATCGAGATCTAACAGCTGAAGCTTCCGTTCCCGCATGAAAATTAAAACAAAAGCCGTTAGACAGGATAGAACCAACGCATTGACGCGGGAGGACCATGAAAGAAGTAACCATTGCGAACGTAAAAGTGGAGAAAAAAGCGCCAGAAAAGCTGTAACCAGAAAAAAGCCGAAAAAATTGGGGTAAGTTCCGGCAAAAGTGCTTGTCAAGTTGCTGATGTTGAAGTCGTGAGAATTCAGGTGACGCGAAGAAATTTAAACGAAAACACATGAAGCTCACGGAGTTACTGACAACCGCGTAGACACAGATCTTCCACATACAAGGGCATGCTCCGAGGTGGATTCTTGCTAGTTTTCTGTGCGCAGCTAGACGATCTCCAAAATTTCTGCCAAGGCTTCCGCGCCTACATACCTTCTGTCATCCGGAAAGCAACAGCGAGGAGGAGAGGACCACGGGAAAAGAGGTGGAAAAAGGACCCCAGAAACGTGACAAAAAAATGGAACGAGAAGCACAATGCTCCAGGACAGCGCACCGCAGAGTCAAGAGATTCGGCACAGGAATGGCCGAGAAAATGGAGAACAGTAATTTGAGCGGCCGGTGGGGCAAACCTGGCGGGGCGAATTGTAATGGAGCTCAGCTGTAGGAATTGCAGTCCAATTTGCGAGACGATATTCCAAAGAGAGATCAATTTAATCGGATCCCAAGATACGTTCTAACTTCTTGGTTCGTTCTCTCTGCTAGTGCCATTCAGGACGAATATGACGGAGCCAGATGCCACAGAGAACGCAAGAGAGGATAAAAATGTCAGAGGCCAGGAACAAGGCAAGATGCGCAACAATTGGACGGAAGTTCGGAGAAACTCGGGTTGCTGCTTGTATAAGTAGATGTCTTTGAGTTCCAGGTCTAGACGTCGTTCCCGATACACGTTGAAGAACAGAAACAGATTGTCGATGAGCTAACCTTCTCTAATGCAGAACGCCCAGTGGATGCAGAAACCTCGCCCAAGAGAATCATCCGGCCATTTTCAGTGAGCTTTTTTTTCAAGCAGAACGTTGGGAAGGAACAATTGAAATGCCGGAGAGTTTTCTGGACGAGGGACGGACACCAAAAGATACACGCGAAGAGTTGCTTACCATCGCCATGATGGTTCCGAGGAAGGGCCCGGGGCAGTGTTTGCCCCTGTTTACTGGCTTTCCTTTTCGAGGCTCTCCCCTTCCTCCTGCCTCCTCAAGCTCAAGGTTGGCTTGCTCGACGAACGAACTCCTGAAGAACGTGGCAATTGAACCATCGCGGTCGGTATGTAGCACCGCAACTGAAACTGGCAGACCTCTGTAGCCGACAAGAATCGTCATCTGCTGCGTACCGGAGTCGAAGTCTGCAAACTATTCCGAATCTTCTTATGTCTAACCCTGGCCGAAGCGATGCATCTCCCTACTGAGGCACGCACGCTCCTGAAGCCGTCGAATCTCAAATGCAATGTACATTCAGGTCTGATCACTCGCGGCGGCGCGTGCGCTTCGCCTTCCGAGTTATCGTCGCCATATGTTGCTACGAACACGTCGTCAGCGATGACCGAAGACAGCTCATACGTTGTAGACCAGCCCATGACGTCCGCGTACTCTTCGCCTACGACGAACTTCCCGTGCGAGGTACGCTCGCCTTCCCGTCTTCCTTCATCCGGTGGCATCTCTTAACCTCAATCCCAAGCTGTATCTGCGCCTTTGCAAATATCGCCATTGGCGTAGGCGACCACCACGCGCATATCCGCCACGTCCCCATCACCCGCTCCGTTTTTATCGACGCTCGCGTACCGTTCGCGCAACGTCGTGCCGCCGCCGTACGGACATGAACGCGATCACGCATATCGCCCCGGGCAGCCGCGTCCCCATCTCCAACGGCATTCGCGATGATACCGCGGCATCTTTCGTACAACGCCGCACCACCGTGAGCACGCGCGCAACGGATGGAAGTCGCATCTCCACCCCACATGCCACGCTGCGCAGCCTCTTCCCCCCCTTGCCCGCGCGGGGCACGTCGAGCGGGCGCACCTCTCGCCAGCCAGCACGCACGACGTCGCCCTCATCCGCAAGGCAGCGCGCGCCGCGCCATGTTTCCCCATCCCCCCAACGTGCGCATCTCCTCCCCCCCGCTCGCTGCCACCCCAGTGCACAGCACCCTCACCCGCACGACGGGGGACGACGCCCGCCGAGCAGCAGCCGCGGAAACGATTAGGATCTGGGAATCCGTACGTTTCCGTCTGCTTTCCCTCTTTCTTTGCTGTTTCCTCGTTTTTTCTATGTTTCTCTCGTTCGGTGGTAGAAGGGCCTATGTATCTTATCCGAGAACCTGGACCCGAGTTCTCGGATCAGACAGTTATAGGCTCTGGGGCCGCTCCCCGCAGGCTGCGCAGCTCCTTCGCATCGCGGCGCGCACGAATCCCGGTATCCTCGCTCAGATTATGGCCCGGCGGGCGCGACCAAGTAAGTTCCTTCCATCTTCTTTGTTGTAACCTCATACTGATTATGGGGCTATAGCCGACGGCAAATAGCACGCCCCCATGAACGGCCCAGACGAGGCGCACGACTATTTGTGGACTGCACTAGGTCGTATACTGCGGAGCAAGTTGCCAAAAGACGGACTGGAAGAGGCACAAAGCCGGTATGCGCTTTCATTTCCCACCCTGTATCACGTCTTGATATCTGGTATGTTGCAGATTGCAACCAGCGAGTAGAAATGAAGAAGATTCTGAAGAACATTTGGAAAAATAAAGCCTTGGACTCTAAGGTTTCCGCGTTCCAAGGAGGACTGCATGAGTGGCCCACGGTATAGTAAACTCTCTATTACTTACAGTCACGCATGATTAGTACTCATCATCTTGTGTGCGATCCATTTGGGATCGATGTCTTGGTTCTGACTGCGCCGCCGGGCCAACCGTCGTGGGTTATCGGAGATACGTTCTTGGTGAGCCTTTGACTCCTCATGATCATTGTGTTGTGTGTGGACAGAAAGCTAACTTGCGCACAAAGGAAAATGTGTATTCGGTGTTTAGACAGGATCCCCTGTCGGTTGGGTTTGCGCATCTCCCGGATCTTGCGGTGTCTTTGAGTACGCGGGCTTTTCTATCACTACCCGCAATACCTCTTAACTGTTGCTTTCAGGTGCGTCGGGAGACGTAAAAAAGAGCGGGGCATCAACGACGATTACAAGCATGTCGACCGGAGTTATGGTTTCCTTCATCCTTAGCCTGTGCATGGCCCTCCTCTGACTTTGACGACTCGCATGGCGGTCAGCCCCCATACTCACGAACACATCCTTCTGCCCACAATGACGTACTACCGACACGCTTCATCCATGACTGTTGTCTTTCGCTATCGACTCCTCGTCGCTTCTCTATTACTATGGGGTTAATTATTCACATTGGTGAACGTACTTAAAAAGCGTGTAGTTTTACCCACTAGACACCACAAGTGTAAATTGAATGAAAATTAATGTACGGATAGAAACAAAACAGATAAAATGCTTCAAGCGTCGTGACTTTCGACAGCAGCCTGGACCAGAATCTTCGCTACCTCGGACCGAGGGGTAATCGAGCACGCGAAGGGCTCAGGGTGGCTATTTTATCGGTCGTCAGCATCGCTTCTCGGCGCTCACCTGGCAGATGCACACGTACCTGACCAATCCGCCACCGTAATTGTCTGGATCGATGTCGATCTCATTCCCGGCAGCGTCTTTTGCTTTCGCGATGTCGAATGCCGCCAGAACACAGACGATTGTGGCCCAGACTGAGGCGTCGCCATACCAGCGACCCACGCATATGCGCCGACCGAAACTAGATGTAGCGTTAGGTCTCGAAGTCGTTTGAGTTGGGGAACGCGCACCCGAATGCCAGTACGGTGTCGTCGTCGTTCAACTTTCCATCGGCGGTGAAGAACCGGTCGGGGTTGAAACGATTTGGTTCGGAATAGATGGATGCGTCGCGTGTCATGGCCCTTGATACAACGCATTAAATGCAGCGGCAAACGTGGGAATGAAGATTGCATACCATATATTACTCACGACGATCGCACCTGCGCAATGTGTGAATTTCGAACCTCTGAGAAATTTGGAGGACCAGAATCACCTTTTGGGATGAAATAACCGTTGTACATATCCTCCGCACTGGTTGAATGGGGTACGCCGAGTGGTATACCCGGTTTCCAACGCATAACCTCGCGATACAGGGCCTCGACGAAGGGCAGCGAAGCCCGATCCTCAAATCCGGGCAACCGATGGGTGCCAACGACAGCGTCAATCTCATATTGTGCCCTCTTCTGGATATCGGGATGCAGTGCCATGGCGAGGAAAAATGAGGCGATGGATGAGACGGTCTGAGGACGCGGTGAGTTACAATACCCCGCACAGATTCAAGGGCGTACGGTCTCGGCTCCGGCTGCAATTCGACGCCAAATGAATCTCACAAGTTTGAACACGAGCCATAATATGTTACATACCTGCATATGCCGTCGCAGCGGTCTCCTGAATTGTCTCCTCGGAGTGAGATTGACGACCACTCGACTCGAGTAACTTGGCAACGACTGATTTTGACTCCGCGCCATCTCGCTGAAGATCGAAGTCAATTTGTGAGCCCAACACGACCAGATGACGAACCATATTTTGCTTCGCAAACTCAAACGGCCCGTTCTTCATTTCTGCATTCAACTCGCGGCATTCTAAGCGAACAGAGTCAATGGCGAGGGCTAGGACCATTCCTCCCCCCAGCACGACACTCATTACAAAATTTTCACAGCCACCTCCCCACCAAAAAAATCCCCTGTAAAAATCGTTCCCTCCATTCGGCGGGAACGTACAGCCACCGCCCCAAGTACAAAAAAAAAATTACTTGTAAAAATCGTTCCCGCCGAATGGCGGGAACGTACAGCCACCGCCCCAAGTACAAAAAAAAATTCACTTGTCAAAATCGTTCCCTCCATTCGGCGGGAACGTACAGCCACCGCCCCAAGTACAAAAAAAATTCACTTGTAAAAATCGTTCCCTCCATCCGGCGGGAACGTACAGCCACCGCCCCAAGTACAAAAAAAAAATTACTTGTAAAAATTGTTCCCGCCGAATGGCGGGAACGTACAGCCACCGCCCCAAGTACAAAAAAAATTCACTTGTAAAAATCGTTCCCTCCATTCGGCGGGAACGTACAGCCACCGCCCCAAGAAAAATTTACTGCTAACAAAAAACCTGCCCGACCTCGATACCGCAGAATTGTGGTTTAGGAATCCACTCCCGAACAAAAAACCCTCCAAAATGCTCTTCCTGCAACACTATTGACGAAAGAATAGGTACCAGGACACCCGACGCTGGGATTGTGCCCCGGATTTCCGGTACCACTTTATCTCCCGTGTCCCGCCTCTATCCCTGCACACCCAAACGGCACAACGGAATTCACCTCCCCATATATGCTCAACATACCGGCGGTTCAACATGCCGGCGGTTTCAACATGCCGGCGTGCCGGACTGTATGGTGTTATTTGTACCCTCTTCCATCCTCCGACCACCCAGCACGGCGACAAGACTCGCATCCACCTGGCCACCCCTCATCCACCTCAGTAGTCGCACCCCCAACCGTGACGAAACCGCTCTCCGAAGTTTTCTCGGCCCCCTGGCGGCTAGGGTTTGAGAAAACATCCTCCTTTCCGCCGACCGCCGCGCGAATTCCGCGATTCCTTACTCAGTACTTCCCCGAATGACTTCAAACGACCTGCGCTGTTCAACCCTGCTAATCCAGTCCCATCTCCTGGCAGCACTCCCTCCGGCGACCCCTTCCCCTTTCGCACACCGACATTCCGTGTCTTCCCCGCCCTGCGACTTCCCCTGCTCCCCCATCCGCTGCCACCTCTTAACCCGACCACCCCCGCCCCTGGACGGACCCATCGAATCGAAGTGGCAAGAAAACTTGGCCCTCCTCGCCCCCGCTCCCGCGCGCCAATCGATACACTCGCGCACCCGCCCCGATTACATCCCCGGCCATTCAGATACCCCCAGCACCCCGCAAAACATCCCGGATGGGCACCGGCGTCGATGGAGCGAGCTATGGGGCATCGTCTGCGGTGATTTCGATACTCAGGTGCGTCTCAGTCCGTTTCCCCGCTATTTTCACTAACCCGCGTTGCCCAGCGCGAATTCCCCCGCTACCTCTCGAAGTGCTCTCGTTAACCCTAGGGTTAGGTTAGGTTAGGGGGGTTGATGTCGAAAACACACAAGGGAGCTTTTTGCTGAAGCTAGGACAACAGGGAGATGGGGATCCAACTCCAGCCTGTTTCGCTTATAAGCTCTTCAGGTCCTGCTTACTCATTCTGATTATGCACGCTGATTAAGTGCCTTACTCATTGTCTTGGCGCTCACTAAGGCTCTTACTAATCGTCTCAGTCATCATCTCACTAAGCGCCAAGACATGTCACAAGCGTGACAAATCTCATCTTAGTAAGATCTAAAGATAGACTGACCTAGGTCTGGACCAAGTCCAGAGCACATGACAAAGTCACGTGATTGGTGCCTAGGCACATGCTTACATAGGTTCTAACCTTAACTTAGGGTCCCTTAGACTTAGCCTGTGCAGAGGTTAGCCTAGGGTTAGGGGTTAGGGTTAGCGTTAGCTAGAACCAAATGTGTATTAGCATTGTGAAGACATTCCGATTAAGGAATTGTACTCACGGTTAGTGTTAGAGTTAGGGTTTGAGATTCCCTAAAACAACTCGGTTAATACCGTCTGCGATATTGCAGAAACCATGGTACGTACAAGAGTCATTAGTACGTGTCTTTGAAGGAAGTTTGCTCTCCATTATGGGCGTACTGTCGTTAGTACGTTAACCCCTCTCGTAAGAGGAAGTACTCGACCGACGGGGTCCACCTGTAATGTAATAAGATACATAGACTATACCCTGTCTAATTATATCCTAATGTTTGAAACACGTATCGCTGATCTGAGACATCTGAGTCCGAGGACGACTCATCGTCATCTTCGTCCATTAAGTTCTGATCAGGATCTGTAGCATCGTGTTCGAGCTTAGAGATTACTGTCTTTTTCCAAAGACTGGTTAAGTCGAATAGGTTCTTAGTGCGCTTGCGACTAACAATCATTCGCCGATTAAGGATACCGATTTTCCTTACATCCGGCAGTAACTTCAGGCCATCGGAAGTTGGAACGAGTGTGCAAGACGACTCGAACATGACCTCCATATCACCTGTGTCACTACTGAACTTGGGGTACCTGATGCTAAATGCATCAGATTCGGCAGCGGTTAACCACTGCCGCCAGTATCCTAGGACAACATCTCCTAGTTCCTTTGCGGAAAAGTAATTCCATGCCGAGTTAAAAGTGGATTTCAGTACAAGAACCTCTTCGGGAGCGCTTTGCGAGTTGTTACTAACTGCTAGGCGCTTAGTCCATCGTTCTTTAAAGTTATCTGAGACCCACTTGTTAACAAGGTCTTGCGGGTAACCGCGCTTTATGTAAAGTGCCACAAGGCTCTTCACAGCATCAATGTAGTGAGAATTAAGACTACATAGCGTGGCTAACCGGGACATCTCACCAATAAAGGTTCCTCTCTTGACGTCGAGAGGATGGTGAGAAATCCAAGGAATTCTTTCCTGGTGGGAACGCGACTTGCGGTAAGGCATGTGTTGCAACTTTCTGTGTTCATCCACATAAAGTGTCATGTCCAGGAACACTTGGTAGTGTGAGGACGCGTTCCATTCAATCGTGCAACCATCGAAGGTAACTGCTGAGATAATTTGTAGGGCCTCCGCTTCAGAGGAGGCATATACAATAGCGCAGCAGTCATCGATGTAACGCCCGTAGAAAGGTATCAACGGGTGTTCGAGGATTCTAAGTTTGCGCTCATGATACCAACCATAAAGGTTGGCAAGGTCAGGGGCGCATGCAATGCCCATTGCGAGGCCTTGCATTTGTTTATAGATTTTATCCTCAAATCGCATGATCAGGTTTTCGTTGGCCACGGAGAGGCATCTAATGAACATTTGCATAGTATGCAAATCCTCAACTTTCGTTGCAAGTCCACCGAATGTGAATTCTTCATACATTTCTACGACCAAGTCGAGACACTGCTTGAGAGGAATATTCGGGTAGAAGGCAACGACATCGCCAGTTACAATGAAGAACTGACGCCGTGGTGTCAACTTAAGCTGACTCAATTTTATCGCCAGGTCTTTGGAACCATGCAAAATAGCGGGCGCCGATTGAATAATCGGTTTGAGTTTTTTACTTATGTACTTGGCCGCCGGGTTTTGAATGGCGCTGTGACAAGGCACAATAGGTCGCATTTTCACTGGTTCCTTATGAATTTTAGGAATACCGTGAAATACGGGGAGCACATGTTGGGTTCCTGGTTCCGTAATACGGTGCCGCAAGAATTTTCCGAGTTGTGGGCCTTGATGGAGGTAAGAATCAGCGTATATCGCAAGAGACTCCATCTCAGTACATTGTTTGTCGCAGTAGGCTTGCATCATTAACGGATGAATAACTTTATAGTTTTTCTCGTCTGATAGAAGCTCTAGACATTTATCTCTGATCCATGTCCGCTCAGACACTGCTATTCCCAAGTTCTTATCTGTGTTTGTAACAACATAGTTGTTTTTAACCAAGAACTCTTGAACCTGGCGAGGTGAAGGGGCGAGCGATTTAAATATTAAATTCACATCTTCACTTGGTATTTTGGAGATCGTTTTGTTAACGAAGCTCCTACCCAAAGTGAGGCCATATTCAAGGTAAGCTGGAAGTTTAGGGCCCTTCGGTGTAACGTGGGGCACCTCATAGTCCGGATCATAGATATTATTATCATCATCGATTTTAGTGAAGGAGTGGTACAATCGCCATCTAATACGGTTGGCAAAGTCCTCCCAAGCTTCTTTAAGTAAAGAAGTGTTTCTTGGGCTATGAAACATATATTTCATACCAACACTAAGCTGATATTCGATGTCCTCAGGCATATTAACTCCCGGAGAGCGGTGAACATGATATTTGAATTGGGAAGCAAGTATAACATTTACAGGCGTATTCAGAATAATGTAATTTACCGCTGCAGGGAGGGGGATTGTAAGAAGCCAATCTGGATAAGAGGCAGGTATGTCGTACCGAAAAGCTACTTGGCTTTGCCCTTTCCTTTCTGCTGAGGTTTGCCACCCTTGGTTAGGGTGGTTGATGTCGAAAACACACAAGGGAGCTTTTCGCTGAAGCTAGGACAACAGGGAGATGGGGATCCAACTCCAGCCTGTTTCGCTTATAAGCTCTTCAGGTCCTGCTTACTCATTCTGATTATGCACGCTGATTAAGTGCCTTACTCATTGTCTTGGCGCTCACTAAGGCTCTTACTAATCGTCTCAGTCATCATCTCACTAAGCGCCAAGACATGTCACAAGCGTGACAAATCTCATCTTAGTAAGATCTAAAGATAGACTGACCTAGGTCTGGACCAAGTCCAGAGCACATGACAAAGTCACGTGATTGGTGCCTAGGCACATGCTTACATAGGTTCTAACCTTAACTTAGGGTCCCTTAGACTTAGCCTGTGCAGAGGTTAGCCTAGGGTTAGGGGTTAGGGTTAGCGTTAGCTAGAACCAAATGTGTATTAGCATTGTGAAGACATTCCGATTAAGGAATTGTACTCACGGTTAGTGTTAGAGTTAGGGTTTGAGATTCCCTGAAACAACTCGGTTAATACCGTCTGCGATATTGCAGAAACCATGGTACGTACAAGAGTCATTAGTACGTGTCTTTGAAGGAAGTTTGCTCTCCATTATGGGCGTACTGTCGTTAGTACGTTAACCCCTCTCGTAAGAGGAAGTACTCGACCGACGGGGTCCACCTGTAATGTAATAGGATACATAGACTATACCCTGTCTAATTATATCCTAATGTTTGAAACACGTATCGCTGATCTGAGACATCTGAGTCCGAGGACGACTCATCGTCATCTTCGTCCATTAAGTTCTGATCAGGATCTGTAGCATCGTGTTCGAGCTTAGAGATTACTGTCTTTTTCCAAAGACTGGTTAAGTCGAATAGGTTCTTAGTGCGCTTGCGACTAACAATCATTCGCCGATTAAGGATACCGATTTTCCTTACATCCGGCAGTAACTTCAGGCCATCGGAAGTTGGAACGAGTGTGCAAGACGACTCGAACATGACCTCCATATCACCTGTGTCACTACTGAACTTGGGGTACCTGATGCTAAATGCATCAGATTCGGCAGCGGTTAACCACTGCCGCCAGTATCCTAGGACAACATCTCCTAGTTCCTTTGCGGAAAAGTAATTCCATGCCGAGTTAAAAGTGGATTTCAGTACAAGAACCTCTTCGGGAGCGCTTTGCGAGTTGTTACTAACTGCTAGGCGCTTAGTCCATCGTTCTTTAAAGTTATCTGAGACCCACTTGTTAACAAGGTCTTGCGGGTAACCGCGCTTTATGTAAAGTGCCACAAGGCTCTTCACAGCATCAATGTAGTGAGAATTAAGACTACATAGCGTGGCTAACCGGGACATCTCACCAATAAAGGTTCCTCTCTTGACGTCGAGAGGATGGTGAGAAATCCAAGGAATTCTTTCCTGGTGGGAACGCGACTTGCGGTAAGGCATGTGTTGCAACTTTCTGTGTTCATCCACATAAAGTGTCATGTCCAGGAACACTTGGTAGTGTGAGGACGCGTTCCATTCAATCGTGCAACCATCGAAGGTAACTGCTGAGATAATTTGTAGGGCCTCCGCTTCAGAGGAGGCATATACAATAGCGCAGCAGTCATCGATGTAACGCCCGTAGAAAGGTATCAACGGGTGTTCGAGGATTCTAAGTTTGCGCTCATGATACCAACCATAAAGGTTGGCAAGGTCAGGGGCGCATGCAATGCCCATTGCGAGGCCTTGCATTTGTTTATAGATTTTATCCTCAAATCGCATGATCAGGTTTTCGTTGGCCACGGAGAGGCATCTAATGAACATTTGCATAGTATGCAAATCCTCAACTTTCGTTGCAAGTCCACCGAATGTGAATTCTTCATACATTTCTACGACCAAGTCGAGACACTGCTTGAGAGGAATATTCGGGTAGAAGGCAACGACATCGCCAGTTACAATGAAGAACTGACGCCGTGGTGTCAACTTAAGCTGACTCAATTTTATCGCCAGGTCTTTGGAACCATGCAAAATAGCGGGCGCCGATTGAATAATCGGTTTGAGTTTTTTACTTATGTACTTGGCCGCCGGGTTTTGAATGGCGCTGTGACAAGGCACAATAGGTCGCATTTTCACTGGTTCCTTATGAATTTTAGGAATACCGTGAAATACGGGGAGCACATGTTGGGTTCCTGGTTCCGTAATACGGTGCCGCAAGAATTTTCCGAGTTGTGGGCCTTGATGGAGGTAAGAATCAGCGTATATCGCAAGAGACTCCATCTCAGTACATTGTTTGTCGCAGTAGGCTTGCATCATTAACGGATGAATAACTTTATAGTTTTTCTCGTCTGATAGAAGCTCTAGACATTTATCTCTGATCCATGTCCGCTCAGACACTGCTATTCCCAAGTTCTTATCTGTGTTTGTAACAACATAGTTGTTTTTAACCAAGAACTCTTGAACCTGGCGAGGTGAAGGGGCGAGCGATTTAAATATTAAATTCACATCTTCACTTGGTATTTTGGAGATCGTTTTGTTAACGAAGCTCCTACCCAAAGTGAGGCCATATTCAAGGTAAGCTGGAAGTTTAGGGCCCTTCGGTGTAACGTGGGGCACCTCATAGTCCGGATCATAGATATTATTATCATCATCGATTTTAGTGAAGGAGTGGTACAATCGCCATCTAATACGATTGGCAAAGTCCTCCCAAGCTTCTTTAAGTAAAGAAGTATTTCTTGGGCTATGAAACATATATTTCATACCAACACTAAGCTGATATTCGATGTCCTCAGGCATATTAACTCCCGGAGAGCGGTGAACATGATATTTGAATTGGGAAGCAAGTATAACATTTACAGGCGTATTCAGAATAATGTAATTTACCGCTGCAGGGAGGGGGATTGTAAGAAGCCAATCTGGATAAGAGGCAGGTATGTCGTACCGAAAAGCTACTTGGCTTTGCCCTTTCCTTTCTGCTGAGGTTTGCCACCCTTGGACGCCTTGGCCTATCTATATAAGAAGTCATTATGAGCACATAATGGTGGCTGTACACTTTCGGATGGACCGGGTGGCTATGCACTTTCAGTTCCCGGGTTCCTCCTGCAGGGAAAATGGCACCCGGGTGGAAAAATAAAATGGGCGGGAGGGTGCTGGCACCCATGGGTGGCGGGACCACACCCATTGCTGGTGGCGGCGCTGTTTTGATGGGGGGCGGCGGCGTCGTCGATGGCGGTGCCCGCCCTATTGCCTTTTCGGGTCAGACTGCCAAAAAATATTCTTTTTCAAGAAAAAAGTGAAAATATAGCCCTCGATGAGCTCTACAACATTGCCCATATGACTTGGGTGATCAGTGAAACGGTTCGTCCGAAAAAGGCAAAATACTCGACCAAACGCGGCGGTGAGATGGATTCTGATGGAGTCTCGGAAAATGCCGAAACTTCAAGTCAGGTATGAAATTGTATATATTTTCGGACCCGCCAAAAAAAAGAAAGGTAAGGTAATGAAAGGTAGGTAGGTAAGGTAGAAAGGTAAGGAAAAGGGGTTTCATCTATAAGGCTGTAGGCCACCTGCCATTTTAGGCCACCTATGTCTTAGGGTCAGTCAGTTCTAGCATTGACTGTGGGAAAGGAAATTTTATTTTCCAAACAAATCCGAAAAAAATCTGAGTGACCTTTGCGATCACCTTTTGTATATAAGATTCTTTGATCCCATCACTTCCCGTCTAGGAAATCGCAAAATACTCGGCCGGGGCCGGCGAAGCTCTGCCACTAAAAAGCTCATATCTCAACAGCCGCTGGGCCGTTTGCCTTGATTCCGGGAGCGTTGGAAAGCGGCGAGAGAGCTCTACAAGTGTAACATACTATCCAGCCAAAAAAGAAAATTTCTCTTTTTTGGGCTCCTTCTGTATGAATCATTATAATAGGGTTACTAGGGGGCCCTAGGGTTATAGATCTAACCCTAGGGTCATAGGGCTAACCCTAATCTAGGGCTAACTAACCCTAATCTAGGGTTACATTTGGGGGTCAGGCAGGGAAGCTGGGAGTGAGACAGCTGAATGAATAGTTAGGGCAAGTCGGGTCCTGCGCGCCCCCCCTATGGGGGGCAGGGTCCGACTTGCCCTAACTATTCATTTCAGCTGTCTCACTCCCAGCTTGCCCTGCCTGACCCTTATTGGGAGGACAAAACTCACATACTTGGCAAGGCTTCTCTCAAAATCTCAAAACCACTGTGTCTTGGCGAGTCTTTTGTGTTTTTTGGCCCACCTAGTGGTAATGCAGGCACCTAGAACTGTTTGGAATAAACCCTGCCTCTTTTCCATGGGAGAAGAACAATAGAACTCTCAAAAGTCGCTTACATTCATTTGAGCACCCAGAGTTTCGCTTTCAAATGGTCCCGGTTTCAAGTCAAATGGACAAGAATTCATGGCAGTTTACAGGAGCAGTCTACTCAGCCTCGGAAAAAAAGGAAGCCTGCTCCAGTCTGGTAAGAGACGCTACAAAAAATTCCTACTGGTTTTTCATGTTCAAGTTCATTCCAAGCTCTCGACTAATACCAGCGGCGAGGCGTTCCCGGGAAACAACCGGAGCAGAGGTGAAAGTCAGCAACGCTATGTTCCTTACTTATCGATTGACACAAACATGGATGTCATTGTAGCTTGGCACGTTGAGAAACATTGTGCTTCACGAATACCACCTTTGGGTGCAAAGTTAGTACTAGAATCTCTTGTTCAATTGACCACGCACGACGATTGAGGGTCACCCGTGATCGCTAACCTATCTGAACAGGGCCCCATCACATTGCGCTGGTTGCCAAGTCCGATTCTTCTGGAGATCCCAGAGAAAATGCGAATGTTGAAATCAATGTGCGCATGGCATCGGTAGAGAGTACAAATATGCCTGGGAAGCGTTGAGGACTCCCGGGAGACCCCTAAATTTTCTCACAGTGCTCGTTGCCCGGGAGCCATTCAGAATTTTGGGGAACAGTGTCGGAGCTCGTCTCCCTCTTTATAAAATTAAACCTCTCCGTCCGTCCGAAGCCTTTTAAACTCCGACGATCACTTGGCCCCGAAATTCCACCGAGACCCGCCCTAAAGTCAACTCCGGGATTAAAGGCTACCTTATTTATTCTGTGCAGCTTCATTATGCAGGGGATTTATCGCCAACTTCTTCCGAGTACATAACCTTCTGCACATTTAGCAAAGATTCAAGATCCCGGATTCATTGTTCAGCTGAAGTGGCGGGGCGCTCTGCACCCCACCGCGCTCTTTTATCTCTTTGGATGAGTCTTATACTCAATCTGCCCGGGGTTCTTGGGAGATTCCTGAGGAAATTCCCAAACGGTAGGGACTCAAACTGTGCTAGAGACAATCTGATAACTCTGCAATATAGGAATCAAGATGGGCAGAGCAAATTCAGTCTCAATCTGATGAAAAGACGGGTCTGGTATGAATTCAACTTCGCGCCAGGAATTCAAACTCCGATGATTGGTAATAACGGAATACCCTGATCGGACCCCCGCGGTAACAACAGGACTATCAAGAACACATCTAAAGAACCAATAGATCACTACAGACTACCTCAGGACAAAGTTGTGCCAGCAAGCCCAAGGGCATGTGATAAACGGTGATATCCCTCGGGGCATCCTTACGTCAGCGCTGTTGATTCAACTTGAAGCCACCGTGCAAGGAGGAATATACATACCAAGATCTGGTAGGACAGATCAATGCTCCGACAAGGAAGGGGCGCTCCATAAACATGCAGGGAGGTAGAGAGATAATATCCCGGCACAACCCGGGGAATTTTGGGGATGCCTACAAGAAATTGGAACGATCGAGGCGTCGCCGCGTCGGGGAGGAGATAGAATTGAATAAAATGAGCGGCGCTGCAGGTGGGTGGACGTGACTTTCTAATGTTAAGTGGTCCACTGGATCCCCCGGGCGCACTGTGGATCCCGGATTATCTGCCGGATATCAGGCATCCTGTGTGCCAAATGTTAGTTCTCAGAGCAGAAGGGCGAGGTCACGACTCATGGATCAAGCGGGGGCACTGACAGAATGAACTTCAGGAGCACGAGCAGGGTTCAAGTTAAACTCTGCGAGTGATTTTCACCTGCGCTTGCAACGTGTTGGTGCAAGCACAAGGGATTGACACGAACAAGCTGACAGGACCTATGGCGCGCACGGCGGGGGTTACATTATGCAGCATCGCACCTGGAAGATAAATAAAACTAGAAAATATGCATCATCAGCATAGACAGCGGAAGAAAAGGAGAGTACACAGGGGGAAACACTGAGGCGGTGACCGATGGAAGACGCCCCAGGATATCCCAGTCGAGAAGGACGTGCCCGGCGATGGGCAAAAAGCCAGTGAAGCTCCCAATGAAGCGGGTTAAGTCTGGTTGGCTGGCTCATCTTGCCCACCCCTGCGATGAATAGTCGCCCAGATTGATAGAAGGTGTACCCCAAGTACCACCGGGTCATGTAAGTGTCAGCCGAGTCCGCGATCAATCGTGCCGCGTCGTTGGGTCCGCACGGGAGATACGGCGGAAGAGATTTCAGCATTGTGTCCAGCCAAAGAAAAGTTGAAAAATACTGACCGCGACTCTAAAATTGTGCAGGGAAGATGCAGTCTATATGAGGGCGGTGGCAAATTGGAAGCCACAATGATTCTGATGCTCCACACATTAATAAATATCTGCTCGATCGGTAAAAATTCATCAGTGGCAGCACATATGGCCACAGAAAAGCAGTGAAATCGGCGCTGTAAGTACGCAGAGTAAGAGAGGCATGTCTAGGAGCCGGAGACCAGGGGATGTAGGGAAATCAGGAGCCGCCATGATTTTGTCGAGGAAATGATTAGAAATTGCTGATTTATATTGGAAGTACTTACCCAGCCGCACCGGGAGATGATGCGAGGCACCCAGGCCTTGCTATAGCAGATCAGAATGGTCGCGAGGAATTATCAGATAACCCTTTGCGTGACGGAATGCTGAGGGATCACATGTGTTAGTGATTGTGGTCCCTGCTGTCTTCCTGAGCATACATCTGTCGGAAAAAAATCAAATTGCACGCAACGGCTCCGAATATGTCGGAAGCCGTTGCAAGGTCATTTGGTTTTACACGGCTTGCAACGCACATGTCAGGTTAACGAAAGCACTTGCAATCCAGACCGTCGCTCTCAAGTTCCCTGGTGGCAAATGGTCTTGCGGCGCGTCCCAAGGTCCCCAAAAGCCAGAAATAACAAAAGTTCTGCTTCCGAGTCCTACTCTCCCTCTTAACTGAGATGCTTGTTATAATGAAGCTAGGCAGAGAGATAAATGCTAGTAAGAGCAAACGTAACTACGACTACTGGCTCAACCAATAATTCAACCCGCATGTATATACAGGTAAAGTTTCGAAGGACACGAACTGAGTTATGTACCTCGCTCGAGCCACCGGGTTGCGCTCCACGCAGCTCCACTCAGCTCCACACCTCTCGGCAATTTTAAAATAACACGAACTGCCGCAGCCGCGTGCAAATTGCGTGTAAAATAACATTGACTAAGACCTTTGTGACCCCGGGCACTAAGTAAGTAGTGGGGCAGAGAAGATCTCCGAGTCGTCTTAAGACTTGCTAATCTTACAGGCCCTGCCACGGCTTGTGATGCCTTGCGAGTTAGTATAGCATGCCTTGCCACAGCTTGGGACTCCTTGCAAGTCTCGCTTGGCTTGCAACGGCTTGTGAGTGCCTCGAAGGTGTGGCTGAGTGGCTTTCAACCACTCACTAGTCCTCTCAAGGCCACAAGTTGATTCAGGCCGTTGCAAGGGATTTGGCATTTTTCCGACATCTTTACCGGTACCGCTTCCGCGGGGAAGTTGATACTGAGTAATAACTGCGTGAGATGTCCGCTGGAAATACCAGGTACACCTCACTTGATAGACATTAGTCGCGCCTCAAAAGGCAGTGATCGTGGAGGTTGTTTCACCTTTGTACGACTCGAAGTGGTAAGCCTGGGACCTACTCGACGTGCCGTTTGACGCGATGATCGTCAATGGCTTTTCATTCGTTATGCATCGCCATGGGCCGCAAAATGGAGAGGCCACACCCGGTTAAAACGAAGTAGCTGGGGTTAGTTTCCGCAGATTGTTCCAATAATTGTTTTTATACCCATTTTGTGGCTTCCTCACAAGCCACTGACCCTTCAGTGTTGGTGCGTGGCTTATGTACCCATTCCCCGAGGACTATCACGTGGAGTGCCCGAGGGAAAATCGTTGGTGAAATAGGGTGAAATGCTGATACATTGCACCGAGCACGCACCGGGATGTATATGCGTGATGGTGTCAATGCTCCCCATGAACTATCTGGGGAGAACAAAAACTTGATTCTCGCGCAACGACCTGGCCACGAATCGAACGGGACTTCCCCAGAAGATTGGGAGACCATTGCTCACAGATCTGCAGGTGCACTCCGAGTACTACCGGGTCTTGTCTGGTTCCTCGCATAAGTTAGCGATCAATGGCATTGCGTGGGCACGCGCAGATGACATTTCAGCGACAATACCTTGTACACCTAAACTGAAAACATACCACGCCGTTAGAATAGCAATGGCCTACAAGATATGCCGGGGGCACTTACAGAAGATAAGTTGCGTCGGCGTTGCCGAATTTCGGGGCCCATGAATACAACAGGAACATTTCTGACGATATTTAGCCGGGAATTTACCGTTTGCGCGGGATGTTTCTGGGAGAAATCAGTGGGGGAGCATAGATTACACCCACCGGGACGGCTAATCCAGAGTAAGGCGTGCCTTGTTTTGGGACAGGGGGAAGAGTGGCGAACGTGGACATTTCAGGATCCAGGTACATGAGCGCACCCAGGGTTTTGTTTAGGTATCAGTGGAATCGATGGTACATAGACCACTCATCTACAGAAGCGGCCCAGCCAGAATATTAATACGGGGGGGCAAGTGCTTGAAATTCTAGGCCAGATCAGGTAGGAGGTCCGTGAGTGGATACGGGAGATTCAGCTGAATCGATTGGTCGTGAAGAGGGACGCTTTGGACGCTGTTGGAGACGGAGATGGCGCCAGTGAGCAGGGCGCAGGGCAGGTGTTTCGTGCGGAGACTGGAGTACGCCGTCGCGACGAGAGCAAGAGGCGTGCCACGTGTGCTCCGCGGCGGAGGCACTAGGTACACACACCAGATAATCGCGTCGTGTGTTTTTGTGGGAACTCAGGATCGGAGATGTAACGGAAGGAATGGCATGAGTCTAGTCAAAGCGAGTTCTCGGCGAGAACGGCGTCATTTCGACCGGCATTCCTCGCTTGAAGTGAATTGAATTGGGAATGTTAGGCTCCGGATTTGGGCCCTTTCGCCCAGATTCTGGGACTAACTCAAGGCTACTTGAGAGGGGGCGGAAATAAATGACTGGGAACAAGTAGGATCGAACCGTTGGGACGCTAACATGAGAAAGTAGTTCATGTTTTTCTCCCCGGGATTGTCAAGCAAGTCCCGGAGACAAATCTGATTTAATGTATCGCTATCGGCGTCTGTCGGAATCGGGGCTCCAGTCGTACAGATCTAAATCGAGATCGTCGTCCTCGACGTCCAGGGAGACAGGGTCTTGAGTGGGAGATCTTTGGAGCGCGCGATGGTCCAATCCCTACGTGTCGCCACGTAATGCTGGGTCTAAGCTTGTCGTGATACCTCCCGCGGCAAGATCCTGATCATCAGGGATGGTCGCAATGGCGAGGGCGACACATCCGGGGGCGTGGCGCTTGTCTCCATCAATACGCGGACCCAAACAGAGTAACAGATACTGTACTCACTTGCAAAACCTTGCCACGCAGGGCGGACAGCGAGCATGGCTGGCAATGGAACATCCCCGTATCAGGGTCACGATTGAGAACGACTTTCGCGGAGGCTGGTTACGTGACCATGGACGTGAGCCTGAAGTGCACCGCGCGGTTGTGGGAGTCGATGGAGGACACGGTGATGGGAGGTGAGCATTTTGTACATTCGGGCATGTTGCTATAGACTTGGAAACGAGTGTCGAGGAGGACGTAGGTCGCAGGGTCACGTGGAGGCCCGGACGAGAAAATGGAGCGGCTTGTTAGTAACATCGAGCGCAAATTGGATTAAATCTTACCCAGAATATGGGTCCGCGGGCAGTCCTAGAATACAATTAATCCGAACTGCAGCCGCGCAGACCAGCCGGGAAAGGTGTACTTGCACTTGATGCCCGCGGGATTAACCCGAACGACCGACCACTCAATTGAAGAATGGTGGGTATCTTATTCTATTGGATGGCTGAATGAAGGAAGGAAGTACGGCAAGAACACACGAGTGAATAGATGAGAGGGATCAGTACTGAAATCCTGAATGACTTTCAGATTACAGAATTAATTCTTACCTCGAGTTTTGGTCCCTGCTGCGGGCGAATTAAACTTGAGTTAATGGTATCCACATGGATCGGGCCTCCTGGATACAAGTTAGGATAATCGGGCAGTAGCGAGACGAGATGTGAGTAATCACCCCTCGAAATGTAGGTTCCGAATGCCTCGCCGGATAGACAAGCCCTAGTTCCGATTAGGACAGGAACTGAATTTAACCCGGGTCGGTGGATAAAAAAATGGACGACGCAACAAATATCGGAATCAGAGGCGAAGACGCACCGATGTAAGTCTGAGTAGTGATCTTGCAGCCGGGCGCCGACACGGAGAGTCAGCCCGTGGAATGAAAGGGGAGGCTGATAACGGATGAAGTTGCCAGTGAGGACAGGGAAGGATATCTGGATGAATGATACCTTGGCGGTGCGGTTCCATGGGCCTGAGAACGCTTTGCAGCAATACGAGCCTGCGACACTCACAGCTGCGGGGGGATCCTAGCCCGCCGCCCGCCGGGCTCACTTGAAGGTGGCGCTCCCGTGAACCGCTTCGGCGAACGCTGGTACATCATCAGGATGGATCACTGCTCAATCGACGGAGTTAACAGATTGAATGCGGGGTACCCAATAACCGCGTCGTGGACGAGTTGTCCATGAGTAGGCAGATCGAGACGTCAGCGAGGTGACTTGACGGAGGAATTGGAACCCGGGCCATGAGAAGGGTGATGCGGATGGATTAACCGCGTGAGCAGGCGTCCTAGATGAGTGCCTCAGCTGCAGATCTGTGCCATGGGATAGCGAGCGGGCATCGATAATTAGCAATAAAATTGGATGGATACGGGGGTTACCATCGTAACCAAGCTTGACAAATATTAGATACGATTGAAGAGCGTAGGGTCAGCTTCCAGTGCACATCGTAAAAAAAAAAGAAATCCAGAGATAGTAGCGGGAGGCACCTAGGCTTCATTGTTGTCAGATGGAAGCTAGGGGACAAATATCCGCAGGAGGAGGTGCAACCAAGGCCCTGAAGGTGCTGAGCGATTCCTAAGTGAAACCTGCGCATGTTTGTGGCGCAGCGGAGTCTGGACAGCGCGGCCCCTGTGGAGGGGGGAGGCGGGCATAGAGCGTGGAAGGCTATCCGAGGCGCGCTAATGGCGGAGTTAGAAACCAAAGAACGTCCATGAGGCGGCTGAAAGAGTGCAGGAAAGAAAAACTCTGAAAAAGACACTGGCCATCACCAAACAATCACCAAATATGTCGAACGCATCAAAGGCCCCCGTGACCTCAGCAAGCCCGGCAAGGCTTGGACGCGACGCGCTAGCGGCTAGCCCCTTAAATGACTCTTTAAGCCTCGCTCACGCTGGACAAGGTGCTACCTGGCTTTCGAAGCGTCTCAAAGCTTACAAGACTAACCCCAGGTCTGACCGCTCCTCTCAAAGGCTTCCAAGCATCCACCCAGCGGCCAGCCGCTCGGTCGACTCCTCGCTTCTCCGTCTTCTGCTCCCAGCGTATGAGGCTGGCATTCTTAGCACTTTATTTATTCTCTTGTCGATGCCGAGCTGTGTCGCTTGTGGCACTTCGTGCCCCACGACACGACTCACTCACCATCATGCGAAGTGTGCCGTACTCAAGGCTAGGCGTGCTGAATGTGTCGTTCACGCCATTGCGGTGGATGCTTCCGCAGCTCAGCCATCGGCTCAGATGGTCCCTCTTGATCCACCGATGTTAGAAACTGATCCGGCATTTTTTTTCGGTGCCCAAAATTGCCGTGCAGCATAATAAAGGTAATTGGCAGGATAACGACATGCGCCCCGCATTCCCGATTATTTATCCCCCAAGTCCTCTCCTCCCTGGTCCCGGTGGTCGTCCGCAGCGCCGTAATCGGCTCCCAGCACGCTTCCGGGACGATCCACCACCTGCTCCGAGTCTAGTAGAGGCTCCTGCTGCGCCAGTCTTGGACGAGATTCCTACATTACAACCGAACCCCGATGCCCCTCCTCTCAAGTGCGTCAAAACGGAGCCCAACCGTTACGGACCATACAAAGTTTTTTCCCCAACCGGCCCACCCATGACCCCGATGATTCAGTCTGTCTCGACGATCTCTGCAACTCGTCAGAGCTGTTTGTCCCTCCGAAAATCACATCTGCTGCGGCCTCGACATCTCTTTGGTACCCTTTTTGAACGTCACCGTTGCGCGACTAATGACTTGGTTTCATTTGGGTGCAACGATGAAATCTATCGCCGAGTTCGATTCTCTTGTCGAAAATGTCCTCAAGAAAGACGATTTTAGCCCCGCGCACCTCGAGAACTTCAGTGCTGCCCGAGAAAACAAGCGCTTGGACGACAGCATTGCTGCACAGACTGGTGATGCCTCCTCAACCGCGTTGGATGGATGGAAGACAGCCTCTGTGAAAATTAAAGTGCCGGCGCACAATGTTTGTGTTCCAGAGATGGATGCGGCGGAGTTCGAGGTCGAAGGGCTCATCTATCGGCCGCTCCTTGATGTTATGATCGAAGTGTTCCAGAGTCCCACTTTCGATGAACTCCATATCACACCATTCGAGCACCGTTGGGACCCCCAGCATGATCCTGATGACCCTGATGTTTGCTTGGATCCCCCCGACGGCGAGCTGGACGCTCATGGCCTACATGTACTCCCAGACGGTCATAAAGCCCTGTATTCCCGCTACCGTTAGGTAAGGGTTTCTATTGGGCGCCCTATCAGTGACAACTCGCAGTAAACTCCATTTTTACTCAGCTTTTTTCGCGTAAGCAGCTCCACGGCCGCATCTGCCGTTGATCTGTCGACGTGGTAACTTTCTAGATCCTTCTTTCTGACCACCACCACCACCACCTCTCCGACGCCCCCATCTCTGCTTTGCGAATGCCTTTCTCCGCAACATTCTGCAACATCACTGTCTCCATGTCTTTCAACGTTTCAACCCTGAATGCGCAAGATCTATGTTGGCTCTGGAGTCTTGCCTTCTGGGATCTTGGCTCATGGCGCGTCACTTCTAGTGCTCTCTCTCCGCTGTGCTATGCTTCTATATCTGCCATGCACACGGATCTCGCTGTCTCCTCAGCCCTTCCCCATGCCTTTGTCCTGGTCCGTGATTGGACGGTCGCGATACTGTCCTGAATACCTCCTTTGGTCTTTCTTCAGGTGTTGTTTGCCTCGGACCCTGCATAGATACTCGGACGTCGACACTGAGCCTGTTGCTCATGTGGAAGGCGCGCCCTCGGAGCGTGAGCATCACTCCTTTATACCCCAATTCTTCTCAGCTCACTCGTCTACAATCGCCTTTCTCCGGGTGTGCGAGTACGATGACTATCAGCTTCTCGTTGTCCATCCACCTCTTCGTCTTTCCGACACACTGAATCTATGATTTCCATGACTTCTTTGGACATTCTCTGTCATTGTAACGCATTTACGTTTTCCATGCTGATCTACAAATGATATCGAGCTCTTGATTTACATGCGATACCTTATCTGAATCCGACATTGATTGAACCGCATCGTGACCAGGGCTTGCGCCAACCTCACCGTCGACGTATCTATGTCCCTCGTCCCGATTGTTCTGAGTGCCATGCGGGAACTTACATTCCCCGTGTAAGTGTCCGAATGTGTTCTGAATGTCATTCCTACTGCCAATCACAAGCACATATCCACGGAAAGCCTCTCCCATGTAGTTTCTGCCGTTCGAAATCTGTGCTTTAAATTGCGTGCCGCTCTACGCCGCCTGCGGAGACAATTTCGTCTGCCGATTTCGAAAGCTGCTCGTCTACATCTGGGGCTGATTTTTTCACTTCCTTCGAGAGTGATCGTAAACCTCTGTCTGCATCACATTGATGTTCCAGAACAATCAACGGTTGATTGGCTGCGTGCTGAGATTACACAGCATGCGATCTCGGGATACTGTACTCGGTTTCTCCAGGCACATCCTCCGATTTCACTCCCAGACACTGCATCTCTACCAGCGCTGATGGATGCCACGAATGGCAGGTAATTAAGAATCATCTGGGGCTAACAAACATTTCTCGGGCCTGTTCCTAAATAACTGAAGAATTCATCTCATAGTGATATCAGAAGCCATGATTGCACGTTCTCACTCCAATTACTGGATAATTTAACTCAAATAATAGAACCAGGATCAAGTTCTGCTGAATACGCCGTGGGGCATCAAAGAATACATCATAATTTGCCCCCAGACCCAGTTGAAGACGTAATTACCCCCTACTTGTGTTTTATTCGTTAGTTCTTCCCCCCCGCCTGGGGAATGCCTCCGTGAACATGCTACACATTTGTCCGTCAGCATATCCGGAATACCCCACGATGGTTGAAAGACCACAACCCGCTGCTCAAAGGACTTTCTTCTCGAATAAAAAATATTTTTTCTGTGGTTGAATGTTGAACACATTCGTACCGACGCTGCTAAAGACACATCCTCGTCCCAGTACGACTCTAAACAGGCACCGGATTCGTCTACAAGCTCGGACGCCTTCATGTCGTTTCAAAATATTATGACAGCTGAATGTCAATTGTCATGCCTCATCGAACGAACTCGGCGTCAGAGGACTGCCTGATTTCAAGAAGAGAGGAGGTGGTAATGCTCTAAATCCCTATTGATTGCGAGCCAGCCAATGAACTCAAACAAGGCACGCACTACATGACTAGGAGCCAAAATTGAATATAATATTTGATCAGTCGTTGGGTAGCGGGCCGTGCCGCTTGTCGGCCTTACCAGCTTTATGACGTAATTTACATCTCGTCGCGCATGCTGACAGAGCATAATTCCCTCCCCCAAACCGGAACCGCGAACCTCGAGACCATCATTGCGGCTTATATGTTTTGGTCTGATTCTACGCATCTCGCCAACTTCGGCACTGCATCTTTGTGGCCTCTGTATACATTTTTCGGCAATCAGTCTAAATACGCGCGCTCAAAGCCGACCTCGAATGCTGGCCACCATCAGGCCTGTTTTCCCTCGGCTGGTGCTGCAACCTATTTCATTTTTCGTTCTTCTCATTTCCTTCAGCTGCCGGATTCAATCAAGGATTTTTATCGGGCAAAATTTGGTGTCGCTCCGTCGACGGACATGATGGCCCACTTGAAACGGGAGTGGGCGCTATGGAGGATTCGGGGAAGGAGAGGGGGCAGAAGGGCGGGCGTCCATCTTTGACGCAAGGACAGCGAGGATTAGCGTGGGCAAGCACTGTCGTCGCTAGTAAGTAGGAGGAAGAGTAAGCAAGGTGGCTGTGTTCGCCAATCAGATTGATCGGCTCCTCGGCTTAACTCCTTTTTTCTTCTCCCATATCCACGCACACAACCCGACGCCCCTTCCATCCAATGGTGTACGGTTCTAATTCCATTTTCCCATTGAATTGAGCCTAATCCGCGTACAGATCCAATCGATCCTGACCTCGCGGGCTGGGCTATATATTTCTTCTGCCGCGACGCCAGCATCCTCGTCGATGGATACTCTAATCCTCGTCGACGGATACTCTAAGGATGATATTACAGCGGCGCCCCTGGCACTTGGGCACATCTCCTCTCGCATATAACGCGGCATGCCGTGACTCTGGGACACCGTACATCTGGTTTCAAGGAATAAGCCAAGCGGGTCAGGCAAATTCTAGACCGTTCTCGAAACTTGCCCCTGTCTGTTAATCTTATCTGGAGTATCTGGAGTTCCGAGTTCTTAGGCCCGAGTTCCATAGGTCGCTGGTTCGTCGCGATCTGGGATTTATATCCCCGATTGCAGACCATCGCGATGGACATCTCGTCAACGGACGCAATCCCAGATATATGCCCTCAAAATGGTGTGTGTCCCATCCTTTCCTCGCGCGACATAACCATCTCCCCAGATGGGGCCTACGAATCCTTCCCGTGGCGCAGCTCGCGCACCTGACACTCGTGATCATGCTCACCACCGACCTCGCGCGCGACCTCCCCATCTAGTGCACGACGTTCGAGGTCGCCGCGCTGTATGAGCTCCTACCGCCCGAAGAAGCCCCGCGGACGCCGCTGCCCATCTGCACGGAAAACTCATGCTGCCCTGAAATTCATCCAGGTTCTCGTACCGGTGAGCAACATCAAAAGCTTTGTCCGCTGCCTGCCATCGATTATGAAGCCTGAAACTGTGATTCAAATACAGAAGCGTGCGGGATTATATGCCGACGCCGTTTTCCCGTTCCCAGCTGGATCGCGCTGGGCTGAGCATCCGGGGCATCTCCCAGGCGGCCGCGTCTCTGAAAGTTCTGAGCTAAAATACAGCGTGATCATCAATGCGCATTCAGAGGCGCAGGATAGCATGAAGACTTCACAGGGAAATTCGCTTGAAGGGGTTGAGACGTCGTAACCACGATCAGGCACGACGGCCAAACGGTGCAGCTTTTGCCTTTTCTTCGAATTCTCATCCCTTTCTCATCATCAAAGTCCGGCTTGACTCCACGCGTTTTCCTCGTTGGACTGCGTTCAATACCGGTGGATACAGAGGCCCATCCTGTTGTCATCTCGTTTCAGGCATTGCGTCGGTCTCCGACGCTGTTCCCAGACTCAGTGGCACGCGAATTTTGCCAGTCGGCGGGAGAAGTCATGCATGATCAATGCACTTGATGGAAGTTTTTGTTCCAGAACGGCGAGATTGATGTCCAAGATTCTTAGTGCTCTATACATATGACCTCTCGAGTTCACTGACATTCCCGTTCTACGCTCTCTCCGTCAATTCTAGCTGCCACAACACACTCCCTCCAATGTCGCGCCCCCTCGGCTCAACTTACGGTGTCTGGCTGGTCTCGCTCTTTTTGGAACAGTTCTCTATGGGATAAGCGTCCTTCAAACCTGGATTTATTTCGCCAACCGTCGTACCGAGACGGCATATATAAATTTCACAGGGAGTATCGTCGATTCTGTTTCTCTCTAAACTGACGGTAGTCAGGTTCTGCTCGTGCTGTGCGGTCCCTCTTCCTAGGGGAATCTCCGAGTTTTAACAAAAGGTTTTTAGAGTGTTGGAAACCATTCAAGTTGTTTCCTTTTTCCGGTCTTCGTACTTTCGTTTTGTCGAGCGCTTCGGTCAACTGCAACTCGACTTCATATGGTACGATTCCCAAAGCCGGTGCAGCTCCCTGCTGACCACCCCATCGTCTCTACGGCCGATGCGATATGTGGTTCCAGAGATGCTGTGATGGAAATATAACACGTCTCTTTATCCAGTTGCAACTGTTTGCCGCGGTACGTCTCCCACTTCCATGCTCTGCGCTTACTCAAATTGTTGTACAGTATCTTTCAGCATTTGTCGTTCAGATGTACTCAGTCAGTCCAATTCCCAGAGCGAGACCCTTGATTTTTTCGTTCAGATTCTTCGCCAGTCGCATCTACAAGCGTGAGTGCCTTTTGGTCGAATCCTTTCTTTTCTGATTCTCTCCTCCAGTAACCACCTGGCGGCGTAGAAAATCCAGCCTCTCTGCTATCGGGATATATAATTTATGATTGTGGGAACCTATCCACTCACCGCCTGTTACCTTGGTTTAACTCATTTCGATTTGCGTTGGCAGTGGTCCAAATCTGTATATCATCCTATCGTCCCACGAGAGTCTCACCAACACACAATCCCGAGAGTGGCCGGAATCGCCCAGACGATCATATCGTATGTTTCCCTCATACTACGCTTCCCAAGAAACTAACCATTGATTCAGATATGAACTTCGCTCCTTTGAAAAGCTCGATGAGACAAAGGTATGCGAGGCAGGTTATCTGGGCTCCACTCCTGACGCCCCTTCCTCAGCCGATAAACATTCTTCGAGCTGCAGCGTGCCTTCCCTGCGACCTCTTCATTACCGCTTATCTTTGCATATTCCTTACTAGCCAGAAGGGAGAAATGATAAAGTACGTACTCATTTCACGAACGAACTATTGCTCATTTGGACCAACAGAGCTAACTCCATTGACATGCTCATTCACGACGCCATCAATCGAGGCACACTCACGGCTGTCTTCGAGTCTCACGATGGTTTTGGTGAGTCCAACTGTCCCCGTCAATGTGTTTTTACTAATATGTTTCCTTCAAGTTCCTGGTGCTCCTCGACACGTTCTGGTTTTTCCTCGGCCTTGCCCCAAGTAGCAAATATAAGCAATCCTCATTTACATTGTCCTTTCTGACATCGCCTCCATCACACAGTCTACAAGAACATGCTTGCGCCGTAAGCTCCACATGCTGTGCCTAATAAATACACCTCTCATCCAGCTTTTTCGTCAGACTCAGCACCCGCCAGCGTATCCGCGACAAAATTGCTTCCTCCGAAAAGGGTTGGAACTCGATCGCCCTCGACAACGTCATGACGAACAACGACCCTAGGAAAATTCAAGCGTACGCATCCATCGCGGCGGTTGATTTCGAAACAAATTCGGTAGGGAATTGTTCGGTCGTGGCTATAGCGCTCTGAATCGTTTTTGTTTGACGGTGGAGATGAATGACAAGAGAGCGGATTTTCCGGTGTGCGCGTAGTCCAAAAGAGTGACAGCGAAATACCCAGTTCCCTCTTATGTCTATAGCAGATTCATTCGAATATTGAACACTGTCTCCTTTGGAAACCGGCGAGATTCTCGCAGAAACCTCAACTTGTCTCTCCGCTGGATTTCCAAGACATCTCCCAAGGTCTCTTCCGATGCGTGTTCGAATTTCAGGGTCAATCCAGGCACCAATCACCAATCACCGCAACCGGTTGGTTGACCAACCCATCCTATTTTTACCTTTCGAATTCAGGCGCAGAGTACAAGCAGAATATCACAAGAATATCTTCTCCCTGGCCGTTTTCCCTGTGCTCAAGGTCCCCCTCGCCTTCAAGCTTTGATACTATTGGCGACTTATTGCAGCTGCGGATCGACCCGAAGGATACGCATGGACCCCACGTAAACGGTAACGTCAATAATTCCTTAGAAGCACGCCAGAGCCGACTTTTCTTTCCTCCAGGTATTTCGCAAGTCGGATTTTCAAGCGTGAGTGTCGTGTTCTCTGTGTTGCCTGCGTTCCATCTCGCACATCGCAGTCACCGTTACGAAACGATGCGGGAGGTTCAGTCTCTCAGCTGTTGTAATATCTACCATTGTACGCACCATCTGCTGTTCACTGGATGAAAATATTCACGTACCTGTAGCTTGCTTTGGCTGTAATCCAAATCAGTGTGTCGTATGGACAAGTGGTCAATCTCTGACTCCCTCTGTAGTGGCGGGGATAGTCCAGACGGTCTGGTAGTACGTGCGTTGAATTCCCCAGTTTCGTATGGAATTGACAGTGAATTAGGTACAAGTTCCGATCCTTCCTCAAGCTCGATGGAAAAAAGGCATGAGAAACACCCCGGTCCGCCCTCCACGCTGACCATCTCCCGTCGCTCAGCCTATTACGACCCTGAAAACCGCGGCGTCACTTGCCTGCGACCTTCCAATCACTGCCTATCTTTGTATGTTCCTTACCAGTCAAAAGGGGAGTTGGCCAAGTACGTTGTCTCGTTACCACGGAAGAGTGTGTGCTGATTCAGGAGGACAGAACCAATTCTATGTATCTGATCCATGTACTTGGCCCCTAATACATTTTCTTTAAGCCGGGTTTGGGGTTTTAAACAAATGTACTTGTGGCCAGGTACACGGATTAGATACATAGGCACAGGCCCTGAATCCGATCAAAACCCTGAAGCCGCCGAATCGGGGTCGTGTAGAATTTCCTTAGGGCCGAAATCCCGCTAAAGAAGCCGGCTGCAGGGCCCTGTGGCTCAAGTAAGATACGTAGGAGCTCGATGGCCGCTACGATGCCGCCGTAGGTCTGACTAGTCAGTGAGTCTCAGGCTAGCGCGATTCCGAATACACACTGGCTTTGTGCGGGTTATTGTTGCCCGTCCACAAACTCTGAGAGTCCTGATCCTGGGCTTCAGTACCAGTAATTGAATGGATCGGGGACGCCACGGACGTTATGGAGTTTTTTGGTCCAGCGAGAGACAGCCTTCAATTTATCGTGGGGGATTTTGATTTGCGCATCTGCGGGGCAGACTGAAAAACGGTGAGTAGCCAGGAACCTCGCTCGCATAACGCAGTTACACCGAAGTGCCCGAATTGTATTCGCTTTGTCGGGGTCGTAGACAGTTGGGAATACTTCTAGGCATACCTTAGCGCAGATGTAGATATTTACCGTGGGTGGACTCGTTCTAGTTCTTATTTGGAGCTCGTTTGTTCGCGACGATCCTGTGCGTTCGAGACCCCCTATACATGTGTGAGCATCGGAGCTGGTCTTCCGTCCTCACGTAGTGTATCTCGGCCGCTCGTTTTCTGTGGATATTATCGTCAACGGGGGAAGTTCAAGTACACATAATCTGATCGCCTTGGAGAGATGTAATCGGCGGACGCACATGATGGAACTGACGGTACGATAGCGGTGTAGAGATAGAAGTCCGGAGAGCCTCATTGTAATCTGCGAGTCCTCGAGCAGCCGCATCGACAGTTCGACGCCAACGTTTATCCGCGCGTTATTTCATTGGTGCAGCTGCGAGAATCTTGAAACCATGTGTATTAGATTCGATTTGAGACATGCTGACGGGCCATCGGATCGATTCAAACGCCTGGATGAAGTAATGAGAATTCTTGGGCCGGTCCGAGGCGTCAGGGCAAACAGCAGCTTTAGCGTCCTTCCGAGCATTTAGGGGCAGAATACGCGTCACCGAGTGATGATTTTCCGGCGCCGGATAAAGACGGGATGTTTTAAAACTTCTAGAGCAGGTAAGGACACAAGCGTGCGGGAGTATTGCATTTCGGAGGTTCTACAACGAGATAATCCTTGCGAAGCGAGGTAGGTAGGGGCTAGAGGAGAAGTTGGGATGGTGCGGAATTGTAATAACGTGTTTGAGGATATCCAAGAAGATCGCAGAAATGACATACTTGGACGGATGATTGTGTAGGGGGCGACTCGGTGCGCTATTGAGCCAGACGATGGAGCTAGACAGAGAGAGGGGACTTGAATACACCACTGGCTCTTCTTGAAAGGCGAGCCTTAGTCAAACAACCAAGTCTTTCCCAGATCGGCGCGATCTGCACACCATGTCCATCAAGTCAGGGGATCAGCTCACTTTTAGCATATCGTGCCAGATTCTACGAATTAGGAGCTAGTAAGGGCTTGGTTCAAACTTAAAAACATTAAACCTGGGTATCTCCCCTCGGAATTATAGTGCCTTACACACCCGATCACTATGCGCTCTGTCTAGCCTGGGTCTGGATATTCACGGGCTTGGATGCGGATGGTGCAGAGAAAGAGAATCCGCGACTACAATATTTGAGCGCCAGGAGTCGAACATGGGTTTTTGCATGAGATTGATCGAGCGTCCACCGAGCACCACTCACAACTCATTCTCTGCTTTCAGTGAGATTATTTGAGGCTTCGGAAAAGGGAGCTCGGTGTGCAGAGTGGAACCTAGACCTCTCCTGATACTCTGATGGTTTAAAGGAAGGAGTGTTCACCACACCCTCAACCGGCAAAGAAAATCGTGCGCCCTGCATTGGTTGTCCAGGTAAATTGATTCCCCAGCGTATCACTGAGTCCTTCCAATCACAGGTGCACTGAATGGAGAAATGAAGCGGTAGGGCATCGTTCACTCACGGCTCTTGCAAAGCCCCACTGCGGAGACTGAGAACCTCCCCTTTGCAAGGCGCTACCTGCAGTGATCTAGGCGAGGACGAAACCGAATTCGTCTGAACACCACGGCCTACCAAAAAACCCCGACCGCAGACGAGCGGAACAAAACTTAGGTTCAACTAGCCATTGGATGTTGGCAAACCGGAGGACGCGCACCCTCAGGGAACAAGAAAGGCCTGCTCGAAGATCAAGAGTATGCCACCGACGTTGAGATCAAGAGATTTTAATGTTTAGTCTGTTCATGCACTCGGCGTACGTGGAGCTAGACAGCCTCAAAGATTCGACGACGGTAAGTTTCGATGCTGTCCAGAACAGATTCTCTTGCCAGTAAGTTACGCTCCTGGTATTTTGGGCCATCAGGAAAGTGAATCCATGGCTTACCTAAATGGCGGGCAGGAGCAGACGGGCGGTCGTTCGACGCGGGTGATGCCTGCCACTAGTAGTCTACGAGCGGATCGGATAGGGATGCAATTCAGTGTAACGAGCGCCAGAATGAGTATCAACCACGCACCAAGCCTTAATGGCGCTACGATGGAGGGCAGAATACAGCCAGTTTGGAGTCGCTCAACACAGGAGGGTAGCGCGCCGAGAACGTACTTTGAGCCTGTGGGTTTAGCACCGGGAACCAATTCAGACGATGACGGAAATACGAAGGGTGAGGCCGTATCATGTCAGTTCGTTAGAGAGCTCCAAGTATGTTTGCATTAGAAAGAGATCGATGGCAACGGGGTGCGTGTTGTCGATGAGATACATCAAGGAATACCGGCAGCGGAAGACATAGTAAACAGACGGATTGGAGTCCGGACCTGAGGCCCTGCTTTGCGGAACGGGTGGCCATGGGGAATAATCAATACGGTCACGAAATTAAGAAGGCTGCTAATGGGCGGCGCTACAGTGGCAGTCCAGGAAGACGGTGGGATGCAATATTTCAGACACTTCGATTGTATTTGGCGTGTGGAAAAGATGAGTACAATTCGATATTCAAGAGGATAGGCGTTCGCGCTTCACGAGTACGCGGTCAGCGAGTTGTGCGGCGATATCCGTGCGCTTGTGAGGAACCGTCAGTCAGGCTCATCAGGAAAAAGCACAAGCGAGGCGCACTGTGCGAGATTCAGAGGCCGTGGTAGGGCTCGCTTTCGTTGGAGATCGCAGGGTATAACGGGGCTGCTCGTCGGGCGTGGGGGATGAACGCATATTGACGCGCCCCGGAGGTGGGCATTCGTCCTCGCTGCTGGAGTCGTCCTCGCTGCCGGAGATCAGTTCGGCAGCATTGTGAACCCTGTCACAGGGGAGGAAGTGTTAGCGCTAGCTAGTGCGGAGCGAACGACGAAAGTAGTTGGTTGGAAGACGGTGTGATGCTTCTTTGTGATTAGTACTCGGAGGGGATGCATGTTGTGTCTGAACTGGCGGGTTGCGTCGCGGCTTTGCGGACTGCGATCCAATCCGCTGTGATTCTCGAGTATCAGCGGGAAAATGAAAGGACTGAGGCTAAGGCGACGTAATTGGGACGCCTAGCAGGGAACGGCGCAATCGGGCAGTAAGCCCTCGTTCTTATCATCTCAGCTGTGCGGATAAGATCTTCAGCGAGTGCCTTCAGCGCCGTCTTCTCGCCGGCGAGACTTCTTCGTTCTGCAGCAGAGCTCTCCTCCAAATCTCGTTTTGGCGATAGTTCCTGCTTCAGCTTTGCACAGCGTCTCTTGAGTGATGCCACCCCGATGCGAAGACGCGCGATTTCGCGATCTCGCTTGTCAGCTCGGGCGCGCGTAGCAGCCGATGCTGGCCCGGCTCGAGGGCTCTGGCGATGACGGATAGAGGATCGTCGGGGGTCATTCCAGGGAGGAGCCGGCGGGATTCAACCGAGGAAGTGGTCGCAGCAGGAAAGACGTGGTGGTTAGATCAATGGCGCAGCGCGCATCAACAAGCGCACCGGACCGCAGATCCGATATCCACGCCGTTGCTTCATGCCTGCACATATCTTGGCAAAGCCCTCCGTTGGCTGCCTGCTAGCGCCCGGACTCCATTCCCTAATCCCTCTTGCTTCCGTTCGCCGTCAAACCCGTATCTCCCTTCGTCCCTTTCCCTGTACAGCGACATTACGCCCTAGATCCTGGCAGTCCTGTTTGTGCGATCGTGCCTGTACTCCTCCCGATAAATGAAGCCCTTGCTCACGGCGAATATGTCTGCCCGCCACGATCTGCAGTTAACCGTGTCGGAGCACGACGCCCCCGACTTGGTGCGTGCTTCTTCTCCCCCGCCGTTATATGCGGCTGCTAACGACATCGCTCAGCCCCGAAAATATATCAGGGCTCCGCAGGGATGCACGACTGCCCACCAGTCCCCACCCGCAGCTGTACCACCGCGTCGTCTGCTGCCCGCTACAGCGCCGTCGACCGCTGGCGCCTCGTCGAGGGTTCGCAGCGCTCCGGCTTTGGGCTTCTGCAATTCTCTATCGGTGTCCCCTTGCTCTCCTTACACACCCAGGAACCAGCGAATTCAAGGCTAGTTTTGGGTGCCTTCCCGCTCCTCAATCTCGTTCTGGCCTGTGATCGCGTACGCGAATGGTACGCACCTCGCCCAATCCCTTCACTCCTTCTCCACTGACGAAACTCCAGCCTACCCTCAGACCCCGCTTTTGCTGCACCCCTGCTCCCGCGAACGCGTTGCGCGCAGCGGGTCCGTGTGGTGCAACTCGGCACTGGCGCGTCTTCATGAAGCTCTGCGCCACATCTCGCCGCGATCGTACCCGCCGCCGTCCGCAGTGAACCTGTGTTGCCCCAAGCGTTGCGAAGGCGGCCTTCCCCATGCTCACGATCACCGGAAGTGGAGGTAAGATAGTAAGAGCATTGGAGAGAAGGGGGAGGGTGCGTGAAAGACGGAGACGAACACATTTGGTACGTTCTCACTTTTCTTTTCGGCGGATTGGCAGAGTACTTGTAGCTGTGATTGATACCGAGTATGCGCCCGACATGTATGGGCCGCGCACCCGTAGCGCACGCGATACTCCGCAGCCCTACGTCGGATCGGGCGCGGGACTCGACGACGACGAAACGTGTGTTTGTGAGGCGCTGGGGATTCTGTATTCTCCCCACGGCGACCTGCACGCGTCACGCCAGCCGAGCCAGCCTCCTCGCAGCATACACTCCGTCCTCCACTGTATCCCGTCCGTCGCGCATCCGCGGCGCGCGAGAGCAGTGGCGGAGGATTATCCCCGCATTCAAGGCGAGCCTTGTCAATGGGAAGTGGCGCCGCGGGATTGGCTTTGCGGGCAGTGCCGCAGAGGCAGTTGAAACGCCCTGCCGATGGGTTGTCTGCGGTTCCGACTCAGTACACTCTTTTAGCCTTACCTCCCCGTCGTCGCGCTGGACGTTCCGCCGGCTGTCGTCCATGCTTAGATTCCCTATCCGCGTACGCCGAATTAAATCGCTTTTGGTTCTCAACTTCTCATTGTCTATTTCACGTTTAGCATTCATCCTGGAGTGCGGGACCGGGAACGAGAGACTCCACATAGGCGCCGTGCACGATATCGTTTCGGCTTGTCGGTACCTTCATTTCCTACGTGCGTAATCAAATGCGGCTCGCGTCGAGATCCATATTAACAGACCTCCCTCCTTCATGTAGTGCTCAGGCTTTGTCTTCTCACGCTCGTCCCCAGCGCCACGTCGGCCGCTCTCATCGAGTTGGCACACTCGAACCCATGCCCGGGATTTCGCCACCTGCATTGGGCAAAGCCGGTCTCGTCTCAGCAATAAAGAGAAGTGTCTAGTTCCCCTAAACCTTTTTATTTGACGACTCATACTTGCCTTCCGCGGGTGGTCGGCCTACGCTGGTGCGGCGTGCCATTGTGCTCACGACGCGCGTGCAGCATTCCGGCCTTGAAGGTATTATGCTCTGGCGAGGATCAGCGCCCCTGCCTTCGGGGACAACTACCTATCCCGAATCTCTTCAGTGACGCTTCGTATCGCATCAGCGTTGCCAGCGGATCGATCCCCCCGCGCCGCTCTCTTCGTTCCCGCCATCTCCGTCACTCAACTAGCCACGTCCCTCCCTCAACCGCCCCCGGATCTCAACTAGCCTCGCTCTCCGCTCAACTCTCCGAATCCCCCGCTCAACTAGCCTGCCCCCGCCATCTCTTTCGCTCAGTTGGCCCGCCCCTCGCCATCTCCCGTCCTCAACCGGCCCCATCCCTCCTCCAACTAGCGGCTCTCTCCGCTCAACTAGCCGCATTCGCCGCTCAGCTAGCCCGCCCTCCACCGCTATCAACGTCCCCGCCGAAGCTTTTGTCCGCTACCCGCCAGTCGTATCTGCCTCAAGTCTCGTATCCCAGGCTGGTCTGTGCCGCCACCCGCCCATCTCCACCTACTCCTTGTTCACCCCATCATTTCTATGGAGATGTTGTGTATACCCCTTCGAGTCTTCAACGAAACGGTGCGCAACCAGACTTTCCTGCATCTTTCGCTGATGCTAACTACTGCGGGCTGTAATAGTGCCTCCCCTTCTTCTACACCACCTCCGCTACCCTCTGCCTTCCCTCTACATCGTCAGAGTCGTCCGCCGCGTCCGATTCCGCCTGCATCCGCGTCGCCATTCCTCGCTTCCTCCACGCCGCCCCGGTTTACACACCTGCGCCAATCGTAGTCCTCATCCCCATGCCCTTCAATCCTGCTTCCTCCCCCCGTCGGCTTAGCAGGCCGCGTCCAGCGTAAGCTGTGGCCACGTTCAGCGTCCGCTGCACCCATTCCTGACGCCGTCTCCCTGTCCTCGTCCGTGGCCTCCCTCTCACACCATCACCGCGATCTGTCCGCCGTACGCATCCAGCCCAAGCTATTTGTTTCGAATGTCTTGCGACAGAACTGGCTACAGGTCTGCACTCGACACTCCTCCAGCTATCACTCCCATTGACAAACACCATTCACTACCGCTATTCTGCACTGCGCGGCTCTCCGCCTCGCATCTTCCATTTTCTCTCAACACCGGCGTTCCCCATCCATTGCTGTGGTACGTCGCAGTCTGTCTCGCTCGTCAGATGGATGATTTCACCGTCATTGCCGTGCCGTGGCCTCCGCAGTGGAAACCGCCGCGGCCGCAGCACGTCTACGCGAGCGAGTGCAAGACCAGCCGCATGAGCAGACTCTCCTGCGAATCCGCGGGTTGCTCTGCGCGGGTGCCTTGCTTGTTGGCTCAAGTCTCGGTGAGCACGGGTCGTACACGTTCGTCCAACCCCTGCCGACCCGCATCCGCATTCACTTCTTCAGCATCGTAATCGCAACGGCGGACTCGCACACAGGATTCGCCAAGGGGTTACCTTCTGCGCGACGATCTCTTTGTCCGCGCCGGCTCCCTCCCGTCGACCGCGACCTCTCGATGCGACGCCGAGTCGCTCGGCGCCTTAACTCTGCTTCCGCCATCTTCTCGCCCTTGGCCCCCGATGTTCCTGCAACTCGAACCAGTAGCGCGCTCACCACCCATCCCTTTTCAAGTCCTTTACTCCCACCGTCCCCTCAGTCATTCACCAGTATTCTGTCTATCGTTAACACTGTATTCAATAATGTTCATTGCCAAACTCCGCCATTACCGTGTCATTATAAACTTGTCAGATTTACATCGACAACTATTCCTGCAAATTATCCCGCGCCGCCGAGACCGAGAATTATGGTCGTGGCATATAAGAAGGTGACATTTAATCCACATGTAATCCACCTGATGAATCCCATCTCAATCTGAACCAAGTCGTACCAACTCGAGTGCGACGGAAGGAGGGACATCGGCTCGACCGCCAGGCGCGCATTCCACCATCGTTGTGAACGAGCACGACGCCTTCGCCTCCATTAATCAATCCCCCACAGATTTAATTCTTGAACACAATAACTGGTGATCATTCCGTGCAGCTTCAGCGACCCGCCGGTCCGGCTATATATGTGCATCCGGTACGACCATTCTTCTCGCTGTAGTCGAAATCAAGGTTTACTATCTATCTACGTTTACCAGTACTTTTGGAAAGCCTTCCGGGACTCAGGTGCGTCGCAAAATATATATTTGCTTTTTTACATTACCTGACGTGGCCCGACCGATTCCTCCCCCAATCTCCCCCCCCTCGCGCCTGCCCATCTATGCCTACTACCACCGTAGAACACCGCTAGGTCTCTTTTCTTCCCCCAGGCACGCCACTCGCCTCCCTGAAGCCCGTTTCGCCACTCACACAGACACTCGCCTCTGTACATGCCCTCAGAGGCCCACCTCCCCCGTGAGGCGTGGAAGCAAAATTTATGAGCCCGATCAACCCCCTTCTTCGCTCTAATTCTACACGGACCCAAAGCTCCGGTAGCGCAACGCCCCTGCGCTCTGCGCAGCTCCTGCACTGGCAGCCAAGGAGACCCGCGGCGCTCCATTCGGAGACTCCACTGACTCTTTGACTCTCAGCTGGTTTGCATTCGTCGCATCGCGAACCACCGGCGAGACTCGGTGTTGTGTCCGAGCTCATTTTGAGACGCCTTGGTGTTGGCGCACTGCGTTCGGGGCTGCGGCACGCGCTCCGTTCACATCCATCCCATTCGCCATTCTCTTCTCCTTCATCTCTGAGCCATCCATCGCGTTTCTGCGGCTGCAGTCTTATTGCCGTCGATAAAATTTCCCAAGTAAATCCCCCAACCTACCCCTCCGCGCCCACTTCGTTGAACTTGCAGTTATGGTGATACCGCGTTCCGTTAATTATATACCGGTATTAATTCGCTCACCCGCCCGTTGGACTTACGGTCAGAGGGTTAGGCCTAGATTCCGAACTATACTTATCCCGAGTTCCATCCACCATCTGTCCTCGCAACCCACATACCCGCCCCTTTTCAATCCCACAAATTGGTACGCACCTGTTACGGCTCTCTCCCTGGTTTGCACCAACGCGTCCACGCAGAGTCCTGTCGATAATATTTTCGACAATGTTCAATCCTCCGGTGGGTGCGTATAACGAATTAATCAGCAGAATCCCTGTATACTGACGGCGCTTATGGACTCGTATAACTCGGCCAAGCATTAATGCATTACCATTGAAGCAGACCGCAATTCTCTCTCGCCGCTCTTTCGGGTCACCCTCCAACCGCGTCAGTACTGAGCCAGAGATCTACCTCATCGTATAACACTAAGGGTTAACCCTGCGATGCAATGTACCGATTCAAATTCCCATATGTCATTCGTGCGCGTCCAATATTTTCAGCCCCTCTCAAATCTGCAAAAGGCCCGCCACCGGTGGTGTGTATGTAAGCACTCCCTACTCAACTAAATCTCTTGCACTGTAGCACAATATTTCAATTAAAATCCACCTCGCGCTGCAAAGGAGTTCCCGGGAGAGTTTTGTAAGTCCACTCGACTTGGGCGGCTTGGCGGTCGAGTCAAACAGGCGGGGCGGGGCGGGGCGGGGCATCAATTGCAGCCTTGATCGCAGCCGACAACCGAAACGCCCCTTCTGGACCCGCGATACATTGGAACGACTCTCCCGAAATGCCCATGCCTTTCCGAGGAAAGTCGCCACCAATATTGGAACTTCTCCGGCAGTGAGGCCTAGTGAGGCTCGGGGCCGAGAAACAAAACGCGGCGCACACGATTTTTTTTTTAAAGAACCACGTCGTGTTGCTAGGGTTAGGTTGGAATCGACACTGTGGGCGATGCCGTACTCGGATAAATTTCGTGTGCGCATCGCCCCTTCTCGCGTCGCGGCTGAACGGCAGCAGCTCGTCGGAGACATGTTTTTCTACTCAGTTGCGGTTCCATTCGCGAACGTTTTGAATATCTGATGTGTATTCATTATTTGTAGTTACTCACGCCAGGGGCATTCTTCCGCACGCTCCCGAGCTGGGAGGTTAAATTGATCATAGAGGTCGGCCGAGGCCGCTCCGGCATATGTATGTAGCTCCATTTTTCTTGAATACACGGCATCTCGGGGGAAAAAACAAAAACGTACGGATACACAGCCCATTCATGCGCTGTGACTCGCGCAGGAAGCTATCAATTTGTACTCTCGTCAAAAATCTGATTTTAATGAGAAGTCATCAGTTTGTAGTAACGTGTGTTGTCACATCAGGTCACCTCATCATTTTCTTTCCCACGTCGCATGTCATGTCCACCCCTCCATCTGCACCGGCACCTATCTCACATTCCACTCCTCAAAGCAAGGGATCGGGAAGCCACTCCAACTACGCTTTCGAGCACACTCAGAAGGACTACGCACCTTACCTTCAGGAGGATCTTACTCATGAAAAGGAGATCACCGTGGCGCAGTTTTTCGAGTGGATCCTGCGCATTACTGACACCCCGGCCACCGAAGCAGGAAAGCCAGACGCCAAATTCGAGGAATATATGCATACGTACAATTGGTTCGACTCGTACCAGCGCGAAACCGACCTGTATGGGCCGTTCGTCGAGCTGGCTAATTACTGTATCGGGAAACAGGCCAAAATCCAGTTCTGTCGCAATGACCCGACCTTCGTCCTCGGGTCGGAAGCTGACCGGAAGCCCGACGTCCTCAACATCTGGAAATCCGCGTTGCGCCTCGGAGACCGCCTCAACGTCGACAACCTTTCCCTCGGCGGGCCAGGCAAGGGCAATGCATTTCATTGGATGGAGCTTCTCGCTTTCTGGGAGTTCAAGTTCGTCCGCGGCGGCGTTGACACTGGTACGCGCAGACATGCCTGTGTCCCTGCCGTGCTGACGAAGTTATGAACAGCCACTCGGACGTCCCCCGGCTCCAGCCGAGTAGCCTCTCCTCCAACCGCACCTCCGCGGGCGACGAAAACTCCCGGTCCTATCGAAAGCTCGCGGGAAGGACTGAGGCCGAAACTTGCTGCCCCGCCGCAGACGACGAGGTCCAGCGAAAATCCCGCCTCGAACTCCGCAAAGGCGAATCCAGAGCAGGAGGATGCACGAACGCAATGCGCCAGCTATGCACTTGAATTGCTGACGTACGGCGGCCTTCGCAGCCACGCTATCGGTGCACTCATCACGAACAACTTCATCGAGTTGTTATACTACGACCGGTCCATCATAATTAGATCGGAACCCTTCAACTTCGTACGGGAGACCGCGCGGTTCACCACTCTGCTCAAAAGCGTCGTAAATCTCACGGAGAATCAATGGGGATATCATCCTCTTTTGAAGGCAATACGTCCTACCGCGCCCTACAAGAACCGGGGGGTGCTAACTCACCCTTTCCCCGATTCCACCATCATTTTGAACGACGGTCGATCGTTGAGCATGGGAGAAATGATCTTCCAGTCCCACGGGATCATCGGGCGCGGCACATGCGTCTCCTCGGCAAAGATGGAGGAGAAGGACGTGATCGTGAAATGGAGTTGGCCAGCGAAAACCAGAACGCCCGAGGCCGATCTCGTCAGGATAGCCACCGACAAGGCGACCGCATCCAGCGCTTCCTGGGTTCTCAACCACCTCCCGAGGATTCTGCACGCCGAGGAGAAAGAATTCGCCGAGGATTCTCCTCAGCAACGTCTGTCTGAGCACTTTCCGAATGACTACGAACTTCGGGTTCTGCGCCTCGTAGTTCAGGAGCGGCTCCGTCCGATCACGGAGTTGACGACTGAGGCCGATTTGAGTCAAGCATTCCACGGTATCTTCAAATGTACGCCTGCGGTTTTGATCAGTAACCTCCTTCCCCTGAATTTCATCTGCACAGGCTACCGATGGTTATACGAGGAAGCGGGTATCATGCATCGCGACATCAGTCGCAATAATTTGATGTATCGCAAGATAGGCGACAAGATTTACGGTGTCTTGAACGACTTCGACTTGTCGGTCCTCTGGGACAGTGAACCTCGCTCGACATCGAAACAGCGCACCGGGACCGAGCCGTACATGGCGTTGGACCTACTTGTGACTGGACCTCCTCCGCGTCATCTATATCGGTTCGATCTCGAATCACTCTTTTACGTCATTATGTCCGTCGTATGTCAGTATCACAACGGGAAGAAGATCGACAATCCGCCCTTCGCCGCCTGGTACCATGTCCCCACCCAAACTCTCCGCACAGAGAAGCATACATTCCTCGCGACCACCATGACGGTATCAACAACATCCAACTTTCTTGCCTTCCGGCGTTTGAACGTGCTCCTACACGAATTGTTCAGCGACGCCTATCAGGCACGGAGGAAGGCCAATACGCAGGCGATGCTCAATCTTGCCTCCACTACTTTTCAAGAGGATACACTTGGGGGCCATATCACGTTCAATAAATTCCAGAAAGTCATGGAGGACAATCTACCCTCCTTGATTTAATTCTTGAAGTAGTCGTTACAAGGTCTTGCATGTATCTGGGTATAAATACTCTAAAAGCGCTCTTCTTCCTCCGTTCATGTATTTCAATGTTGAAATTTCCGAAATGTGAAGCCTTCTTTGAATCATGAAGATTTTGCCATGGAATGCGTTGGAGCGGTCACTGAGGAGATATGATAGGAGCAGGTCTCGATCTCCCATTGGGTAGTAGGACTGTAGTCTGAGCGAATCGCGAGCCGAGGCGGACAACTTGAAGGTCAAGCCACTCGTCCGTGCCGTGAAGCTGGAGTGGGTTCGGAGGCTTTCTCTCATTGTCTGAAAGTTTCTTCGTGGACGAAGAATCTGATTCGCTAGTGCGATCGACGGGGAGGGTTAGACGGATGGCGTGAGACGTACCCAAAAACAAGAGCGTATCCGTACCACTAGTTGCACACGGGCTCGCAATCCCGCATCGACCACTTCTATGTCAAACAGAGCCTATTTGAACGGTGCTTTGAGTGGGAAATGAAGACAGTGGGTATACGCACCGACCAAAAATTGATTTTAGTTAATGTAACATCCGGAAAGGCGCCCACAGTCGGCCACGGCAAATGAGTATGGCCCGACTGGCTCACGAAAGACAAAGTTCTCTCGGAATTTATTCACGAGAAAGGAATGGGACTGCAACGCGACCTGGAAGTACGAACTAGGCAATCCGCAACCCGACGTAGAACAAGCAAACCTTGTGGGCGAAGTTTAAGTTAGATATCACGAAGAAAGCTCGAGAGAGGGCCGAAATGAACGTACCCAAAATAATTCAAGAAATCGCAGCAATGGAAACCAAGCTTGATATCGTCCTCGAAGATCCAGACCTGAAGGAGGACGAGAAAACGATAGGAGCAGCAATCCTAACGCCGAGCTGCAGCAGAAGGGTTCCGGAGGGGCGAGGATGAACATACAGGTGAAAAACAGGGTTGAGGGCGAGATAATCCATTCAACGAAGCCGAGGGCGTGGGGGATTTATAGCTCAACGTTCAAAGTATGTACCTATGTTGAAGTTCGCGACGAAGGAGAGTTGTATGTAAAGGCTTGCCATTATCCATGCGACTCGCTGGCATGAATGGAGCCGTGCGGGTGGGTATTATTGTCGTAAAGACAGTGTTCATAGGGAAGGATTGCTGTTAGACAATGAAGTTACTGCTCGTTCGTGAACGAAACGCCAAGCATTAATTTAAATTTCACAAAATGAGGTGGCGCTACTACTCTCATACTCCGGCTCTATACAAAAGTAAGCCAGAGGAAGTCAGCTCGAGCAGACGAAAACGACACGGGGAGCGGGGAACATACCAAATGTCAAGGACACAACCAATAACCCGTGCAAGACGCCTCTGGCGGGCGATCGTGGTTTGGGGAACGGGTACAATCGCGTGGTTGATAAGGTACCACCCTGCGTCGTGCCAACTAAAATAGCTAATGTCGTCGACATTGAGGAGAGGAGGCAGGGCTGCGCGGCCTGGCTGGCCGGGCTGAAAACAGTATAAGTGAATTGCCTAGATAGAGCTTGGTACTCACAGCTGCTGCGATTGCTACCGAGGGGAGCGAACCATCGCGGAACAGCACCTCCGTGTACGGGGTGTGAAGGCCGGTAGATTTTCGACGTTCCTGTTCTATGTCCAGGGATTACGTTGCTTCAATATGGAATGGATGAGGACGCACAATGGCTATCTCCCGCTGCAAACCATCCAGTGTTTGTTCGATAAAAACAAAGTGCAAAGTGCGATAGACCTGCTGGTGGTGCTGCGGGAGCGGCCGCTGCGGCGGGACCGGCAGCAGGAGCGGCTGCGGCTAGAAGAGGATTTTGACGGGCGGCGACAACGTCCGCTGCGAAGAAAGCCACAGCTTCGACGGCGGCGTCAGGGATGGGCTCCCCCATACCTATAGGAAAGGTTAGGGAAGTATTCAAGTCCAGACTCCGCAAAGGAACTGCACGCGTGACGAATTGTGATCGAAAGACACGTGGCCCGCGTCGATAGTGTGCATCGTCGTCTTTCGACGTCGCCTTATCTATGGATCCAAGCCGTATCTGTTCTGGCCTTCCCTCTCAAGCCACAACTCCTTCTCCGGCATGCAGCGCAGCGTGTACCTCCTCGGCCTCAGATCCCACAGCAAAGCGGAAGCGGGCTGATCCCGACAGCAGCTCCAGCATCCGTGCCGTCGTCCTCCCGCTCTTGGGCAAGCGAGCCCCCGAAAAACAATCACGGACGACGTCCCGGACTGCCACCACGCAACTAGGATCCCGCTTGGGTGAATAGAGTACTCTTCGGAAGGAAGGAAGATGCTGACGATGATCGCCCGCTGCATAGATTTAGTGACCCTTTTCGGCTTCATACTACCGCCCCCGCCGACCTGACGAAGGAATCCTTCCTCCTGCAATATTCACCCTAGCATTAGATCCGGCCTCGCTACTTTACGCTCCATTACACCACCCGACGCAGACGCTCGCACCCCCACCCCCCCACACCCCACACCTCACTTCCGCGTTACACACAGCCCACGAGGCCCGCTGTAATCGCGCGATCCGTCTCTAGACCCACTCCGTTCCACGTGCACAAGCCCCGCCCCCGAGATTTTCTTTCGACCTTTTTGATTCAAGACCTCGCACCACCAACAACACCATGCCCTTGTCTCCCGCCTCTGCCACCGGCACCAAAACCAGCACTTCTTCCACTTCACCGAGCGCCACCCCGACTGGACGAGCGGCCGCAGCAGGAACAAGCCCCGCGAAACGCAAGACGGCGCGGCGCGCAAACATGGCGGAGCGCCGCGCGACGCACAATGTGGTAGAGAGGATGAGGCGGGAGACGTTGAATTGACGCTTTTAGTACGTTTTCTTTCTCTCGCTTTTCGCTTGCTTTTTTGCACTCGCGCCCGTCTCCCTCTTTCCTCCTTCCTTTCCTCCCGCTTCCCTCTACGCTTTCTCAGCTTTCCTTGCGCACTCTGCCCCCCGCGCATCCCTGTTCCGCCTTCCTTCACCCGTCCTCTCCCTCCATTTTCATGCTCCTAGCCAGGTCTTTCCCTCCCTGTCTTGTGACCCTTCCTTCACACCACCACTCTCCTCCTACTCCTCCCGTCTCCGCTGCTCTTCTTGCGCCGCTCTCCGCTCCCTTTCCTTTCACTTTTACATCCCGCTTCCCTGCTCGTCCGTGCTTTTCCTCCCGCTCCCTCATCCACTCCTTGATGTCTTCCGCGCTTTTCCTTCCCCATCTTACCGTCCCTCCCCTTCTTCCCCTCCCTCCGTACCTCGTCATATACTAACACACCACACAGACCCTCGCTTCCATGCTTCCCCCGTTCGCGGCGCTCCGCCGCCCGAGCAAGGCTCGTAGGCTCTAGGTGGGTTTTTCATTCCTCTCCTCATTGTCTTTTTGGCATCTGCGGGGAGGGTGCGCGGCGGGTGTATCGGCGGATTGTAGGCGACGCTCGGCGCGCGCAATCCTGCGGGGGCCGTGTCCCCGATCGTGGGCTATCTCGCTGGGACGATGGAACCGATCGCGCGCAGGCGCAATGTGCTCTCCAGCGCGTTCGGCGATTTGGCGCGATCTTGTCTGCCGACGTGCGGCTCCGTTGCGCATTGCCGGCGTCCGGCTCATCGTCCTCGTGCGTCGTGCGTCTCGAGGCAGACTCACCTCTGGCGCGAGCGGAGTAGACGAGGATTTGGGTCTGCGGAGATGGGGATTCGGCTGCACGGAGATGGGCGTGGGCGGCCGATGGGGCGCGATCCGAGTGGGTGCGATCTCCCGCTGCAGTGCTCGTTACCCCGCTCGCCGTACTCGTTGCCCTGTTCCTCATGCGGGAGAGAACGACTCGCGCGCGCTGCGTGTCCTTCTCGCGGTTGGCGAAGGGGATGCCGGATCCTCCCTAACCTCCTGCGTTGTGTCTCCTTCACTGGGGAGCGTAAATCGGCGCTCGTCATATCTGCATGCCTGCAGCTGGGGGAAACGACGGCGCCTCCGCATCCTTCTCCTGGGCGGCGGAGGCGATGCTGTCCGGGGATTGCGCTTGCGCTGCGTTCATTGCGCGGGCGGATGGACGGGTGGGGCAGATCTCGTGTGATCTGCGCTCCTTTGCATCGCGATGCGGCCTCTCCATGCGTCGTGTCGGGGCGGGTGTCGGGGCGGAGCCCGAGCGCGAGACGACGGGGCAGTGCTTCGTCGTCTTGCGCATGGCGATCGGCGACCCCCCTTCTCCCTTACTTCCCTTCTCGCTGTCCTTTTCCTCTCTCTCTCCTTCCTCTATATCAGAAATACAGCGCTAATCATCGTCCCTCACAGCATCGCAACCGTACACGCCGCGCGCCGGCACCGCGTCCTCGCCGCATGCCTTGGGAAGGAATGCGGAAGGATTAAGGAGGGTACGTTCTGTTCTTTCTCCCTGCTTTTCTTTTCTTTGTATTCTTTTCTGGGCGGGGAGGATTGGTGCGGCTTTTTGTGGATGGGTGGCGGGTTGGTCGGAGGGCGGTCCACACGTTCCGCAACGTGACAGCGCGTCTTCCCTCCTCCCCGCACCCGCGCCCCACTCCCCACCTGCGTCCCTTCGGCATAGCTGCGAGGCAGCTCGGACGCAGACTTGGCGCGGGCAAACGACCGTTTTGGGAGGCGGATGACGTCATGCTGCGCGTCTCTGGGCATTGTCGTCGTCTTGCGACGTGTGCTACCAGTGCGCGCGAGGAGAGGCGGGCGCGGGAGGGGCGGGGGTGTACGCCGCCTGCGCTGCTGTCGTCGGGGATAGTGTCAGCATTGGCGTCGTCGTCGACATCGGAGCCTTTGTCTTCGCACTCCGGATGCTCGTCCAAGTCTCCGTGTCGGAATATCTGGTTGTCCTACGGCGCGTGTGCTTCTATACACAATTCATCATCCTGCCCCTTTTCCTCCACCCCATCCGCCCCTTTCCTCCTTCTCCATCCACATCGCACTCATAGTAACGACCCGCTTTCTTCCCACAGGGAGTCGACGAATGGCGCCTCCGTGCGCGCGTTCTCCTCCTCGACGCCCCCGCGCGCACCGACACCTACAGCGCCGTCCTCCGCGTCGAGCTCGAGGACTTTAAGCTCGAGCTCGAGCCGAACGACATCGAGGAGTAGGACGGCGAGGACGAAGAACCCGCGTCCGCGACATCCACCTCCACCTCCGCTACCTCCGCGCGCCCCTTTCGCCTTCCGCCTCCACGCCCCCAGCGTCCGCGCCGTACCAGCACCAGCCCGAGATGAAGATCAAGTCGCGCGCTAGGAGCGGCAGCGCGTCGGCGACGCCGGTTGCGTTCGGGCTCGACGCGCCGAGCCCGCCGTCGTCTGCGTCAGGAAGCGAGGGTCCCGGGACGCCACCTGCGTCTGCGGGGATGCATATGCCACACCACGCGCACCAGCACCTGCAGCACCCACACCCCCAGGCGTACGACCAGCCGATGCAGATGATGACGGGCGTCGGGATCCCGATGGCGATGCCATTCGAGAAGTTTGAGCCGATGTGCCCGTGCCCCTGGGCGTAGGATGGGCACGGCGATGGGGATGGGCAGCGGCTTCGCAGACGATGGGTAGAACCCGCAGTAACCCCAGCAGCAGCTGCACTTGCACCGGCTTCAGCAGCCGCAGCAGCAACACGCGGCGACCCCGCGCATGGGGATGGGGATGGGGATGGGGATGGGGATGGGGCTGTATGAGCAGCAGATGATGCTCATGAACGGGGGCGGGGGCGCGCATGGGATGATGGGCGCGGGCGTGGGCGTGAGCGTGGGCCAGGGGCGTATTTGCACCAGCCTGCGCTGTTCGGGATCTGACTCCGTCGTTCGTCCTTATTCTAGATATTTCTTGATCGCCGTCTTGCCCTTGTCCTCCCCGCTCCGGCTCGTTCCTCGAGCTCACCCCTGCGACGCCAACACTCTTTACCCACTTTCCACCTATCTACCATTAGATCTTTCCCCTCCTCTTCTTATCTTGCTTTACCCTTCTGTCTTTCGGACTATCCGATACCTATGTCTTGCTTATTACCTACTCCCGATATCTTGGCATATCTCCCCATTCTCATTCATTTACTGCTTGTTCGTTAGTCCGATCCCGTACGTGCCCGAGACGATCGCGTACCTGCCGCCGTACAACCTCGAGGCGCTCCGCGTCGTGAGTACCCTCCCTCCCTCCACCTCCGTGCATCACTGACGCGGTGTCTTCAGGTCTGGCGCGAGGCGTGTGCGCCGCTTTATCACCGCTGGTGCTCGATCTGCGAGCGCGCGATGGCCGCAGCGCAGGCGGCGCAGGACGGGGCCGCCAGCGTGCCCGCGGCACCCACGCGCGACCAAGGCGACCAAGGCGAACAGCGCGCCGCGCGAGGCGCTGCTGGTGCTGACGCTCCCCGCGGAGGACGACGCGCACGAGGGCGCGGACAGCGTGGTGTCGCTCGTCAGCGGCGGGGACACCGGCTACTACGCGCACACGGACGACAGCGGAAGCTCCTCCTACACCGCTGAACCCCCGGTCCGCGTACTGGGCGCAGGTGGAGGAGGAGGACGGCCTGAGCGCGTACGAGCGAGTGCGAGACGATCGAGATGATCGCGCCCGGGGCGGGTTTGGAGAGTATGAGGAGGACGACGATGAGTACAGCGTGGAGGAGTACGAGGAGGAGGGCGCGGAGGAGTGGGCGGGGCGGGGTACGCGCTGGGTCCGGCGCCGAGGCGTCGGCCGCGGGGCGCAAGCGCGCGGGGGACGAGCTGGACGGCGCGGACGGCCGGTGGGCGTCCGGGATCTCCACCTCGACGAAGCGAATGTGGCAGGCGCGCGGAATGAGTGATCCTGCCGCCTCCGCGCTCCTGCGCTCCCCCGCAGCGCATATCATTCACGATCCGTCGCACCTTCCGCGGGTGCGAGTCCTTCCCCCACGGCATCCCGTCCGTCGCGCGTACGCGACGTGCGAGGAGCAGTGGCGGAGCAGTATTCCCGCATTCGAGGTGAGGCGTGCGACGTGCGGTGCGCGGCGCCCCAGAAATTGCCTACAAGGCTACGGATTGAATTTGCCCCACAACAGGTGTTTCCGCCAGTAGATCCCTGAAGATGGTAAGGTAATACTGACCCGCCGGTGTCCTTGGCGGGATGTCACACTACAATGAACAACTCGAGCACCTCTTCCGTTTACTGAAACCCAAGCTCTATCAGACATGAAGCTTGCAGTCTTGGGAACACGGAAGAAGTGAAAATGTTGGCAGATAATCGGCCAACTTAGCCAATGGTCCATGATTAAAAACCGGCCTTTTGAGCTGATCCATTTAAAAACCAACCGGTTTGTAAACACGAATAATGTACAAGGTCCTATCCCCCACAATGTGGACACCGACATTGCGCGCGTATTACTATACGCGCAGTAGATCCGAGTTGGAGAGGCAGGTATGACCGGCATGTGTGCTTCAGCTTTCTATATCCTTCTTGTGTCCATTGACTGACAATACTTTCTGTTTGTAGTTTTCGGCGAGGTTCACTCGCAATGTACTCAAAATGCAAAACATAGGTTCCAAAGTTCGTTTTTATTTGGGAATAATGGACAACGTTTTCGCGTGAACCGATTCAACGGACGGTATATAGTGGGGTTTGACGGTGAGGGAGGGATCCTGGGAATTGCCTTTCAGTTTCAGGTACAACACGCGGAGACAAGGGAACCGACTCAATGTTCTGCTCATCAGTCTCCGTCGAACTCCTTTAGCTCCTGAGCAGTATCCTGCGCTTTAGCCGTCTTCGGCCTGCTACGGAGTTTCAAGTAGACCAGTACTAGAAACACCACCAGACTAGGTTAGGTTAGGGTTAGGGTTAGTTTGGGGGGGTTGATGTCGAAAACACACAAGGGAGCTTTTTGCTGAAGCTAGGACAACAGGGAGATGGGGATCCAACTCCAGCCTGTTTCGCTTATAAGCTCTTCAGGTCCTCCTTACTCATTCTGATTATGCACGCTGATTAAGTGCCTTACTCATTGTCTTGGCGCTCACTAAGGCTCTTACTAATCGTCTCAGTCATCATCTCACTAAGCGCCAAGACATGTCACAAGCGTGACAAATCTCATCTTAGTAAGATCTAAAGATAGACTGACCTAGGTCTGGACCAAGTCCAGAGCACATGACAAAGTCACGTGATTGGTGCCTAGGCACATGCTTACATAGGTTCTAACCTTAACTTAGGGTCCCTTAGACTTAGCCTGTGCAGAGGTTAGCCTAGGGTTAGGGGTTAGGGTTAGCGTTAGCTAGAACCAAATGTGTATTAGCATTGTGAAGACATTCCGATTAAGGAATTGTACTCACGGTTAGTGTTAGAGTTAGGGTTTGAGATTTCCTAAAACAACTCGGTTAATACCGTCTGCGATATTGCAGAAACCATGGTACGTACAAGAGTCATTAGTACGTGTCTTTGAAGGAAGTTTGCTCTCCATTATGGGCGTACTGTCGTTAGTATGTTAACCCCTCTCGTAAGAGGAAGTACTCGACCGACGGGGTCCACCTGTAATGTAATAAGATACATAGACTATACCCTGTCTAATTATATCCTAATGTTTGAAACACGTATCGCTGATCTGAGACATCTGAGTCCGAGGACGACTCATCGTCATCTTCGTCCATTAAGTTCTGATCAGGATCTGTAGCATCGTGTTCGAGCTTAGAGATTACTGTCTTTTTCCAAAGACTGGTTAAGTCGAATAGGTTCTTAGTGCGCTTGCGACTAACAATCATTCGCCGATTAAGGATACCGATTTTCCTTACATCCGGCAGTAACTTCAGGCCATCGGAAGTTGGAACGAGTGTGCAAGACGACTCGAACATGACCTCCATATCACCTGTGTCACTACTGAACTTGGGGTACCTGATGCTAAATGCATCAGATTCGGCAGCGGTTAACCACTGCCGCCAGTATCCTAGGACAACATCTCCTAGTTCCTTTGCGGAAAAGTAATTCCATGCCGAGTTAAAAGTGGATTTCAGTACAAGAACCTCTTCGGGAGCGCTTTGCGAGTTGTTACTAACTGCTAGGCGCTTAGTCCATCGTTCTTTAAAGTTATCTGAGACCCACTTGTTAACAAGGTCTTGCGGGTAACCGCGCTTTATGTAAAGTGCCACAAGGCTCTTCACAGCATCAATGTAGTGAGAATTAAGACTACATAGCGTGGCTAACCGGGACATCTCACCAATAAAGGTTCCTCTCTTGACGTCGAGAGGATGGTGAGAAATCCAAGGAATTCTTTCCTGGTGGGAACGCGACTTGCGGTAAGGCATGTGTTGCAACTTTCTGTGTTCATCCACATAAAGTGTCATGTCCAGGAACACTTGGTAGTGTGAGGACGCGTTCCATTCAATCGTGCAACCATCGAAGGTAACTGCTGAGATAATTTGTAGGGCTTCCGCTTCAGAGGAGGCATATACAATAGCGCAGCAGTCATCGATGTAACGCCCGTAGAAAGGTATCAACGGGTGTTCGAGGATTCTAAGTTTGCGCTCATGATACCAACCATAAAGGTTGGCAAGGTCAGGAGCGCATGCAATGCCCATTGCGAGGCCTTGCATTTGTTTATAGATTTTATCCTCAAATCACATGATCAGGTTTTCGTTGGCCACGGAGAGGCATCTAATGAACATTTGCATAGTATGCAAATCCTCAACTTTCGTTGCAAGTCCACCGAATGTGAATTCTTCATACATTTCTACGACCAGGTCGAGACACTGCTTGAGAGGAATATTCGGGTAGAAGGCAACGACATCGCCAGTTACAATGAAGAACTGACGCCGTGGTGTCAACTTAAGCTGACTCAATTTTATCGCCAGGTCTTTGGAACCATGCAAAATAGCGGGCGCCGATTGAATAATCGGTTTGAGTTTTTTACTTATGTACTTGGCCGCCGGGTTTTGAATGGCGCTGTGACAAGGCACAATAGGTCGCATTTTCACTGGTTCCTTATGAATTTTAGGAATACCGTGAAATACGGGGAGCACATGTTGGGTTCCTATCTATATAATACCCCGACTGGCCCCCCCCAGCCGTTTCGTGGGGCGGTTCAGAGCCCCACTCGGGCACGCTGGCGGCATGGCAGAACCGAATGGGTTCCTCGCTGGCGAGGCCGCTGTGCGATGCAAACTGCGCTCGCTGTTGTCGTCTTGTAAATATCACATATTTCCGCCCATGTCTCCCTCCAAACCTACTCTCTCAAGCAGAGCACAATGCCCGCAAATATGGTCTGGATTACCTGGAGACTTATTTCTGTGGCTTGCGGACGGTCATTCACCATTGATCATCTCCCATCACAGCGATCAAGACTGCTGCACATCATCTGCTCGGTTCAGAGCCCCATCGAGGCACAACACGGGCAGGGCAGAACGAAATCTCTTCCTCGCTGGAGAGATTGCTCTCCGATGCGAGATGCGCTCAGCGTCGTCATCTTGATGGCATTCATATCTCCCTTTTTCAGCCCAGCTCACGCTCCTAGAAGGAGCACATTCTCTGCACACATCCTTCATATTGCACTGATTCCACTCACAGCCCCAGCGCTGCCCAAGATCAACGCTCCATAACAGGGATCGAAACTTCGGCACCCAATCATCACCCGTACTCCATTCCAAGGTTATTCAGGCACCACAGGCCATCTTGCCAATGCATCCGTCTGCTGTCCATGCATGTGCCATCTGTAAAGTCGAGAAAAGACCATCATGAACCATCAGACTGCCATCAAGGAAAAATGATGGCTGACATAGCCACACTGATGAACCATCAGAACCTGCCATCACAAGGATAGACATAGCCACCAGTCTGACTAATCCCTTTTCCTTCTCCACATTTGTAATCCGAGCTCACTGAAACCACTTGCGCAGCTCTGAGCAAGAATTAGTCCCACCGTGCTCCCAATCTAGTCGTTTGTATGTCCAACTTCATGCAGGTGTGAACTTCACTTTGAGCTCGTGCGGGGAGGGAGCGTAAAGCAACCGGAGTGAATAAAGTAACTTTTGGGCCTAACCAAGTCACTTTTGCGCGTATAACTTTGGGTGGCTAACTTATGATGCAAGTTTTTCCCATGCGTGAGCAGTTTAACTTGTACTTGCCGCCTACTGTGCTCACCTGAGTGAGTGTAGGTATAGCCCGTAAATATATTCTCTCGTGCCCAAATTTCCGCATAAAGAAGCACTTATCAGTCACCGAGAAACTAGAACACCCATTGCTTTCTGCCGCTACATGTTCTCCCGCGATCGACATACCTTCAGACTGAGATGCCACCTTTGTTAAAGCTGATTCAAATCGAAGGACCGGAGAGCTGAAACAGAGGTCTTTGCATCTTCTCAAGGTGATTTGACATGCCACACGAGGTCTTAATGCCAGCAAGAGGAGCACCAGCAAAACTTCGCCGTGAAATCACCGTGTTAAATCTCAAATTTAATCGTGGACAACCCAATTCCTTATATGTTTGCCGCTCTGTTCTAAGGGTCAGAACGTCCGTGCCACAGCCACTGGTGGCTACGTCTTAGACACAGCCATCCGTTTTGATTCTCACAACGGAGCGGCAAAATATATGAAGCGCATCGTGAGGAGTCACCTGTCTAAACGACCCAACGTTCCACCGTGTGTTCCGTACACCAGGGTGCATCCCTGTACCTGCACTCCGACAAAGGAAGTATTAGTGCGATTGAATCAGCAGCAACAGTGTGGGTGTTGGTGGTGGTTGACTGGTGACGCACGGTTGCATGCGGCAAGGGCCAGCATAATAGCAGCGTGCAAAAAAAACAGACAATAGTGCATGTCGCCAAGGAATTCTTTTGCATGAGTGAGTGATTTCAATAATTGTACGTCGCAGGGAGCAGATTTTTGATATTGAAAACAAAAAGGCCATTCCAACAAATTTTAAGCGCACGTGGGGAGGCGAACCCTGTCTCGCCAGATTTAATTTCGGGTGTCTGTTTCAAGGATTCGTGGTGTGTTCCGTACATGAAGGTGCGGCGATATCAGAGTTAGCCGAGTGGCGGCTTGCGTCGCTTAGCGGAGTTTAAATTGGCTGGGCTTGGGCGGGCGGGCGTGGCTTGCGGCGTGGCAGGACCCCTGATAATACCTTTCGAGGGTAGGTCCGGCGCCGGACAAAATTTTGAGAATTTGGCCCCCAAATCTAGGTCCTGACCGGACAAAAATTGATGCTCGGGGGTCGAAATGCCAGGTCCTGTCCGGACAGAAACGCGAGAGTTGACGAAGAATTTGGGGACCAAAAGTCGTGGGATGCGACCTTTTTGGCAGAAAACCGAGCGCGAACGATAAAAATTGCTCGGAACAGCACGAAAACGCGCACGAGGTGAAAATTTGAGCGTTTTCAAGTCAGTGGGAGCTCAGAATTACCTTTTTGGGATAATTATGTCAGCAGATGTTAGGCCCGTCCGGACAAAAACCAGCCGAAGGCGACGAAAATCTGTCCGGACAAAAATTGGCGGATCCTGGATCTCGGGGACCTAGCCTCGAAAGGTATTATCAGGGGTCCTGGCGTGGCGTGGCTTGTGCTCGGCTACACTATACTTTCCCACTGTAATCATTTTGTCCATTTCTCAATATTGATGCACTGCGAGCGTTGGAGACGTCTCGGGGTCTCTGGAGGAGAAGAGCCAGCGGGGCTCGCAGCGGGAGGGTGGAAGCAGGAGGAGAAAACCCAATGTTATTGCCAATGACAGCTCTCCGAGACTAATACAGCCAAACTATACTACGCGTTGCCAGCCATGCCACAGTCACCCCCCTCCAAAAAATGTACGAGCGAAGCGATGTACGAGCGCGACCCCGCGCCATCCTATCCAACGGACCAGCAGTGGTCCAACCACGCGTTCACAAAGTCCGCAATGGCGGGCTCCACAAACCCGGTGAAGTCCAGCTCGAGACGACAGATTTCGACGAGAACCATCAAAAAGACGAGCTGGTCGGGTAGGAGCACACCCAGGACGTCCTCGCGCTCATCGAGCTCATCGGGCGGGTGTGCACCCCATGCGATTTCAGAAATGTTGGCGAGTGCGACATGAATCCAGGGATACTCGCGTGCACAGACAAGGGCGAGGCCAGACTGGACAGGGCCGTATACGGTCTCGCCAGGGAGTGAGTGCTCCAGGGTCGGACATTGGGACGGGATGAATTGGTATGGATCCAAAGGAAGGGGAATCGGCCGAGGGAGTACTAAGACAGGGATCGGCTCATCGGCGTCGAAAGGGGGGATGAAGGGATCCGAGATGAGGTGAATCGCTGGTGGTTGCTCGGAATGCCGAGGGGACGAAAGGGTAGGTCGTTTTGGAAGGGACTGAGGGAATGGTCGGCGCTCGGGGACAAGACGGTGCCTTTGCCGGTGATTTCGACGTCGAATAGTACGCCAGGGATTGGCCGAATTGTCGTTGCAAAGAGCGGAGAAGTCGCGGGGGGGAAGTGCTGAAGGAGGGGCGCAGATGCTGTGGATGGCGTGGACAGGGGGGTTGTTTACCACGTCGTTGTGTGAGATGTACCGGGCCGGGGTCGGGCTAGGGGAGCGCAACACGGGGCCGTAGATGAAAGCGTGGATTTGGGCGGCGCTGGGTACCGGTCCAGGTTCGTCGTCATCGAATATGAGCGTTGAAGCGTCGAACATGGGCCTGTGTGGATCAGGGTACCAGGCGTGCGGATGGAGGTCGTCATTTACGGGAGGAAACGACTCGGGGACGGGGGCCGTGACCGCGGGCAACGGAATGGGGGTGCTCACGGGGGCTTGTCGTGCTTTTTCCTCCTCACCTCTCTGCTGCTCCTCGTCCAAGAGCTTTTGTGCTTTCGCCTTTTTCCTCGCCTTTTCCTTCTTCGCGCCACTGGTCATGACAGGTTGACAGGTGTCAAATTTGACAGGTCGCGTAAGGGCGAAAAAGATGGGGGAAAGGCGATGAGGGTGAATGTGCGTCGAGAGATGTGGTCGATGCGAGGAGCCGGTGCCGGTATGTGTTGAGAGTGGATGGATGGGGGGTATGTCGGAGGGAAAAAAAAAACAGTGAGGAAATCGGCTCGCAGTCAGTGCAAGAAAAGTCAATGAGATGTTGCCAAGATGTTGCTTCGCAAAGCAGAAAGCCTATCTGGGCCAAAGGACACGTGGAGAAGAGCTAATGCCAGTCTGATCACCAAATGGAGACGTCTCGGGGTCTCTGGAGGAGAAGAGCCAGCGGGGCTCGCAGCGGGAGGGTGGAAGCAGGAGGAGAAAACCCAATGTTATTGCCAATGACAGCTCCCCGAGACTAATACAGCCAAACTATACTACGCGTTGCCAGCCATGCCACAGCGTCCCACTTCTTTATTGCTGTCTCCACAACACCCGGATCCACCTCGCCGCCATCATTGATCGCGCCGGCGACTTTTGAACCAGCGATCTCGTGGTTGTTGAAATGTCGCACCAGTTCCCAACCAAGCCATTTCGTTGTTCACTATTCGCCTCTCCCATCTTCACCACTGTGTCCGCAGTACCCTGATCAACTCCGTCGCCGTCATTGATCACATCACTGTCGAACCGTTGACCATTTGGTGCACCGGACCTCAACCGAACTGCTTCGTCGAAGTCTGGATCACTTATCCACCAATATCCTGCATTTCCTTCTGCCTGGTAAGATATTTAACTGCGCTGGATACCGGAGAGGCGAATGGAATGTTTGAGGATACATGCAAAATTATCCGACAATGTGCATGCGACGACGTTAACCCCGTCCTCTCTCCTTCAACTGTGGTCTCGTGCTTCCTCACCATGTGTTCTCTGATTTGGTGAAAGTTCCTCGCCCTCTATCCTCGACCTGTGGCTACATTGGGATATCCCAAAGATATCCACATTGTTGACCCGAACTAAAATTGTGTCCTCGACTTCTAGTGACTGACATGGTCAAGTCTGAATGTGTGAGAATAAATTCAACACGGAATTTTCAACTTCGAGGTCATTAGACAATGGCAATGACAAACGCTTGAGGTACGAGATTCCTATGTTTGTAGTGTCTCCGAGAGACTAGGCAGTGACCAAGTCAAAATTAATGCATATAAGATCATACGCAACCAGTTCTGTATAGAAATAGACCATTCTTCAATATTTACTCATGCAGAAAGCCAGCCGTTCCGCCCGAATGACCAATGATGTTCAACTCTGTCAAGTTGAAGCCAAATTTCATCCAAAGTACGTGCCAGTGGGAATACCCAGTATAATAGAAGGTCCTTGGAGGCATGTTAGAAGTATCTGAGCCCAATTCATTGATGCCTTCCAGAATTCCTGTTGCAAGCCACCATCCCCGCCGCGTTTGATGGCATCAGCCAAAATGGCTTGTGATGGCTTATGCATTGTTCAACTTGGGTTCAATTCCGCCCAGCCTGACGTTGATTCGCAAATAACTCGCTGTAGGATGCTAGAAGAAGTAGAGTGAAGTATAACTGGCATGGTGCTGACCTTTTATCGTTTTAATTACAATACTTTTCAGTGCAAGCCGTGGCCACGCCCTGTTTGATGGCATCAGACAAAATGGCTTGCGCACGCCATTTTGCCTATAGCGAACAGGGCTCGAAAAGCAATTTAATTAAAATTAAGAATTACAATGAGTTCGTTGAGTCAATATGCCACTGTAAGTGTCGAAATAAAGATTTCCAAAGGTTTAGTTGAAAAAAGTAAGCTCACGCCAACCATAAATACGCTAGAATGGCTTGTGATGGCATGTGACATGTTCAACTCTGTCCAGCCTAAGGCTAATTCAAGATGAATCCATGTTACAATGCTAGGAGAGGATGAATAAAATATGAATGGTGTGGAGCTGACCTTCTTACTATGCAAATTTGCATACTTCTCGACACAAGCCGTCCCCACGCCCAATTTGATGGCATCAGACAAAATAGCTTGTGCACGCCATTTCATCCACGACGAGCAGGGACACCTCCCTCGTGGTTTATCCACCTCATACAACCATAAACCACTGTACAAAGTCCATTCAAGCCATTTATATCAACAGGCATAGCTTATTCAAAATTTTGTTTGATCTGCTTGATACTTAGAGGTTGAACCGAGTCAACCAACGGGCCGGCAAGCGCGATATTATGATCTTTAGTGATTGTATTGTGTGTGGTAGAATATAAGAATCCGTTTGTGTGAAGAGATGTGGCCGAAGTCGGTCTGGTGTCCAGAAACTATTAAGTGAGCCAGAAACCGTGTGACTTCGGTGCAGATCCGATGAATTTCTTTGGATTTGGGGGCATATTTTGTATTACTTTGTATATGGATGAATACCTAGAGCATAATCTATTGGTCTGACTTCACAAACCGAAGTAGTACCGCAATATTCCCCTTTGTTCAACCTCTCTACCCTCGCTCTAGCACCATGGTTTTTGTCTAACTATAGCAGCAGTGAATTAACCATCTGTTGGTCAGTGTCGGTGCAGTCATTGAGGTTATGGCGTGGTGCGTTGTGGCTTGTTTCAATAAATTGCATTTTCAAGTATGAAGAATGGTCCCAGAAGGCGGAGAATATTGATTTGTACTCAAATTCCAAATGACATACAACGCAGAACTCCAAGAGGAGTACACTGAGCGCGACAAGCCCGTAGTTCTGTGTTGAATTGAAAGAGTTGGTCGGGGTCGTCCTAGCGGCGATGAGTGACTGTCCCATCAGTGAAGGAAATAGTTGGAAAACATCGCAAGCCCGTGAAGAAGACAGTTATAGAATGCACTGTGTGTAATGGAATTGAGCATCAAGTATTTAAGGCGCGTGGAATACGCACAAGCCATTCCAAGATTTTGGCTGTGCCAAGCCGGCAGAATGGCTTGCCAAGCCAACAAAATGGCTTGCAAGCCGAAATGCCGGGCGTGGGCGTGTGATGCCACCAAAATCCACGCCCACGCCCGAAACAAGCCAATCGGCGCGGGCGCAAGCCACTTTTGCAAGCCAAAAAGGTAGCTCTCGCGGCGATATGCTTGAATCTAACCGCTGCGGCGACGGAAAAAATGTGAGGCGGAAGGGAAAATGTATCTGTTCCGTTACAATTGTCAATATATAGTGGAGAGTAGGAAACAAAAACAGATATCGGTGTAAACCCTTTTGTTTCGGTCCATCTTTATGTTTTATCATGCAAAGAAAAAGGGTCAAATTCTGGGCTGGAAGGTCATACTGTACAACATGTTGGCTCAGGCGGACGGTAGATCACAAAGATTTTGAGATGTTCGACTTAGCACGTTTGAGGTTCACGGCATCCCCAGGCGTTAGAATCTCGTTGTGATCATACAGGATAGCGTACTGGCACTGCGGTGTTTGACGTCTAACTCGCGGGGTCCCCGAGCCGATTTTACACGAGGGGTCTCAAGTAAAGCCTTCACCATCATCACGCAAGCACCTCAACGTACGCCTTCCCTCCGCACTTCCAAACTCGACCGTGGCCACTACGCTCCCAGCGGTTCCTCGGGTACCCGACCTCCACCTCGCGGAGCCACGGATATAGCTGGCCGAGCACGGCGACGATCTGATGCTGCTCGTCAAGCGGGACATTCGCGTCGTCAAACGTATCCGGCTCCTCGTCTTCCCACCGCAATCGCAGGACCTCGATGTTCTGCGGGAGCGAAATGCGGCCGCTCCGGATCCAGTGTATGATATTCTGTAATAAAACAGAGAGAAATTAGGAATGCCGCGTGACGATGTCGGTCATACTTACATGCATGTTACTTCGACCCGGTATTTCCTCGGTCTCGCGTGCAGTGAAGAGGACGATGCGTGGGGGCTCGTCCTCCTCGGCGTCGGAGATGTCCTCGGGAGGAATGTCGTCGAACGCGTCCGCGTCACAGAGCGTGGGATGCCGGGTATCGAGGGACTCGCGCCGTTCTGTCCCTCGTAGGAGGCCGCTGCATAACTCGGCGAAGCGGAATCCCTCCGCCGGAATAGTGAGCGACAGCTCGCGCAACTCAGGGAAGAGCGCTGGAATGGCGGCGAGGAACTCCGCAGGTGGGGACGAGGATGTAAGGGGCAGATTGAGGGTCAGAAGGGGGACGCGCGCACGGGAGATGGGGGCAAATACAGGCTTGAGATCTGCGGCAGATGTATTTGGTATCGCTCCGCGTCGCCATGGATCGTGGGGCGGATTGAGGACTGTTACAATGCTGACGGGGCGGTTTGGAACGAAGAAACTAATTAGCTCGCGGGGGGCGGTGAGGTGCCGCAGACGAGGGATTGTGTCGGGCGAGAGGGGGAGTTCGGGTATGGATGGAAGCAGCTCGCTAGCGGCTTCTGTTATTGCGAGAGATTCGAGGCGGGGGCACTGCTTTAAGAAGGAGCAGAAAACGTCGAGAGATGGGAGGTGCTGCAGCGAGAGTTTGACCAGGGAAAGAAACTTTCCTGGCGGGAACCCGGTGAGCACGGGGATAGTCTCGTGGGAGGCAGCGATGCGGAGGGTGTGGAGGTGCTCGGGGGACACGAGCCGGAGCGTAGGGGGAGTGGGTAGCTCGTGGTACGCCGGATTGATGAAAAACGTTAGTGAGAAGCTCTTCAGGGGTATGAGATCTCCGTCGCGAGCGACAATCTCGCAGCTGTCGAGAGAGAGATCCTCGAGTGAAGGGAGAGACAAGAGCGTCTGTCGGAAACGTGCGTCGACGGGAAGATCCTTGAGAGATAGGGAGGACAGATTGTGGTAGAAAGCGAGCGTGAGGGAGAATGTCGTGATCGCGCGGTCGTATGTGGTATCAAATAAGTAGAGATTCTGGATATTTCGTCGCAGAGCCGCAAACGGCCTTCTGAAGCCGGAAATAAACGTCCAGGAGCGGACTAACGCAGCGCGGGGTTCCTCGGCCAGCCGATCCAACCGAACCGCCGTGCGATAGGCCTTGTGCAGATGATCGATCCAGTTACCGCTGTCGATGTACTGCTTCAGTTTCGATAGGTCGATGGTTTGGTGGTGGAACAACAGCGGGAGGCACAGGGCGCGAAAGAGCTTGCACACCAACGAGAGGCGGCGTATCTGGCAACGAGAGCACAGCGTCCAGCACGCGAGCCAGATTTCAGGCGGTATGAGGGCGCCGGTGGTACTCTCTGTTGCCGCGCTGGAGTCCATGCTCATCCTTCTCTTGTTGAAGACCCGCAAAGAACGACTGAAGAACACGTTGGGAGGTGGTGAGTCAGAGATCGCCATCAATCACCAACCTGATGCGCACGGACCATCCGCAGTTAACGGCGGACATTCGGATTCCATTCGGATTTTCGAGACGGATGGCTTCCGGCGAGAACTGGCGATGTACGATGAGCGCGATACTCGCTGGAATCCATCGCCGCATAAGCACTCTGGGAGATGGCGGAGAGGAAAGAGAGTGAACGTGGCGGTGCGGGCCGGGATGTTCCGACGCCAACTTCGGCATTACGGACTTCGGTTCCAACCAACCAGCTTGCCTCCTGCCTTCATGGCGCTTCGTACTGGGGTCTCTTGCTGTTTCTGGATCAACTTACTGGCTATGGTTCAAGTCTGGCTCGTTGTATATTCGTGGACCGCGGCGCTTCCTCGTTGCCAGATGCTTCCTCCGCAAGATACATGCTGCACTGCCATGCTCGCCACTCTAGCACTTGTTCCGCGGCCTTCTCCTGATATAATTGTGCAACTTGAATGGCTTTAACTGTATCTTTTATTTGTCCAAGGTTTACTTCGCAACAGGAAATTGGAATCCAATTCGTTCTCCATCCGATGGCAAAATGCACGATGCCGCACAAACTCAACCCGGCGCGGGTAAGGATTGGCCGCGATTGAGGCACTAGCGAAATAATTCCGCGGAAGTGCGCACATCCGTTTCATCCTGCACACGGTAGGACTTTTGGACTTTCAAGGCAGATGGCTTCCGGCGAGGACTGGCGATGTACCATACCTCAGTGGGCTCGTCGCGTGTCACCCTTCGCGAGACTGTCATCGCCGACGGCGTTGTGTTTCCTCCAGGAAGCGTTGTCCCTCTAGCACAAAAGCCGCTGCACTTCAACCCCTAGATGTATCCCGACCCAATGAACTTCGACCCTGTCCGTTTCGCAAAGCTGCACACAGACGAGCCTGGCGCGTCTGACGTACGATAGACATTCATGACCCTCAGCAACGACTACATCGTGTTGGGCGTAGGCACGCATGCGTGCCTGGGGACATTTTTGTGCGTCCCTGCTCGTTAAAAAATTAATAAGGATGGTGTTTTATAGCGCGAGCCTCAAAATCAAGCGCGGTGTTGTCTGTTGCATTCGCCCCCGACGGAAGGGTTAGGGTTACTATGTATCTTATCCTGGAACCTGACCCCAGGAGCCGCATTTTAAGGGGCCATCCGGCTCAAAGAACAGATAAAGCCAGTGCAATTGGGCCTGTGTTCGGCCGTTTTGGCAAAATATTGTGATTTTGGGTCGGAAACGGCTCGCACTTGGGTTTTTTGGGTGCACTTGGGTTTTTGGCTCGTTCTGGGTCAATATTCACTTCTTTAACGGGCCCACTTAGTAACATTCCTGCTACAACAACCCCCCTTGTTGTAGCTGGCCTCGTATCTCGCTCAAATCTTGGCTGATTTCCACAATCCTTGGACTACTAGAAAATACAAACTTTAGAAATTCCAAATCTGAAGCGACGTGAGCAATTGGGCAAGTATGGCCAAGGATATGAGAAAGTTACTGCAAGGGAGGGTTTAGTATATGTAATGTAACTAGTACCATCCTGGCCGGGTCTCAAACATTTTCCGAACGTAACGACAGCTGAATACTTCGATGGGCAAGCATTTTTCGACATATTAAAGGTCTCACTAATACATATTCAACGCGGTTGAAATGCTTACCCCATTTTTAGTGCTTACTTCCTTGTATTGTGCAACTTCTCCCACGGAATTCAGCGCTGGTTCATTGCATCAGGGCGTACACGCAGTGTCGCATGATGGTTGGACTCCGTTGCACGACTGACGAGAGGATCACCAGATTCCGCGGCAAGATCAAGAAGTACGAGAAATTTTGCTCGGTGAGTAATTTAATCAACCAAGGTGCTCTTTCCTAATTCAATCAGCGCGTCTCGGAGGAATATGGGAAGAGCTTCGATTTTCCGAAGCAGCACGCGACGGCGCATGTCATCGATGACTTACGCGAGAAGGGCCCAATGAATCATCACACTACTCGCCTCGGTGAAGGATTCCATCAAGAGGTCAAAGCCGCGTACGCTCAAACGAATGGGAAAAACGAGGATTCACAGGTGGGTTCGATGATTTTAGGGTACGTCCGGTGTTGACTAAGGAGCACTGCAGCTTGCTCGGCTAGACGAAAATCACGAGGCCATTGCTCTCATTCGCATGCGGGTGGAAAAAAGCGACGAGGCTCTTCGGCAGAAACGCAGGAAGGATAAAGAAGACGAGGATGAAGCTGATCGCGACAGCATGTCCGACCCGGGCAGCTCCGAAGACCATTGGTCTTGCGGTGCTTCGTTCACATGGACGACGTCCAATGTTCTGGAACATGAAATGAGGGGTAACCGCTTTTACGCAAATTTCGATGCAAAACTTCGCAAACTTATGGCGGACGAGCAGTCGGAACGCTTCGGGGACACGGTTAAGGTACACAACTTATTCAAACTGCCGCTCGTTTAACAGAAACTTTCACTAGATTTGCAGACATCGCTGTCTGTACCTCAATTATCAGTCCACTGAGAATTGGACTGAAGCACGCGACATCCTACGGTGCAGTCCAAAATTTCACGGCCAGGAACGGCACGACCTCGCGCTGGTCAATATGACTGGATCCGGCACAAATTTGACCTGCGCGCACATCTTGGATTTATTTACCTGCAAATCCCTCGACGGAACCAGCCACGACGTCGCGTTGGTAAGCATGTTGAAACCCAGCTCGTGGAAACCTAACACAGTTTGGGATGGATGTCGCGTGTACGAGGAACCGAAGCAGACACAGCTGATATTCATGAAGTATTTGATACGGGGAGTATACATGTGTCCCGCGCTCGACTCCAAACGGGACAACTTGGTTTACCTCCTTGATACAGTCGACTACGACATGTTTTTACGAGCAGGAAATTAACTACGTCTCAATGTAGCCAGCCCTCTGACGACCACCTTATCTGGACTGACCTGCCCTGGCAACGACCTTATAAGGCACCCCAGCAAACCTGACAGGGCCTTGTAAGACCGTCAGGCTCTGGGATGCCTTATAAGGCTTTTTCGATTTTTCCGACAAGAGAGCAGTACAAATAGAGCCTCAGTGGTTTCCAGCAGTGCCGAGCGTCATCTAGAGGGCAGTCGGCTCAGATACTCCACACCCGCAGCCGTTCAGTTGTCAGAGTGGAGACAGTCCTGGGGCGGAGAAGATGCTGCATCCCAGCCAAATTGATGCAGGTGACCGCGTAGCGTCGCCGCAGTGTATGTATTCGCGCTGGAAAAAGTGGAATATTGAGCTAGAACAGCGCTCCTAGAAAATGGCTGATCCCCCATATCATGGATTAGTGCAGGAAGATGCATGTAGAAGCCGGGCTTACAAAAGTGCGGGAAACGAATCAAAAGACTCGCCCAAGTTTGACTTGAATGCTGTCCCGGGCCGGTGCCAGACTGCAGATAACGACCCCAGTTCAAATTCAAACTGTACATGTACTCCCGGGATAGGAGGTTTTATTGCCGCACTGCTCTGCTTCTTGGCATTCCCGGGAGAATTTCTCCATCGCGTCCCTGTCCGCCCTTCTGGTCAGTTCTGAGCTCGTCGACCAGATAAACCATGGCTCGGATACTTTAAACAGCTTCGACTCAGATCATTGCCTACTGTTCAGCAGTATTTCTCCACGCCTACTATTCAGTGCCTTTCCTGTCCATATTCCCAACCCGAATTTCGCCTACTCTACAGCTTCCACAAATCACTCTCCTGAAACACCACGACCTGACGAGAACCATGCCGTCGTGCCGGCATGTGTGGTGCTGTTTGCCTACGCAAGTGCTGTGCTCTCACTTACCTCTTACCACGTCCATCGTCAGATACAACCTCCCCCGCTCCCTCACGTCTTCCGATTCATCCTCGAATATTACAACCACGGCTCACCAACCCCTCGCCTAACAGCTGACGGCCTCGCGACCGAGAACTGGCACAAATTCCACCCCATCCCGCCAGTAATTCAATCATTACTCACTCAGTTTGAAGCCGAATCACTTCAAACGACGTGCAATATCTACTCGTAGTCCATTGTATTGGTCTTGAGGTAAGCACTCCGTTTTACGCCCCTTTCTCCCTTTATTGTCTCGCACTTTGCACGTTCTCCCCCTCGTGGCTTCTCCTGCTCCCACATCCGCCGCAGATCCTTCACCCAGCTACCGCTACCCTCGTGCGTACCCCCCGGATACATTTGAATCGAAAAATCGCCCTCATTCGCCCGCTACACCGCGCCCGATTCGTTCCAAGTGCGTGCTCGACCGCAGAGCATCCCAGACCCGCGGGATTTTGCTTGCGTCGCATCCAAGACGTGGCATGACCGTTAAAACTCAGTTGGCGAATTATGGGGTACTTTTGAAACGCATTGCGGTGCTCAAGTGCGTCACCAGAATATATTTCATTTTTTACACTCACCCAACGTGGCCCGCCCGAATTCCCTTCAATTCTCCCCCCAGAACGCACCGTTGCGTAGCCCTCTGCCCCTACCATCATCATCCAATGCCGCCGCCAATTGGCGCCGCCCCCAAATTCAGCTCACCGGCCGCGCAGAGCGGGCTCGCGCTCGGCGTATACGTCGAGGGCACTGACGCCATCGACGCTGCGGACATTCCTCGTCCCCTGCCGCTGCTGCAGACCTACCCGTCGGTTGCGGTAGCGCCATCATACTCCTCGTGCACACCAATGAGACCTGTGCTCCCCCACCTGGGGAATTTACCGGCTCGTTGGCTTCAGGGACAGGGGGCACAGACTGTGCGTCTTTCCGCTCCGAGATCGGCACGGATGGCGCTCATCAATAACACCGTCCCGGCCTAAGCCAGTACGGACGGTAAGTCCGTCGATGCGTCCGCTTGATGGTCTTCATCACATCCGTTTCCGAGTTGCAAACCCCTCACGACGATCGCATGGACTGTCCGAATACATGCTCCATCACCAAGTAAGCGGTTGGTAGACCAGCTCACCCACAGCGGTATTCTGAAGAGCGCCAGTATTGTGAGTGCAGTTGCGTTTTCATTTCATTCATTATTTAACTGATTTTCTAAATGCGGCTCCGGTGGGTAGCGTGTAATCATGCATGCATTCGTCAACCCGCCGCGGTTAAGACCCTAGGGTCCAGTGGAGCGCACCGACACGGCAGACACGACTCGAGATGCATCCAGTTATGTTTTCCCGCAGGATTGCAACGTGCTGAGCCCACACAGCGGGCCCAATAGTGCTTTTCTCATCTCCTGGGGGGGGCGCCCACCTCGTCTGCAGCAGCTTAATTCCTTGCTCAGCTTGACTCACCCACCCTCACAGTGCCGCCCATGCCACAAGGCCAGTATCACGGTTCAAATCGGTTTACGCGGGGCCTGCGTGTCCTCTGTGGTGCGCTGTGATGACCGGCCGAGGCCGTGCGATGATACTGCTTTTCCCCCGCACCGTCTCTGTGTGCGACTATGAAACCTGCATGCGTACACTTCTGGGACTTCGTGGGATGGACTGAACACGCACCGTCACCGGACCAGGTGCGTGCTCGTCAATCTTATTCATCCCGACTCCACCTTCACTTGAATTCGACTGCATGGACGGATTCAGAGCTTCTCCCACCCGTCGTCTTAGTTCCCTCGCTTTCGATGGGCCATGGTACCTGCCCTCGCACGATCCTGCGCCGAAAGCACCCCGCGAGGCCAACTCAGTCTGCACATCGCACCTCCCTAGTATCTCCCCAAGTGTTCGCCGGCATCTAATTTATCGTTGGGAATTACTAACATTAATTCCAAACCTATCTTCTGCGTCTCTGTGCTCTCTTGCGCTCTTCTGCTAAATCTTTTCAGTCCCGGATAAATTTCCGCGCTCTGAAGAGTCCTCGCTGTGCTCCACCCAGGGATCGTTCTTATCAGGTAAGTTTTGCACATTCCTAACCTCGCTATGCGCCTGCTTTATCACTTGACAAAATCCGCTCCGATTTATTACGAGTTACTTGACTTTGCGCTAGTACCTCCCTCTCCAACATCGTGCCTTGAACTGTGTCTCATTCGGGAAGCTCGGCGATGCATGGTAGACTTGCAACCGCACTTTTGCTTCGACCCACTTCATATTCAGTGGCATTGGAGCTGATTTGACTTGCCCGGGTACGATATTCTGATGTTCTGGATTTCGACCAAGGTTAGTCACTGATTTTCACTTGATACTCCCGATACTCGCAACTATGAGGTGACTGCCCTTGCGCTGAACATCAAAGCATTGTAAAACAAAGCGTCAGCCCACCTTCAACCGGAATTGCCATGGTTTCACTGACCTGAGAATTTTCAGATTCCAATTCATTTCGTCCATACGGAATCTTTGTGTCGCGGCTCACCGTTACAGCGGTACGTCTACTGGTGCATTGCCTTAGCCTCGTCCCATTTATCCTCGGAACACAGTACCCCTGCTCCGACGAACGGCGCTCCTGGGCTCCTCAATTTAGGTTAGTTTCAGCTGTCTGATTTGTCCTCTACGTCTCGAATCTAAGCGCCCACATAGACTTCAATGAATCGAATCGATGCAGCAATTCGTTGGCTCTCAAGCAGCAGTCTCTTCTGGTGAGTCCCCGCGCTGACATGTGTTCCAATCTCATATCTTGACAGCTGACGGTCTACTAGTTGGCGGATTCGTCGGTGAAGGCCAAAGGTTGCTCGGACGCGCGAGAGCTTTTAGCCCGTTCAGTCTGTCTCAATCTTCACTATGGGCTCACTATCTATTCTCTCTCCGAGCTTTACAGCAGGCGGGTTCTGAAAATCGCAGTTGAATAAAAGCGTCCGCAGTCTCCTTCAACTCGCACTACCTCAGTTTCACTGACCTGACCATTTTGTATTTTTCAACTCATTCATTAGTCTTTGCGTAGCGGCACACCGTTCGGGTGTGAGCTGGATGAGAGCCAGAGCTGGCCGAAATTCGATGACGCATCGAGGAGGATCTGAACGATTCTTCCCCGCAAGTCGTCCCGGAATGAACGTCCCAGTATGTCCACCCTTTGCTTAGTACTTACAATGCTTCGCAAATTCCAATGCGGCAGTGTATTCTCGAAGCATCCATGTCTGCAGACTTCATTCGGCGAGTCTGTGACTGGCATTACATGTTCAAGTTGCTTTTAGCCGCACTTTGCATGCAGTCCAATCAAGCTGTCCCTGAACGAAAACCGTCCCAGTACGTTTCGTTAGGATTTGTGGGCCTTGTTTCGAACTGACCGTTTGCAGATTTGTAGAGAATCGGCTACCTACATCTTGCGTTGCAATGCTTCAATCGACACGTCGCGACCTATTGCTGGCATCCGCGCCTGAAGTGAGGTTCAGGCCTCGCTGAGTCTGATCCACCCTCCCGACTCCTGTTAGCTTCATTTTAATCTCAGTTGCTGGACCATCGAGTTTCCCTGCGAATTAGGCATGCTCTTGAATTTGTTTATCCAGAATGCTCATATTTTCAATGAGCGATGGACATAGAGACGGCAAATAGGAGGAAGATTAGAGTCTAAACACCACCTGTAGGTTCAATCAGTCCCGTACCAGTGACTTTAAACATACCTCACTCTCGTACAATCTGCAAATGTCGGTCTTATCGCCGGGATAAATGCAGCCAGAAGCAGCGGCGGTTTTTCAGTCCGCAGCGCAGTATTGTTATTCTGCTGGATTATTCCCTATGCTTGTGCCGAAATTTTAAGCAGCGGAGTGGCCCCGATGCGGCCGGATCATGGTGGCTCCGAGCCACGGTTACATAACCTCCTCGCTACATCGAACATTTCATGTAGATCGGTTTGCACGAATGCAACACACGATACAAGTCTGGGAGTCTCCCGGGAATGTCCAGGGGTTTCCTAGGAGACTTGCCACGAAACTGAAGGTCGAGTCGACAGCGCCGGCTTGGCGGCCCGATCAAACACCGTCACATCAGTGGCAGTGTGGCACTGCCGCTCCACTTCACATCCTACGTCCTCGCGCTCCCGCTCCCTAACAACGCAAGCTCTTCTCCCAATTTGCTCCCAATGTTTTAGTTCAATCTTGGCCCAGCTCAGCCTTGTCCGACCTCGGGTCTCTTACATCAGTATCGCCGACGCCTGGCGCCAACAACGACGCGGGCTCGCTCTGCACGTCCTCGTGTCGTTCTCTCTTCGATGCTCGTCGTGGCGCTGCTGTTAGTGCCGGTAATGTGAGCCGATATCTTCAAGATACTTGAACTTCCCTTCAATATAGCTGAGCCGCCTCGCCATATCCTGAAATTTCTAGTTGTCGAGAATTCCACATTTACTATCTACATTCTCCTCCGTTGCGTCGCCGTCTTGAATCCCCTCGATGATCTCAGGCAACTCCACTCCTGCAATGCATCACCTCCGGCCAACACATGCTGTCCCTTTGCCACAACATCCAACCATGCACTGAACTGAACGTCTGCCGATTCTCTCCACCCACACGGCAAGCCGCATTCATAGCAGGACCAGCCAAGACTCACTATCAAACTCCCGAAAAACTCACAACATGCATGCGGCATACTCCACGCGTGAATCCGACTCGGTTATACGCCCCGTCTCTCCATCTCCGCGCGACCTAGCCTGCTTCGGCGATTTTTTCTTCGTCCTCTCGTGTTCCTCGACCACGGTTGGTGCCTCTGGCATCCATTCTTTCTGCTACTTTAAATCGTCCTCTTTTGCCCCCCAACATTGCATCTAACGTTTTCTTGCACCGCTTTGGCACAGCTCACGTATGAACGCCCCGGCACTATCTGGAGTTCATCCGCAACTGACCAGAACCATGTTGCGGGATGCCCTGTTCAATTCGGGGCCGGGTTATAGCCATCCGTTCTCCGTGCGTGCTGGTCAATCATGACCATACCAGTACGTTGCGAGCAAGACGGCCCGCAATTTTACTCATGATTTCTAGTTCCCTTGAAACGTCTTCCGCAGTAGACAATGGAACGAAGCTATTCGCGACGGCACATGATTTCCCACTGCGTCAACTCGAGCTTCAGTAGGCGTCGGGCTCGGAGCAATGCGGGGGAAGACGTACAGCCACTAAAGGAAGCACGAAATTTTCAAAGTCCGCTCGTACTTTTCTTCCTCCCCTTCATCATCCTCTTCGCCCTCTGTCCATCTACTCTCTGAAATGCCGTGAGTGATATGGGACATACTGTCGACGACTTCTAACCAGACCCGAGTAGGTTCTTCTGCTACCAATGCACATTCGAAATCCACGAAAAGCCCAAATATCATCAGTGCCTATACCTAGTATTCATATTCACCCGTATTCATATTCTGGCGGTCATCCCAGGGCCATATCGTATTCGTATGTATTTGAATATATTCAAAATATATTTTTCTATATCGTATTTATTATGAACAGTTGATGGGCCGAGGACGGCACTCTCGCCTGTCGGGCTTCAGGCGGCTCTCAATCATTTTCTGCAACTTCTCGATGTCCGCCCTGATTCTTAACCGAGCGACTCACACTGCGGAGTACCACGGTGTGTTTTGACATGATTGCCAAAACCGGAACCTGCCGTACATATTCCACGTGTCATCAGTGGCGGTGCACCGGTTTTCTTCTCTCTCGTCCAACATGAAGGCACTTGTCGCAAGCCGGAGTATTGAAAGGAATCGTGCATGCCCGTGCTGCAACGGTCCCGCCAGTCTTGGGATCACCACCGGCCTTGCGCGAGCCAAACCAAATGCCACTGGCGGTGCGTAAAAGTTCCCGGGCTCAAATTTTGACTTTGCTCAGCCCGCTATAGATGATGATAATATAGAATTTCCCACCGAAGAAGGCGCCACCAAACTTGCTGCCCATCTTGGCCTGACTGCCACCGGATTCGAACTCAACACCTTCGCGGATGCCACCGAGAAGGTGTGTGCCACTCGCGTACCCGAACAAAGAAAACTCATCTCGCCCCGCCCAGTTGCGTGACATATGGAACGAGGTGATGCCTGGCGAGTTCGAAGACCCCACCGACCCCATAGTCGTAATTATATTCTCTCGGCCGCTGCCTAATAACACGGTCGTTAACTTGGTATTGCACTCAGTGCCTCTTCTGCGCCAAATACCTCCCATCTCTTGTATCCGCGTACAAAGCCGAACCCAACCCAGACGGTCCATACCATGCCATGCTCGTCGGCGTCGCACAGAGCCTCTACTTCGCCAAGTTCATGCGCAGCCCTGCCGGTGCGGATCTGTACCAGTTCTACGTAGAGCAGGTGCTGAAGGCGCGGTACTGGGTGCGCCCGTCCGCCTCGATTTAACATTACTTATAACAACACTATCACCCACCTGCAGGACTGCGAAAGCTGTGCCTCGGACATGGTTTCGTTCGTCGTGGGGCTGCTGATTTTCGCTACCTGTGCGTCTTTTCGTCCGTCTGCCGGTCCCTTTATCTCGCCGCTGACCTTTTCTGCGATTGACCGACCCCTAGACGCCTACGAGTACAAATCCCACATACACCCCCTCTCCAACGCCACCTCTGCGCAGCTGAAGGATTGGGTCCGTACAACTGCGCTCCGCTCGCTCGAGGTTGTTCGGGAAACGCCGGTCCCGCCGGCGTCGGAGGCGGAAGAGGAACGGGACTATACTCAGGAATACAATCAGGTACGTACCGTTGTTTGCGTTCGCATCTGGTTCGGTGCACCAGCTTATACATATCGCAGAGAGTCGTCCACAATTCGCTCACGTATGTCGTCTCATGTCATGTCATCTCTCGCCTTTGCCTGGCCTGCGTCCCACTTGAACGCGCGATTTCTGGGCTTCGCGTACAATTTCTGGCCTGACACTAACGGCCTCCTCCAGCATCCTCAATATCCTCGACGGCCGGCTCAAGTCCGAGGCGCTGCAGCTCTCGCTCACCCGGCGGGAGACGTTCGACCGGTACGCCTCGCGCCACGAAAAGGACGCCCCCGCGGGGAATGGGGGAGATGGGAATGCAAGCGTGGGCGTACGGAGGCTGGAGTGCGCACGATGCCAGACGGTGGCGTATTGTTGTCGGGGTGCGTATTTCGTCTTCCCACTGGACTGCCACTGACGAAGTTCACGCCTCTCCGTCTATCTATCCCTGTCTTCCCTCGTAACTTATGCAGCACACCAAAAAGAAGACTGGCGCTGTACGTCTCTTCTGTTTCCGCTTTTTTGGGTACATATAGCTGATGGTTTATTTTGAGTTCAGCGCACAAGAAGAGGTGTTTCGAGACGGGATATTGAGGGAGGGAAAAGACGCGGTATTGAGGAGGGCAAGGGGGAGTGGAGGCAGAAGATGAAATAGGCTGCAGATGAGGGGCAAAGGAGGGGTTGGACTTGCGCATGGGGCTGAACAAACTCCGTACGAAGTCGGCATAGAAATTCAAACTCAAGTCTCACCAATATTAATTAATATTTCTTGGTTTCAATTTTCTGGTCTTCACCCAGAGAACTCTTCGTTTTGCTTTTAATTGTGCGGTCGAGGTTTGAGGGAACGCGGAGATTAAGTCTCATCCAGTCACTAGCAATGTTTCCATCTTTGGTGCAGGCCTTGTTGCAAAAATTGTCTGCTCACTGGGCATTAGTCCACTATTCCCCATTTTTCTCCATGGATCGATACCCTTCCGAGATACGGTTTTAGGTCCCGGGGCGCATCCTACCATTTATCAATTCCACCGAAAATAATTCGGCCCAGGGGCTAGGAAAACTGCCCGCGCAGGTGTGATTGACCCAGACCTCCCTGTCGGTTGCATCTGAAACACCCTCGCAACGTCAGACTTACACAAATCCTACTACACATGAACGTCTCTATTACTACTGGCTTGCCATACCCCAAGTATGGGTAGAGTTCTGAACCCAGAACTGCGGGTGTTACTGAGACATTGAGAAATCGCACTTATCCCTACCCCATTCCATGCACATCTCATCGTTCCGCGAGTCCTATATGGTCTGAAAGCGGTGATTCTCCTCTACAAGTCGATATATAATTCATATTTTTCGATGAAAAACTGAGACAAGGCCAAAGGTGCGGCATCGTTCGGCACTAGCCCATAGGTAAAGTGTAGGGGGTGTATGAAAAGGTGGTAGAAGGGAAGCAGGGCTAAACACCCATACCAAAAGCCTGTGATTCCAAAATCAATCCAAAATTCCATGGAGGAATGAATTTTTGCAACGGGCTCGCATCAGATCGGACCGATAGCGCTAGTTGTCAAAGATTAACATTACGAGAAGTAGGCACTTGAAGTCCCCGGTTCCATATCGATGTCCAAAGAATGGTGTGTAATGCGACAGGGAAGAAGGATGGTCCTACACATATGGCTCGTTCATTTGGGTACCTAAATGAACCACGCATATAGCTAGCGTCCGCTAACCATTCGGCGAGAGAACTTGAAATCAACGTTGCGCAAACAAACTCCGTCGGGAAGTGTAATTCCAAGCCTTCATCGGGAACACGATTAGCTTGTGAACGATGCGCAGGAGAGGTGAATCGACGACCTACCGGCAATGGCGGATCGAAGTACGTCTTGAAGTACAGGTGAATCTGCGCAGTGTGAGTACGGCAGTGACTGACTCCAAAGCTGATTGAAATGTTGAGTCAATACTTACCATTGAAACGTACCGTGAACCTGATGATTACGAGCGGAGCGTCCAGATCTGGCGAACATGCAAGGAAATTCGTCGGTGATGTGAGTTGCTCACAGTAAACACTTGCGCCGGCAAGTCGGGACAAAGTCCGGTGGGAAAGGATCTGCAAAATCGCGTTCAGGGCATAGATTTGAGAGGAAGGATTCCCAGAATACTTGCCTAGTACGGAAACGAATTGCACACGGAGGCGTACACGCGTTGGGACTTGGTTTGAAGTTGGGAGAAGCCGGCAAGTTAATTAGTCAGTATATCGACAAATGCGCTATAAAGGTTCAGTACTCACATGTGGAAAGCGCCGAATGCATCGCAGGAGGTCCCGTGGATTGGGAGACGAGGTTAGGATGCAAAAATGGATGATTGGAAACCAGGGGACTAGCCTGGCTCGCGTCGGATTTTAGGGTGATTTTGTCAGATTGAGTTCTGGTACTTGCGTTGGCGGAATGAGAAGGGAGGAGATGTCGGATGGGGCTATACAGAGCGTAATTGGAATGCTAACGAATGCACCTGTGTGAATTTGAGCCCAGCAGTGCAAAGTCCCGCGATTTCGATATATTGGCCGACACATCAGACAGTGCACCGCAGGTCGAGTCGGCACCTGAATAGGACTTTAATGAGGCGCAATGCGAATAGGACCGCGCCAAGAATGATCGGAACTTCGGGCAGAACATCCGGATAAAGCCCAAAGAAGTTTTGAGGGCGTGGGTCTGAAATTGGATGTGAGTCTCAAATAGACCGTGGTTTGGAGCATAATGAGTCGTGGGATACCTCGACAGCACTTAAATTAAGCCCCCTCGAGCTCCGTAGAGCACTGGGACGGGAATCGGATTAGTAAAGTCACTATATGTCAGATAGTCAGTAAATCGAAAGATCCTGAATAACACTTCAGTACTTACGTTCGGAACGAGTGTCATGCATCGCAATCAGGCCTGGGGGGTAGAATCAAGGGTTAGTACATGAATACGAGCGATTCGAATCGAATGGACTCGTCTGTAACGAGTTCGAACTTCGGGGGATTTCGCAGATTTTGGGAGACTTGCTGGATATATTGCATTGAGTGTAAGGATCTGTTGAACGTAAGCATGGGGAGTGTGTTTTCGAAGGGGAATTAGTCAAATCAAGCGGATCTGGACCCTATTGAATGACAGCTTGCAGTCAAGTATTGAGGTTGAAGAAGAAGAGAGTTTAAGAAGAGTTCCGGGGGCAAATCGACGATATCAGATACTGGGATACCTTGAACGACAGGACAGGTTCTTACGAGCTCTGGACAAGGTAGACTCAAGGTCGTGCCAATTCTGTAGGTAAAGTACATCCAGCTATAGTTGAATCAAGAGCGGCGTTTCCAGCAAACCAAGATTGAATGTCAGACGAAAGACTTGGTTTGAAAAGGCTGTAGTTAACCCCGACTTGTGAGCCAAGATCTGCGGCCCAAAAAAAACAGTAAGAAACGTACTTGATGGTAAGAGGCAAGTCCTTCACGGTCGCATGCCGAGATGCCGAGTGCGCGAAGGAGAAAATTCGACGCGACGCTGGTTTGCAATCCCTGAGAATGGGATGGGAGGGGGTTGAAAAGGACTCACTTTAGACTCGACGATAGTCTGTCTAATCATGTCCGAGGCAAAGGGATGAAGTATGGCGAGCAGGTTAATTGGAGACTAACCCTAGTCGGACCAAGGATTCGGAATAAATAAAAGACGTAGACGTACATATAGAGTGATAGTTTCAGCGTTTCTGGTAGCGTTCCGGATGAACTTAATAAATGATAGTCAGCGTGACAGTTGAATGACAATGGTTGAAGAAGAGACTTGCCTAGTTTGTGCAACCTGTCGCGCTTGCTCAAGGTAGATAGATTTATTGGGACGCATCGGCGAGTCCATGCAGCGGTATGAAGAAACTCGACGTGCTAGAGCTGTGAGACCAAATTCTCTGCCTGCGGGCACGGTCGAATGAAGGTGAGCGGTTGAACTTTGAGACGTAGAAATAAGTATACGGTTAATCAAGCGTCAAGTCGGAACTGACCGTCGCACCTTGTTTGAATCCGGGCGCTTGAATATTCGCGGCCATGAAGCTTGAAATAGTCAACACAAGGGACCAAAAGGATACAAGAAGCATAGCTCACCGTTGAATCAAAATCGGCAAGTCTACACGTCAGTCATTCGAGGCCTCAAGGCAATGGATTAATGCATATATACCTTTCGTTTCGAGCTGAGGAACATCAGTAACGAGTACTGGCTGAAACGAATTTGACACCACCTGCGCCAAGTCAGTAACGAAGCCATCCAGGACGGAATTCAACAGCTTACTTGAACGACTCAGTAGAGCGTCAAGTGAAAAATGAACAAGGCTTACTGGAAGTCTAAAGTTGAAATGTTACAGGAAACCAAGTCAACCTGTTAGTTGGGCGTTGAACTCAGCGCGAAATGCGAGCCATTATAAACGTGGCATACCTCGTGTAACTCGAATCAAGACTCAAATTGAACGTGATAACAGAAAGGAGTGGAAAGTAAGTCAGAGTTGAGTGAGGGGATGCACCACGTCAGAGTTAATTGACCTTTTAACTGAACGCCGCCCCTGCACACATTTGTATTGTTTCAGACGCGAAACCTATGATTTCAAGTCAGTAATGGAAAGCGCCTCGGGTTACGTGATTGACGAACGAAGTCCAAGTGTCGTCTTGAGAGTGAACTGTGATAGCTCGGCCTGTAAGAAATAAGATTAGCGGGTGAAGATTAAGAAGGATTTGAGGAACTGCACCTGGCCGGCGATAGAGTAGTGTAGGAGGAAGGGTGGGAGAAATAGCGGCGCATGAGGCGGGGATACGTACCGCAGGCCTTGCATCTGGTGCTGCGTCCGCGTCCTTGGTACGCTGAACTAAGTCGTAGGCTTTGCCTCGCGGGCTGACTGGGATGCTGAGATGCCGTACTTGAACGCGCAACCCCGAGACGACATCTGTTGCTGTGGACAAATGAGATCGACCCGATAATCTCACGGCTGCGAACAAAGGAAACCTGCAAACACGTTTTAGAGACGAATAAAAGATTGACGTACTTACTCTGTACGATAGATTGTTGATGAATTTCATCGTACTTGATTGCGAGGGATATCGCAGGGCCAGGGATAGAACGGTGAGGAAGGGGCGTGGTTGCACGCCAAGATGGAGGAATAACTGGAGCAATAGGAAAGCGTGAGTGTAAATGCGCGGAGAGCGTGCAGGAGACGCGGCTGGAGCATCTGGGCGGTAGACTACCGCCGCCGAGGCTGCCCCGGAGAATTTGGATGCGCCCGGATTGAGCTCCGGCGATGGAACCATGTGCAGGAGTCAAAGAGCGGGCGGACTCTCCAAATGAAATGCCCGCACGTCACGTTGGCTGCCGAAATGGGAGCGCGACGCTCGGAACGACGTGTATCGTCGCTCCAAGCGCAACGGTAAGTGCCGAAAAGAGGGCGGTGCGCCGGAAGATGGCGACTGGCTCGGGGTATGGAGGGGCGGCGGCACGACACGAGAAGATGATCGGGCGATGGGGAGGCGAGGCGGTGAACGGTCGCGGAGTCAATGGGGTCGCAGCCGCAGCGACTGTGGAAGGGCTGTTAGAGGATTAACGAGTGCACTTCGAAAGGGTAGGGGGGGGGAGACTCGCGCTGGGCAACGCGGGTTAGTGAAAATAGCGGGAAAAGCGACTGGGACGCACCTGAGCCTCGCAATCGCCGCAGAGAATACCCGATAATTCGCTCAATCGACGCCAGTGCCCAGCCGGCACGTTTGGCGAGGTGCTGGGGGTATCTGAATGGCCGGGGACGGAATCGGGGCGGGTGCGCGAGTGTATCGAATGGCGCGCCGGAGCGGGAGCGACGAAGGCCGAGTTTTCATGCCACTTCGATTCGATGGGTCCGTCCAGGGGCGGCGGTGGTCTGGTTGAGCGGTGGCGGCCAATAGGGGAGCGGGGGAAGTCGCAGGGGCGGAGAAGACACGGAATGTGCATGTGCGAAAGGGGAAGGGGTCGCCGGAAGGAGTGCTGCCAGGAATGTGAGACTGGATGAGCAGGGTTGAACAGCGCAGGTCGTTTAGAAGTCCATTCGGGGAAGTAACTGAGTAAGGAATCGCGGAATTCGCGCGGCGGTCGGCGGAAGGAGGATGTTTTCTCGAACCCTAGCCGCCAGGGGGCCGAGAAACTTCGGAGAGCGGTTTCGTCACGGTTGGGGGTCGACTACTGAGGTGGATGAGGGGGGCCAGGTGGATGCGAGTCTTGTCGCCGTGCTGGGTGGTCGGAGGATGGAAGAGGGTACAAGATAACACCATACAGTCGGCACGCCTGCATGTTGAAACCGCAGGCATGTTGAACTGGAGCGCCGCTTGGTATGTTGAGCATATATGGGGAGGTGAATTCCGTTGTGCCGTTTGGGTGTGCAGGGATAGAGGCGGACACGGGAGGATAAAGTGGGTACCGGAAAATCCGGGGCACAATCCCAGCGTCGGGGTGTCCTGGTACCTATTCTTTCGTCAATAGTGTTGCAGGAAGAGCATTTTGGAGGGTTTTTTGTTCGGGAGTGAATTCCTAAACCACAATTCTGCGGTATCGAGGTCGGGCAGGTTTTTTGTTAGCAGTAAATTTTTCTTGGGGCGGTGGCTGTACGTTCCCGCCGAATGGAGGGAACGATTTTTACAAGTGAATTTTTTTTGTACTTGGGGCGGTGGCTGTACGTTCCCGCCGAATGGAGGGAACAATTTTTACAAGTGAATTTTTTTTGTACTTGGGGCGGTGGCTGTACGTTCCCGCCATTCGGCGGGAACGATTTTTACAAGTAAATTTTTTTTTGTACTTGGGGCGGTGGCTGTACGTTCCCGCCATTCGGCGGGAACGATTTTTACAAGTAATTTTTTTTTGTACTTGGGGCGGTGGCTGTACGTTCCCGCCGGATGGAGGGAACGATTTTTACAAGTGAATTTTTTTTGTACTTGGGGCGGTGGCTGTACGTTCCCGCCGAATGGAGGGAACGATTTTGACAAGTGAATTTTTTTTTGTACTTGGGGCGGTGGCTGTACGTTCCCGCCGAATGGAGGGAACGATTTTTACAGGGGATTTTTTTGGTGGGGAGGTGGCTGTGAAAATTTTGTAATGAGTGTCGTGCTGGGGGGAGGAATGGTCCTAGCGTTAATGATTCGTCTTTTGCCAGGATATTTTCCCGAAAGATAACGAGCCAGACTTGATCAAAAGCCAATAGGAAGTCGTGGACACCCTGAGCGATGTCACCCTCGGCGTTGTTGGGAACAATCAATTCAACCTCATTTTTCAAGACGAAGGCGGATTTAACATAGACTGGCAAAGTTTCTATCCCAACCTGCGTCGTCGTTTGGTTTACGACGCTTTTAAACGATGCTATGCCTGGACAAAGAAGAACCCTTCCTCCCCCCGTCGTGCACCGGTTGTCTCTATTGAACACGGGTCTATTCGGAAGCGGTTGGGTCGTGCGGACGCTGACGATTTGAAGGGAGAGGTGTGGAAGGAACCTGCGAAGAAGATGGTCAAGCGCGAATAAGTAAGTCTGTCACATCCATGCATTTCCTCGGCTGCCGAATACTAAAGATTTAAGATAAAAATAGCGTTGAGTAACGCCAGCTGAAAGTTCCAATATACAAACTGATGTCCACTGCGTATATCATATTCGAATGCAGACCTGACTCAACCTATATGTAGTTCACTAAGCACGCGCAGGATGAGTGTAAACACGAGAATCAGCGAGACCCAGTCAGCCAGTGATATTTTGTCTGCCACATACTATACCCACGGCCACCGCTAACAGCCAACCGCCTTGGACGCAACCCCGGCTCTTTCATCCTTTTCGTGGGTGTCTGCGGTCTTCCTCAAGAACCGGCGGCTCAGGGCAAAGAGCAATCTCTTCATGGCGCAACGCCCTCGCGGTTCCTCTCCCCGAAAGACGCTTCCGGCGCTGGGGTCCCCGGAGGTCGCGGCGGAGGAAGAGGCTAGTCTCTTATAAACAGACGCTACAACAAATGTCGCTCGTACCTCGCGATGTTGTAGTAAGAGGCCTCGTCCTGATTTCTTGACCATTCCCCAAAATAATTCAATGAAGTTCAGCTTGCAATGAAATTTCGGGAGAAAAATGCAGAACTTCTTGGTGATTTCTGAGCCATGAATTCGGGTTGAAGTTCGATAAGGTGCTTGCAGCAGCAAACGATGGCGTCAGGATCGCATTTGTTTTTACATTTGCCCACGAGTTTCCGAATATCAAACCCGCGCTCTGCGAGGACGTGTTTCATTCCCTTGGGCGGTTGGAATATGTCGGGTGGTCGGCGGGAAATATCATGAGTTGGATAATTTTGCGGCCATCTTTAATATACCATTCATCATGCATGTGCGCCTGTTATCCCCCTGGATTGACGTTCATGCCGGCAACCTCGCCATTCCGGGTGATGGTAAATCGGTCGGTAGACCAATTAAAACCGAACATGCCGGGCGGCAAAACCCTTGGCAATCTGAGGCCATTTCCGGCGAAATGAAACCTTCGGAATTGACCGATTTTTTGGACACCAGCACATACTAGTGAGTGGATACCACGCGTTCCGAGGGAAGTGAGATCATAGAGGAAGATGGATCGAGCCTGGAGTATATAGATTTCTGCTGTAGGGACGGATTTGGGTCCTCGGGAGATGGGCAAAGGGGAGAACTTGAGGCAGAGAGCACAGGAACATGCACGAGGGGAGCATTTTTCGACGGCCGTGGATGAAGCCTCTTTTACGACGGAAACTTCCATGTAACACCTGAGCAGCGAGACTGATCTGAAGTTGGTGGGAGCTAAATCTGCACGGACAGCCGAGATAGCGGGAAAAAGACGCATTGCTTTGAGGGAGATGGGATTCAGACAGAAAACTCGGTGATATCGATTCTTACGAGTCACGGCCCAGATTTGACTGAAAATTAAAAGAAATAATTGGGGCGACGCACTCTCACAGAACGACAGTGGTGGTACATTCGCAAGCTCGATAGAACCAAGCGAGCACATTTTGTGGAGTTCAATAAAAGAATGCAAGACAGCGAGAAGAAATCAAATTAAAATTTGAATATATTCAACTAAGTATGGATACAATACGGTCCAGGGTCCCGCTGAGAATATGATTGGGATGGTTTGAGGGTGCACCGTTTGGGGGATCTGCACTGGCGCTGCGCGAGCGGCTCAGCGTGTATACCAACTCGTCCTCCGTCGTGGGCGCATGCCCCTGCCCCTGTCCATGCTCATGCTCATACCCGGGGCTCATCAACCCAGCGTGTGGAAAGTCTGGCGCCGCGCGGAAAGTCGGGACTCAGCGAGCCACGCGCGTGTACGCCTCGGGGCTGAGTAAACGGCGGTCGTCATGAGCGTGTCTGCCGTGTGTCGGTGGCGGCGCTGGTTCGTCCATGAAAGGCCGCAGCGGAGCGGCGGGACGCGAGTAGTGAGGGTCCAGGTAGAAGAAGCCGTTCCCCTGTACGCCGACGAAGTAATACGATGGCGAGGGGCAGCCGCACGCGATGCCGACCAACTGGGGGAAGGTTAGATCATCTGAAAAGGAGGGCGTCAGCGTTCAGCAAAGGAGGAAGAGCAAAATACATACCTTGATCGTCTCATGATACACTGGGTTCACCTCGTCGAGCCCCAACCGAATCCCGGGCAACAGTAATACGGGGCGATCCCCCCCCCCCCCCCCCCCACTTTCGTCTCTGGCTTCCCGTGTGCGCGCGCCTTGCCGTGCGAGTGGCTCGAAGATGACGACGACGCCAACATGGGTGACCGTGCACCGTGTCCGCGCGACGGGCTGTGCCCCGACGACGCCCGCCAGTGGGATTGCGCGGCAGCGAGCGCCCCGGGGGAGTGCGAGGCCGTGAAGACCTCTGCTTGGTACAGCGTGCCGTCGGTGGCGACGCTGACGGCCAGCCCGCACACGGCGTACGCATCGACGAGTGTTCTGTGGACAAGGTTGGTTGGAGGAAAGGGATAAGGATGAACGGGAGAAGGAACCCACCTCAACGCCCCCGCCGTGGAACAGGGTCCAAACCACATGCCCACGTCCTTCCCCGCGGCCTTGCCAGCGAGCGCCATTCGATGTACGCCGAAGGGCGCCGCTGTTGCGTCGAGGAACCAGGAGACGAGGCGCACGTGTGGGGCGTGCGCGGTCGGCGAAGTTGGTGGGAACAGCGGCGCGGAGGTTGGTGGGAGAGGCGGTTCTGGGACGAGGAGGGGATTAGCATTCGGTGGATAATGGGGAGGAGAGAAAGGAATGAGAAGGAGAGAGGAGGAAGACATTAGCGTGCGCAACATCTCGCCGGGAAACCAAATATCCAAACGACACAAGACGAAAGGCAAGAAAAAAGCCTCTGACTCGCGAGGTTCTCGAGCGCAGATTCTCCACCCAGCGTCGCAGACGACCGCCGCTCCCAGCGTCCAGCACACCCGCACGCTCACTCCCCGGCGCACTAAGCCGCCACTTCCCCGACTGGCGAATACGACCAACATCGTATCGCCGTCCCGTCCAGGACGCTCGCGCCGTGCCAACGGGCTGCATTTCACCCCAGCGCCCCGGGGAAGCGCGGGGCCCGAGGCGCGACACGCCCGCACACGTCATACTCGGAGGGGTAAGGCGTGCGTGGAGGCAGGGTGGAGAATGAGGAACGTCGGATGGCAGAATGTGGAAGGTGACGTGACCGCGTGAGGGTCACATCAGTGAGGCGACGAAGAGGTGGGGTAGATGAACGAGAGGACGAAGCGAATAGCATAGAAGAGACAAGAACGATTGCAAGAAGAATGAACGAAAGGCAATAGAAAGAAGCGCAAGAAGCTCCAACAAAAAAGGCCACGCGCAAAAACAGCACGCGCAGTATAAGAAAAGAATCCGTGCGCAAGGAAACACGGAAACGGAGGACACACAAAACGAAAACGAATAAATCAAAGTCGACTCACCCCTAACGCGCTGCAACGCCGTCGCCAGCAAACTCTGCCCCGTGCGGAGTATGCACCCCCACCCCGTGTCACTCGTCTACCCCTTGGTGCCGCCCCCAGAGGCCACCACTTCTTTTTGTTCGTGCCCGAGGCGAAGGACGCGGAGGTCGAGTTATACGATGCGTTCCTGTGAAAAGAGTAGATGTCAGTAAGGTCGTGATAAGGGAACGCAAGGAAGGGGAGAGAGAGAAAAGGAGTGAAGGAAGACGCGGGGGAGGTAGGACGACGGGAGACAGGGAAGAAAAGAGAAAAGAATGAAAGACGCACGAATTGTTACTCCCACTCGTACTATACGAGTACCGCGCCCCTTTCCCGCTCCCATAGCTGCTCGTGCTGTCGACCGAGCTATAAGATGAGTCGGATTGCGACGGCGAATGGTGCATCCCCGGCGCGTGATGCGGGTGCGGGTGCTGATGCGCGGACGGGACGGCCGTGTGCGACGAGCTGGTGAGGTTTGGCGTCGATGAATTTGGATTTGAGTTGGGATGCGGAGTCGATGTGGAATGGGATGAAGTGGATGGGGGAGGCGCGGAGAAAGATAACGACGGCGACAGCGTCGCGAGACTCGGCAGGTCGCGAATCGGCTTGAAGCCTGCGCGGTATGTGCACCACACCTGCGCGTAGAACGTCGCGTGGAACTGGGCGGGCCACGGACCCGCGTCGACGTCGCCTTCCAGCGCCTGCGCTTGCGCCGTGGACCTGGAGTTGCCGTTGTGCGAGGTGGAATGGGAAGTCGAGTGCGCCTTGTGAGACGTGGAATGTGGATGCGCGTTCGAAGCAGCAGCGGGCTCCTCGTCCTCCCTCGTTCAGTCCGGCAGTCGCACACCCATCAACCATATCTCGTTCGCGCTCCTATCGGGCGCGGCGTCCCCATTCAAGAGGTAACGTAGCGGTTTATCGAGAAGACTCGTCTTGCCGGCCCCTCCGCCCCCACTGCCACCGCTACTCGAAACGTCTTTGCTCCCGCGTTTTGTCGTCGAAGAAGCGAGCGCAGTCGCGGTGCTGACGCTGTGGCTCAACGCCCCAAGATGGTGGACACGAGGGACAAGTCGGATGTGCTTCCCGCGAGGTGCGCAAACCACCCGCTCAATCTTGTCGCGAGTGGACCGTCAGCGCCGAGGCGGCTGGGTGTGCGCTAGAATTGTAGCGTCTCCCCCTCGACGTGGCCGTGCCCCGGCGAGGAAGAGTGCGAATATGAGGATGAGGCGGTGTGCTCGCGCTGAAATGCCACTCAGGGCGTGTGCACGGGCGAGCGGTACCGCCGTACGTGCTGGGCGGGCTGTCATGCGGCTCGTCGTAGAATGTAGGGGGTGCGTAGGAGGTAGGGGATACCTCGCGTATGGTGAGGAGTTCGGCGGCGCTGGGTGCCGCGCGCTCGGCGTCGCGGATGCGTTGTCGCTCGCGCGCGTGTTTGCCCAGGCCGAGGAATCTCCCCGCGCTGCGGCGCCCGCCGCCGCACGTGGATGTGGATGTGGAGTTGGAGGTGGCGTGCGAGGCACCGGAGGACGCGGCGGATGGCGGGGGGTCGCCGGAGAGCGACTTGGAGCGGTCGCGCTGGGCGGGGTATTGGAGGAAGCGCGGGAGCTTTGACATCGTGCCCTGCTAAGCGTAGGGGAGGTCGGAGGAGTAGCTATTGTCGGGAGGTAGGCGTCGGCGGGACTCGGGCGGCGGACGTGAAGATTGCGGCGGGAGCGGGCGTGGCCATAGAGGAGGAGGCGGTGCCGGTTGCGCTGTAGCGTTAGGTGCGCTTGGGTTGGGAGGCGGGCATCCCGAATCCTTACTAATCCACGCTGATGAAGTCCTATTGTATCAGGATCGTCAGCGATGCCAGTTGGGACGCCAGGACGGGCGGAAACTAGGGAAAGGAGGCCTAGGGAAAAGGCGACGTACGGATTGAAGGAATGCCCACTAACTTTAGGTAGTGGGTCCTGAAGTGCCCTAATGGTGCAGAGCGTCCGCCAAAATGTAGCTTTCCCACGGGCAAGCAGAGCCAAACATTGCGATTTTGTGCATGAGTTCGAGTCCCCTCATGCGCGATTTTCTTTTCATTTACTTTCTTGCCAAATCCAACCAGAGTTGATTGGTCTAATATTATGAAAGGTATTTGGCATCCAACTGACATCTAGGGCATGTATTTCTTGATATTTAAGTTGCATCTCAAACAAACCTTCAATCCCGACAAGAGGTGGGCGCCGGAAGATTCCGTGATATCGACCTCCTTTCAAGCTCCGCTCGGAACGCGATCCGGTCACGTTTCAGGCTTGAGCATGGGTCCCGCTCGACTTCCGTTTCCTCCCCGCAGATGTCATTTTATCGTAAAATTGAGTAACAAACCCCCCCTATTTCTATACTGTCCGAAGCGATCTGAATGGTCTCCAGAATATTTTCTGCCTCTTAAGTGGAGATGTCGAAATATTCGTTCGGTCCGAACATGCGGTGTTTGGTTGTCGCAAACAACGCGTAAGCAACGCGTCTCGGAACATCAACCACTGTTCTACACGTCCGCTCGCGTCGTTTCGGCTTTCCTTTGCTGAGAAGTGAGTCCACTATCCCCTATGACTCTAATACAGGGCCTCTTTACTGAAATGCTGTCTAGAGCTTCTCGATATTCTTTCCTCGCACGTGCACCGCGCGACCGCTTTCATCTAACGGGTTCCAGCGTTGTTCCAGGCAGTGTATTTATTAGAATTTTTTAACTGTTTTTGTCCGAACAATTGTTATACAGGATTGGGCGAAGCATGTACGTGGCGTGTGTTGTGTTGTGTGTCTGTGTACTACTGCCGACACGCCAAAAAAAGGCGTGAAATGGGTCAGAAAATTATGTATCGGTATGTGAATGGCTAATAAATATCATTTCTGTTGCTCAGATAGTGCTCAAGCGCCAGGCCGCGAGCTCTAATGAAGAGAACTGGCGACGCTAAGCTTGCGGATATCGGTCCGCAGCCGGTCGGTCCGATCAACCGGTCACGACGGGGGGGTGGGGGTGGGGGGTACAGCCACCTTCCAGACTTGAGAGGTTGATATCAGGGGGTTTCGGCCCGCCCACCTCTTGAATCCCGATTCATCTCCCCCAAAGTGGTTGTCAACACTTCCGTTCAAATGAGAGAAGAATTCAACCAAAACTGTGTTTTAACCCTTGTCAATTATTCCACCCAGCTCTGGAGTTAATGCCCATACATAGGTAGAGACATTCACAAATGAATTGCACCCGGCAGAGATGTCACAGAGATGCTGAATTTTCTGAAGCTAAGCCCTCAACACACCCAATTGAATTCCAATTCCTTTGTTCACTCAAGGCTTTCCGGGAACATTTGATCTCATCGGGTAGTCCTCGCTCTGGCTGATGATATACAAGCCCCAATAAATTCAACATGCAGCGGGTGTCTGGTAGCTCAATCTGGTAAAATCCTTGGAAGCTGGATTGATCTGGAGTCAACTGAGGAGTATACTATACTGACGGATCAGACTTGCATCCCACTGAGATTCCCATCCATCAGAATTTAATGTGGTCATAATCAGTTGTGACAGTCTTTAACCTACCGCCAATGAGATATAACCAAACCAAGGGCCAACTCATTTCAACCTGGTTGGAAGGCAACACACACTCAGCTCTGAGGGCCCGACGCAGTCAGAGCTTCCTGGCCCAATGCGAGCTGGTCGATGTGTGGACCAAGCGAGATTTGGGCTTGAGAGTGATTACATGTCCTTTGGTAATAATAATATGTTACATGTGGCTAGCCCCAATCTAGAGCACTCTCGGCTTGGCTTGGGTCTGACTTGTTACGAAAATTGGGAGAGCTTGGGTCCCTGGAGTTGTTGGAGTAACAACCGAATCACTGACTCACCCTCCTCATGGACACGACTCATACATAGTCTTGTGCACTGTTCTCCTTCATGGTTCCTTCGTTCTGACTCGTATGTACTCATTTGCGCGCTGTTCTCCTTGTGTTCCCACATCATATTTACTTACCTCCTTCTGTATGTATGACTCTCCTATGTGTATAAGTACGTAGCAATTTATTCGAGACCTCTGCGGTTTTGCAGAGGGTCACTGTTGACTACATCGGTGTACGGTCTAAAACCTACAGGAGTAAGTAAAGGCTAATTTCCTCCAACATACACTGATGAGCACTGAATTAAGTAATGAGTTAGTGGGCTCTGCCGCACAGCGCGCTACAATTGTTATGACGAGAGAATTAGCCCAGCGCGACGAGGACTAGAGATCGAGGTGATGGATGAGAAAAGTGTGCGCGTGTTTGCCAGCAGTGCGAGTTCGGATCATGTTGGCCCGATTCCGAATTCCGCTCTTGGCTCTAACCGTCAAGTCCTTTATGGCCCAGTACTTCACCGACGTAGGCGACTTAGGCTAGGACGATCACAGCTCCGGAATTTAAGGTATCCCGACGCTTCTGTCTCTTCCTCTGCCATCCCTGCACTCTGACTCCGAAATGAAATCACAGCCTTACTCGTCGATCGTCTTGCCTGGTGAGATGAACCCCCCAAATTGAACGTCGCCTGCTTTCTCGATTTCTTTCAGCTCGATTAGAGGTTGCCGTTCTGTTACTCTGGCTTCTTTTCTTCGCCCCTCACATGCCACACCGAAGTCATAGTGATTACCTTTTCTAAGTCGTCTCTGCCTTCGAAACATTTTCGACAACTACGTCTCTGTTCTCAAAATAACTCCTCTTCTCACTCGAAATGCCGACATATACACCCAATTCCTGGCTCTGGCACATGTGTATTCCTACTCCGAGTTGGGTGCCCTCACTGCCCTGCCCACGTCTTAAACGCCGGTTCCTGTGCTCGAAGCGCCCATATTCCCGGCATCCGTCTCAAACACCTCACATGAAAATATCAACCTTATTTTACGGCCTTCTCGAACCGTCGGTCTTTCGCTATCCACGGCTCTCCATTTTCCCTTGTTATTCATTAGATACCGAAGCAAGCTATCCCTGGCATGCGGCTCGATTGCCGTACAGCTGATTTGTCCCGTACAGGTGATTTTTGCAAGTATTAATTTCTTGCTCCCACTCCTAGATGAGCCATCAGGTCGTCCTCTCGCATACCGCTGCGCTGGCCCTCGTAACTCTTCAAACATCTTGGCGGGCGCCTCGTCTCATCGATATTAGTCTCAGTGTGCCCCCTCGTGTCTCCAGCGTGTTCACCGCCTCTCCGGTTCTGCATTCCGTCGGCCTGCTCGTCATCCTGTCCGTCATCCAACACCTATCTGCCTACCCATTTCGACGGTCAACTACATCTCAACGAACATCGATAACCCACGTCTGCTCCGCTATTCTTCGCATAATTTTCAGGCCATCCGTCAAATAACTGTCTGGGATATTCGTCAACCAATCTGCACGCCTCGGCGTGCTCATGAAGCACTTTATATTAGACTTGTTCTACTGCGCGCCGCGTGGCATTCGCGTGTGCACCCTGGGCGCCTCGGTAACCAGCTCTTCTGCGAGCTTGAAGCTTGAAGCTTTTGTTTACGGTTCCTCGGCGCTCGGAGTTGGACTCGGAGGACACAAATTCCGTTCCGTTCTGCTCGCGGTGTTCCCTTTCAGTGCGTTTTTATCCGCAACCTAGTTGCGTTCCGCCCCGAAAACCAGCCATCGCTACACTCATACGCTCCAGGTATAACACTGTTGTCCGACTGCCGTTCACAGGGTGCATTCTACCCCTTCCAACACACATTTCACCCCCCACAACCTCTCCCATACTACTTTCCCATCCCCGCATTCAAGACCTTCCAGAGGGTCTTTTCGCTGCTCCGGATCCTGCCACGAAGCTGTCCCAAAACAACTGCTGGCCCGTCGGTTTCGCGTCCGGGTAAAACCCTACGTCAATTTCTGGCATAAAAATCCCCCTCCTCCCAAATTTTCAGCTCAAGTGCCAGATTATTGAGCTCACAGGAGATACGTTTCGGGAATATAACCTGCATGGTAAATCCTCTCAATTCTAGGACCGACACGCATTCTTCTTCGAGGTATTCGAGGAGATGTTCAAATTTACTTTCTCGATGCGCCCAAAACGCGTCGCGAACACGTTCAACGCGCGTTCGATCGCTCCTGATGCCAGAGACGTTTGTTACTACCTACTGTGACTTCGTCACTCTTCCCGTAAAAGTTAAAACCATCACATTAGAGCCATTGGACGTAAAAGGTCCTGTCCAAGCCCATCTTGGAGGCAGGAAGCAGACCTACAAAATAGGTGTGGTCCCAGCTCAACACCTTGACAAAGCTGAGAGCAGCGGATTTTCAGAACGAGCTCCCGGTTTTCGGGTCCGAGGACACCGTGACTGGGATCCCAAGCACCCCCCGCGACTGTATATATCTCGCGTTTATCTAATCTTCCTTAAGTCAGACCTCCCGTCCGTGAGCGCCGAGCATCCCACTGAATCTGGCCTTAACACAATGTTCAAACTTCAACCTATGCGGGATCGCAAACAACCCCGAATACTCCACCTTGTTTCTCCAGAAATTTAGCAAAGATATGGATAAGCCGGGGAATCCGATTTTGGTGCAGTCTCACAATGTCGTTCGCGGGCAAATTCAAACCGCCGACCATGTCCCCACAGTCACCGTGTCGAAGGGTACCGTCGGCGTCAAATACTACTATCAGCCACTTAGCAGCCGGGGTCACACGGCAAGGCCCGCCAAAGAATTATAAAGATGACTCAAGGTCACGCATCGACGAGTCCGACATGGAGACCCCTGGTAGCATCTAACAATGGACTAGTAGAATCCTAACTGTCTGATCCGAGAACTTGGGCCCAGATTCTCGGATAAGGTAAATAGTAGTAATCGGTCCACCGCACAGCGGTGAACATTGTCAACATCATCTTATTCCAGAGCCCCAATACGACGCTGCAACCGTCCGCTTCGACACTGGGTATGGCAGTGACGATGATCTTTAGCGCGCGATTCATCCTGAACCTCTCCGGTACGTCCCGTCCCGTCCCAGCGCGTGGCTAAACAACAATTGTTTATTTCTTTTAAACGCAGAGCACGCATGGCGCGACGGGATCTCGGGCGAGCGGACTCATTCCTCAGGAACACACGCGCTCCACGCCCGCGGAGGAGCAGGCAACAACACCAACAACAACAACACCATCTCGGGCGTGGACGAAAACGGGATCGTCGTGTGTGTGATGAAGAACGTCATCACGATAAACGATATGGGCGTCGACGATGACGCTGATTCGCGGACCAAGGGCTCTGTACATGGGGAGTGGAGTGCGAATGAGATGGCGTGAAGTATTTAAGTCGACCTTTGCGAGATGGTTTCCCATTCATTAAATTCCGTCGTTGGTGTGTATTTGTAGTATGTATAGAAAAAATGCGGACGGGCTGGATTTAGAAGACTGAGTAGTTGACTCTGACACGAGAAATCCGGATGCGCGTCGCCTCCAGAAGAAGGTATTGTGCGCCGACAAGAGTCCTGAACAGAGGCAAGACATGTGAAGTTGGATACAAAAGCATAGACAGGACCCCGTGAGAGATACGGGGAACGATTGTGGTGGCCGGAAGCATCCACAGGCTACGAAAACAACCATTGATCATTACCGGCATCCCCCGCGATGCCAACAAGACCTTGACCACTCCGTCCGGCAAGTCCCTCCTTCGCTCCTCGAATTTAAAGTGATTAATGTGTACACTGTGCAGACTTCGTGGTTGTCCGTGGCGGAGAGGACTTTTTTATTCCGACTCTGTGCGATCGCCAACAAGATCTCGTTTAATGACTTCAGTCATTAGCATATCCCTTCGTTACCTCTACGTTAGACTTGGGCTAGACTTTACGCCTGTGTCCAGTTCCAATGAGAATCTCTCCAAGGTCTGGTCTAGATGTTTTCGTTGAATTATGGCCTTTCTTCTGCGTTGTTTGATAAAAGAGATGTGGTGAAAGATAAGTGATCAAAGGCATTGTCTGTAAAGGTCTCAGCTCACCCAGATATCTATGCAAAAACTTATTGCTTGAGGTAGGATTCCAGACAGAAATCCTACTTTTCAACTTCGGTTGACGCTCTCCATCAACTTCGGCAATTCGGCCCGTTGCATGTGCTGGGGTGTTTGGTTTACACGGCCATCACAATCAACCCTCCTTTACCACCACCTTCACCACGATGCGCGCGTTCAGCGCTCTGCCGGTCGACGATGATATCGTAGACCGTATAATGACCTTCTGCCCCACATTCGGCACTCTCCAGTCGATGATCCTGGTCTCCAAGGCCTTCTACGCTGTCTTTCAGACGCACCCGAAAGTACGCCGTTTTTTCGTGCTATTTTGACTCCACTGGACATTCTTTACAGTCTATAACACGCGCAGTGGCGTATAATATTGTTGGACCGGTTTTGCCACAAGCTTTGCGGCTCATCCGGTATCCCTACTGGAACCTAAATCCGGATGGGACGGCTACGGGCCTCTGGACGCATAATCAGCACAGTGACCCGGAGACAATGGCCACGACTTGCCCGGAGGAACATAGCCCGAGCGTTATTACTGCGGAAGAGAAGAAAACGTTGCAGGAGAACTCGAAAGAGGTCGAGACTCTAGAGGACATCTACAGTCTAACGTGCGTCTTGCATCTCCTACATATCTACCTCACGCTCGACTGTCTCACACAGGCAGAAGGACCGCACCTCAAGAACCAGCTTCCTCACTTCAATCGAGTCCATGCGTTTTCGCCGCGCTGTCTACCGCATCTGGCACTACTCGCGGCTATTCTCGTCGGACCGCTTCGACTTGGATGAGTTGGAAGAACTTGGTGAACATGGGGTCAAACGGATCCAGCGTCAGCGCACGACCGTGCTTAGAGAGTACCCGACGGACGAGCTCCAGCAGCTGTACACCGTCGTGCGATTCATGCGCGGCATCCTGAAGGGCATCTGCGATGAGGAGGACAACCGTGCGTCCGTCCCGTCTACTTGATGCATCATTCACGTGACTTCGAGACGCTGCCAGTGGAGAACATCCTCGACATCCTCCTCGCCGTCGGCCCCAGTGCCGTCACGCGCGCCTGGGAGTACCGCGACCGTGAAGCTATTGAGGATGACATCGGGTTCCCACTCTACGAGCTGGACGGCGGCGATGAGGTCCCGCTCTATAAGGGATACTACGACCTCCCCCTCGGCATCATCTGGGCCGCGCGCAAGGTGACCCCGCCAAAGGAGGACGACCCCGCAGTGAAGACGAAGTGGATTTTGGATGAGGTTAGAGGGGCGAACGATACGTGTGCGTATGCTTTGTCTTTTTGCGTAAAATGCTACTACGTTGCGACGATGCTAATTACTGCGGCGTGCTTACAGGCTCGCAATGCGCTACTCCCGGCGGGCTCACCCTCCTCACGGAAGCCAGTGCGTCTCCTCTCATCCATCCATCCATCCGTCCTATTTAATCCCGATCCGCAGACTGGCACCGCCTCACCCTCCCCCCCATCCACTTCCTCAAAAACAAACTCAAAAACAACACCTCGGTGACGGTACCCTTCGCTGCCATGCTCGCACCCTTGCAGCTGGCGCAGATGCAGATTAACGACGTCGCGCCGGACGATTGGGTGGGCGCGTGGATTTCGAGTGTTTTCGATGCCCGTGTACGTCAAAGAACGACGAGTAGCGGGACGGGGGCGGAATGGGATGGATGGGACAAGGATAAGAGCTACTGCCAGCCGTGTCTGACGAAGTTTTTGGAGGAGCATGTGTGGAGGTGGTTGTTGGAGGAGAGGGTTAAGGGTGCGTCCGTCTGTCTTACCCGTTTCTCTTCTTTATTAGTTTTTTTTTTTTCGGTTTCGACAACGGACTGACGTTCTTCATTTTATGTCTTTCAAGGCGGGTGGGTACCACCGGAGAATTGCTGGTGCGTTCCCGTTCCCCGCATTTCCCTCGACTTGATCGGTACTTATGAATAGGAACGCCCAGGTACGGCTACGACTGTCGAACGATGGTGCACAGGCGGGCGCATGCGGATGGAAAGAATGTGCGTTTTCTCTCTTGTTTGACCCTTCCTCCCTTCTTTCTGTCTCCCTTCGGCGTGTTCTTATTCGCCCTCCTACCCTCCTCTCTCCCTCCCTTACCCCGTTCTCCTTTCGTTATCTCTCGTCTGGAGACGACTGACGTCGCTACACAGCATTTGTGCGTCCCGATCAAGGGCGATTCGTCTTGATCGGAGCAGGGTGATGCTTGATGGTCTGGAGTAGGAAGGGTGGAAGGTCAAGGAAGGACGGTACGCAGTAACTTACGAATCGATGCGATCGGCTATTCGCCTTGTAATGTGTGTATATCCTCTGTTCGTCGGTTTGGCCTCTCAACAGAGATACACCTGCCATTTGGATTGTAACCATTGAACAGAGGATCGTGCTGTTTCGCCTCAGAGCAATGTGAACGGGGACAACGGCGAATTGACCTCAACAGTTTGAGTGTTGCTCTAATCCCATCCTTGCTCCCACTCCCTCGTGACTCTCATCTGTGATTGCTCCTTTGCTTCTCTGCATGCTTACGCTTTTGTTTTTCCCCTTGGAGGTGCTGGATCCAAAACCGGGCGAAACGATCCTACGTAGATGATATCTACGACAGGTGGGGCGTCGTATCGGACATATCCCTAGAAAAGAAAGAAAAAAATCCCTTAGACTAGAGCATCCATTATTGCCCAGGCTCCATTCGAACGAGCGATGTCAGGGTAGCGTGTTCATCTCGGCGGCGAAGAGTATGAGTTGTAAACGGGTGGGTGCGAGTCGTTCGCCGCTGGGCCTGGTAAATCTGCGTGGGGACCTGAGTGATTAATTGTCTGGTCTAAGATTTGTCGTAAGAAACACCCACCATGGGGGATTTCCCTTGACAGACACTCCAACTTTGACTTTTCACCTAAGCATGGCCGCATGTGCGATGGATAGATTGTATGAAATGTCATAGCTATATTCTGAATGAGCAGAAGGACATGCGGCAATTGCGAGCCCAGGATTGAAGTCGGAAGCACACGACGAGGAAGCAAGCCAAGCATCCACGGGGACACAGAAGCGAGCTGAGTCAGTAGAATGGCAGAAGATACCCGGGAGCAGATTCATAGCTGTCTCAGAGCTCCTTCACGGAAATTAATTCGGGGAGAGCAGCGAAAGGCTCGATAGCTTGAAGATAACTCTGAGTGGCCCTTTTCGATAAGCCTGACCGGATGGCGCCTTGACGTTGTTTCTGCTGAGGAATTCAAGTCCAAAGCACGGAATATCGCGACGAAGAATCTAATCGAGAAGGCTAGATTCAGAACCTATGAAGGGGAGCTTGTCGACTTGAGATGATGGACGTTGCGGAAGAGCTGCAAGCGAGTCGGAACAAGCCGGGCGGAGTTTGAACTGCCTCTTACTCACAACACTCATCATGCGCTGAAGCTTTCATTCTTTCCGCCGAATATTACTCTGAGGGTCGGGTGAATCTTAGTATACTTGCATTTGCGTCCCGTTTGCTGGCAGCCAACTCGGCTCATCCTGAGCATTCCCAAATGCCACTTTTCTATCACCGCTGTTGAAGTTCGTGATGGACGACGAGTTGTGCTTTGTATGTGGCTCCCTTCCTTCCATCTCAATTCGATTTCAGCTACTAATGACAATCAAGCAACCAGATTGCCCGCCACCATGTGTCTGATATCTGACCTGGAGTCTGTACACATTCCGCTCCCGAGTAAACTACAAAGGAACAAGATCAAGCTACTTCGATCCAATTTCTGTCGAGAAAAATCCTCAATTTAATCCTGGCCGATCGTCTTCAACGTCCTCGATTCACTTTCCGGACTCGCTCTGGGCGCTGTGGCACAAGAAACCCCGCGCATTCCCTGGCCATGTAAGATATCCCCTTGGGAAGCGCAAGCGGATCAATACCAACCTTGGGCCTTGTTTACAGGACGGTCTGTCCCACCAACCAAAACGTTTTTACCAGATGCTTGCTTCTCTCTGGATGCACACGAGGAAAATGAATGAAGCTCATGGTTCTCAGTACGTACTTACTCCGGTTTATTATTCATTTTCATACCACTGGCGGGACAGAGAATCCATATGTTCACGGCATTCAACTTCAACGGAAGCCTTACCCAAGCCTTACCTGTTGTTGAATGGGCTCGCACGCGAGGAACGTCAGAAGCGCCTACTCAAGTGACGCACAAGCTTCTTTCGTACACAATTTTCCGCTTGACTCTTGCCACCATCCCACATCTGAGTCCGTGCTGAGATTCTTTCGCGTTTCGCCAATATGCACCTCACGCTCAGGCTCAGTGCCCTGTCCGCTCTACCACTCAGCATCCGAGTAATTAATTCTAGCCATTCTTTCCGTTCCGTGTCTAACGCATGCCCATCTCAGAAAATCGCGCTCGCCACCGCACGTGAGTCCTGTGATGACCTTCACGAAATCGAATGGGTTATGGAGAACCATCTCCCCAACCCGAAACTGCTGGTTTATCTGCCAGTTTTCTACGCGAATATCGATCCAGAAAACATCCCCGACGGAGACGTACTCGAGGGCGTTCCACCCATCCACACTCGCCAATTCATGCTGCGGGCCCTTGTCTCCCTCAAAGGCGCCTATCGTCTTTCACAAGGCATGCCCCCTGCAGTCTTCCCTGATCTCTGGCCACGTCTCTGGCCGTGGTTCTCTTTTTCGAGATTTATCGAGGCCAATTCCACGACTACGGAATAAGTTGCCTTGATTTCCTGATCTTCGCCGCGCAGTTCAAGGAGGACAGCGAGGCAACACGTCTCATGTTCTCCACCGATAGATTTCGCCTTATGCTGACACGGGCGTGGATGCTGCTAATCGAATACGACCATTTCTTGGAGATCGAGCATCCCACAATGACGACGAATGCTGGCTTGAACGCGTTAGCGAAAGTACTTTTCTCACCAATAGCAGCTGCAGTTGTCCGTCTCGAGCACGCGGAGGTCATAGAAGGCGCCGGTGGAGAGGTTCACGATCTCGAGCGCCTCGTATGTGGATACATCTCTCGCTGCGGTGTGGTAGAGTCGGAGGGCCCGCATGTGGGAACTATTTTATATTCATTTTTATATGCACTTTTCATTTATCCCCGTTTTGCATTGCATCACTTGTTTGTATCGTAAACAGTGCTATCGTGCAATTTTACGATCGTACCACCATCATCGCGGCCAGTGCAGAGCAAGCGCCCAGAGGCAGCATCGGAGCACCTCGCCCTTTCCTTCTAAATCGTCGCCAGTGGGCTTCCTAGCCACCAAACCTTCGAAATCACCTCTTACGACCTCACCCTCTCCGCGCGTCATTTTCGGATATTTTTACTCTCTTTTGTCGCACTTTTCGCACTCAACAGCTCGAGACCACCTCACACATTTTACCTTCGAAATCTACTCTACAACATACTGGACCGCCGACCCAATTAACGAACCTACGACTCGGGCTTCTCCCTCTTCCACAGCGGAAAGTCCTAACTCTAGTATGAGCGGAATCGGAGAACCGAGTCGTGGCTGTGCAACCCAAATGATGCATTAATATCTGATGGGTTCGGCTGTATTTTCGTAATTGATTACATCAATCCCGCCTTCAATCCTGTAGGTGGGAGACCCGCCATCAGTCCCGCCTACAACGTTGCTCTGTCTGAGTATGTAGTACGACGACCCGGAGTAAATAATATGGGGGCTGGGTTTCTTCTTAAATGACACGATGAAGGGGTGCCAGTTATTTACCAGGTCGCGATCGATTTTCGTCCGCCATGATCTCGAACATCATGAGTTACATGCGCTTCCCGCCTTCGCTAAAATACTTCAATGCGAGGAACGATTCATCATCCCACGGCATCCACAGATGCGGTCTCGTAAGCTGTCTCGTATCACCCGAGATCGATATCAGTCGCCGAGTGGAAGAACTCAACCTGAGAGGGAAGCCTGATTGTAAATCGCCGAAATTGTGAATATCGTGTCCCATTCCGCAAGGCTGGGCGTCCATCTATATCTCTTTCTGTCTTTCTTTGCGTTATGCGTTCCGCATAAATTCTGCAGAAGAACCGTTGAGATCTAATACAGCGACGCGAAAGGTAAATACCGCCAATGTCGGATTGTTGCACCCGCAGGTAGAAACCTCGGTCGATCATGGCCGCGCGCGCGCTAATTACATAAAACACGCGGGAAAATCATTGGGGGCGTAGGTAGGTGGGTAGGTAGGATTACACGGGGCGAAATGGCGAAAACCCACGGAGGTGACTCAGACACGCGGACACTCAGGGAGTTCACGCCGCCAAGACGCCTCGCGACGGAGGTAAGCACGTTGTACGTCCACTTCATCAAAGTCGGCGCTGTTCTGGCGATCCGGAACCATTTCCCTTTCGTAGCGACCTGCAATATATATAGTGTGTCTTGCAGAGGTGCTCGCTAGTTTTTCGCTACTTGTTCGTACCATGTTCAACAACGAATTCCCCCCAATGGGTCACTTCGACCAGGACACCACGACGATGACCGTTTCGACCACAGTTACGCACACCCACACGGATACCGACGCGCACGCGCATATTCCCAACATGCTTCCTCACGCGAGCCACGACGCCACGTACTGTGCGTCGCAATTACACGACTCGTAACCTGCCACTGACCCGCGCCGCGACAGTCTACTACCGTCTCTTCACGAGAGACTCCGAGCCTATCAACTCGGCGCTGGCTTTCCAGGACGGCGACCCCTCGCTGGGACGTGTCTCCCGTCAGCGACTGCGCATGTCCGCCAATGCCCAACAAAGCGAGCTGCTCAACTGCGCACAGCTGACGCTCGCCCTGTCCAAATTCGAAGGGAATAACGATGCCATCCGCAAGGCGAATGTGCACAACGACAATGGCCCGATGCACGCGGGCGACAAGGTCCAGGATTGGCAGGGCCGCAGTCCCGGCACTGCGGTCGGAATCGTCCTCGGGATGAGCGCGGTCCAGGCCCAGATTTATTTCGGCGGAGGGGCCCAGGTGCAGCGGCAAGGGGCGCCGCCTGCAGCAGCTGGTGGTGCCGGTGGCGCCTTTGGCGTCAGTCTGTCCGGCGCCCAAGCCGGATTCGGAGGCCCTTCGCCGCCGAAACCGTCTGCCGACGAGATTGCAGCGGCACGCGTCGAGATGGAGCGGTTTCAGGCCAGCATGACGAACGGTATCACATCGATGATGGGCGCGTTTGGGCAGGGATCGGGAGGCGGCAATGGGGGGATGGGAGGCGGCTTCGGTGAGATGGGAGGCGGCTTCGGTGAGATGGGAGGCGGCTTCGGCGGGATGGGAGGCATGGGTGGCATGGGCGGCATGGGGAACGGGCCGAGTGGCATGGGCATGGGTAATATGATGCCCGGCGGCGGGCTCGGCGGGATGATGGGAGGCATGTCGACTGGGGGCAACTCCATGTTCGGCGCGAGCGTGTTCACATCGATGGGCCAGTCGTCCACGTCGCAGGCGCACGAGGAGGGGAAACCGGAGGCGTGAGCTTGGTTTGGGCTTTATTTTCTGCATGTAGGTCTTCACAGGGTCGATTAATACTCGTTTTTATTGGGCTTGAACTTATAAGGAGCAATCGTTGATGCTTGCGAGTGCCGACGTCTAGAGAAAGCGATCGGGTCTCCGCGAGTACGCTGAAGAAGAACCGCATACATTATTCAGGCAGATGATAATGTTGTCAAGACGGATTTGAATCATAGGGGGCTGGAAGGGCATCTCCGTAATGAGCGTTCGACACTAGTGATCCCTGTCCTTATAGCGGGTCTCATGGGAGAGCTGTCGGTCTTGAAATACATTGACAGAAGGAACCACGATCATGCATCCTAGCAGCTGTCCGCCCCCTCCAACGCTGTAATTGCCCCCTATCACTTGCGAGGTTGACAATGATCCAGGTTTACCCCGGTTGGACTTGATTGGACTTGGCTGTACTTACTGAACGTATGGTGCAAGTGTTGCGTTTTTTATCCCAAGATAGTCGTCGTTACATTTCTGGCCATGATCCAAGTGGTAAAGATGTAGGTAGTGCTCACTAGAATTCTCAGATCATGTCAACAAAAGGAGCTGAGGAGCGTGAGGCATCGAATCGGGGCTTGAAGGCCGTCACGCTGACGGGGAGTTATTGCGAACGCAAATTGGAATAAAAGCTCCAAGCGCTGAAGAGCCGTAAAGTCCACCGCCTCCAAGCTTCAAACAGGAAATTCGTGGCCGCCCTGGTTCGAGGGCCGATGAGACAGGAGGAAACTGTGAGCAGCAGACTAATATAAATGAGACACCGCGGAAGCAGAGGCCGTCCAGAGATGTGTAGCACTGCAGGCTTCAGAACGAGAACACTATCCGTGATTGTAAGGTGAGAGAGAGTTAGGTGATTGTTTTATTGCCAAAGCGAGGAACTGACACTGACTTATAATAATAATAAGTCACGTCCCTGGAGAAATGGAGCCAGGTCCCAGGACTAGCCAGCTTGCTTCGATGCATAAAGAGTAAATCAGGGAGGCGAGAGCCGTGAATGGTGTAAGGTCAACGGACCGTCAACGTCGTAGAGTTCCGTGCAACCGATCCTTCAACATTTCGGGAGTTTTTCCTGAGAGAAGGTGCCTCATTAACTTTGTCCAAAATTCCACGGGGCGTATTCGAATGTCCGATGCTCTACGTGTGCAGGGCATTTAATCACTACATTAATACGCCCTCCGAACCTTTCACAGCCATAGAACTAGTCCAGGAACAGTCTAAAGAATCTCCTCTGACTAAAATGGACACCAAAATTCACCGGGTCTCTACGCGGATACCAGCCCGCCATGGGTCTGGGCTTTTCTGGGAAATTCAGTGGTACCAACATCGTCCACGAAACCCGAGGAAGAATCCGCGTCGGACTCGTCCGAATCCTCCATACTCAAGGTTGCGCAGGCCTGGGCCCTGGAGCTCAGCCGCGAGAATTGCCTTCCCCAGCTCAGTGTCGTCGCTGAGTGGCACCATTTCCTCGTCGTCGTCGCCACTCAAACCCAAGTCCTCCATCATGCTCAGCACCCTGCCCGGCGGGTATGTCTCCGATACGTCTCCACCGAGAAGCATGAAGCAACGCGTACAACGAAGGTGGAGGCGGAAGAATTCGGCGTCGGCAGAGTCGTGCTCGGGTCGGCGGGGAAGATGGATGGGAAGTAGTGCCTGTTCCGTGTCTATGTAAAGTGGACCAGTGTTTCCGAATCCATAAGTAGACGAAGAAGTAAACAGCTCCTCAAGCCAAAGCCTGAAGCCTCATCCCATATTTCTAGTAATCTCAACACCATTTGCCTCAACCAACGCACTCAATGGCGTGCATCCTATCTAGACATAATCCGAATAGTCCAACACCATATTTGAACGAGGAACAACGAAACGTTCATATCTGGAACTCCCAGTCGGATGGATTCGACCGCTTGGGGGCACCTACCCAGTCCCAGTTGGTAGCCAGTGCGGTCCTTAGAAAGTTGCATGATTGAACAAGACGAGCCTCCGCTCCGGCACTTATAATTACAACCAGGGCTCATGAAAACTACACATGAGTTAAATCTAAATTTATTCCATGGCCTGGACCGTAACAGAATAAAAAATGGTGGAACATGCAATACGAACTCATCGCTCGGGAAATTGGGCGCTTGAGTCACAACCGAGTTGGAGAAGTGAAAAGTTGATCCGAGGAAAGTGGAATGAAAGCTGTAGAGAAAAAAAAAGGTTGTTCAAAACCAGCAGGCCAGGCATTGCAGCGAATTATCGGCCTGACGACGGGCCAACCCGAGAGGCTTTCGAACCGCTAAGCACTCTAGATGAGAAAGTAGGTAGGTAGGTGAAGGAAGGATTCAAGGAAGGAATCTGTTAACCGCGGTGGTCCCTAAAAGGAACATGCGGGCTCTGTACCTACATACACGTGGCTCAATGTATGTCGAGGTTTCTATCCCAATTTCCCACGCACGACGGCCAATACGCGCCGACGAAGACTCCCATAAAATGATCTCGCCCCGGGGGTCGAACCCCATTTTTCCCTCCGTTTCTCCTCTTTCAAGATGTTCCTTTCCTTCGCCGTGCTCATCTCTCTCTCCTTTTCTCTTACCATTCGCCGCGCCCAAGAGTCCGTCTGGAATCCGCTGTGCTTCTCTTATGCTTTCTGACGCGTGTAATCCAGACCCGGCCAGACAGATATCTTTCAGTCCGCGCTCGGAAATGGTGCGTTCAGCGCAACATGTTTCTTTCACCCACTCACGCACGCACTCACCAGACCCCTCCCTGATCAAGTGCCTGTTTGCTGCGAGCAACGCGGACGACGCAGCAGTCGTCCTCGGCGACTGCACCTCCGCCAATGCGCAGTGGACCGTGCCCAAGGGCGCGGGCAACACCGGCACGCTGCAGATCTTTGCCAACAAGGTGCGCTTTCCCCTTCCTCATCGCGATAAAACGAAAGCTGTCATCTTTGGTATAGTGCCTCGACGTTACAAGTGGCGCCACCACCAACGGGAACATGCTCCAGATCTGGACCTGCGCCACCGCAAACACTAGTGCGTTCCTTCTTGCTCGGCATTTGCGCTATGTGCTCACCCGGCCCAGACCAGCTCTTCGTGCCCAACGGAACCGGCGGCACCGTTCAATGGTCGGGCACGAGCAAGGTGTTGGCGTGGGCTTTTTATGCCTGTTTGTCTCTCATGCTGACCTGACGCGCAGTGCCTCGATACGACCGACGGTGTTCTCTCCGACGGCACGCCCGTACGTCCGCTCCCATGCTTCTCCCGCACCGCATCTGACCCGGATCCACAGATCCAAATCTGGGACTGCGACTCGACCAACCGCAACCAGGAGTGGTTCCCCAAGGCCGAGCCGACTCCGAAATCGTGTGTCCCCTGCCTTTCTCCTGCCGCATTTATTCACTCGCCGCCCCTCATCCCCTAGCTTTACCATCGCCCTTAAATCCGCCACCTCCCTCTGCGTCGCTGCTTCATCCGCCGCCCTCAACGCCTCCGTCATCCTCTCCCCCTGCACCTCCGCCGCCTTCGCGCTGCAGCACTGGCAGGATCCCTCCGTCGTTGGGCAGCTCATGATTCCCACACTGACACAGCAGCTGTGCGTCGCGCCGATGGGCAGCACCGCCGCCAGTGGCACCAAGCTAGCGCTGCAGGTCTGCGATGCGGAAAACGCCACGCAGCACTGGGGGCATCAGACAGGGAACATTGTCAACGCGCTGACGGCGCATGACTGCCTCGACCTGACGGACGGGAAGGCGGTGGTGGGGACGCAACTGCAGATCTGGGGCTGCGGCTTTTTCGGCGGGGTGGACAACACCAACCAGGATTGGATTGAGAGCGATGCTTTCTAGGCGGGAGAGGATTGCATCTCAGCTGAACGACTCCTACATAAGAATATTACCATGCCACAAGTTTCCTCTTATGCTTAACGGACAACGGACTCACGGCTACATGCGTCTGTCGTGTAGCTATCCACTTTCGTTTCGGCTTTGTCGTGCGCGAAAATAATATACTGGGATTTAATTCAAATCGTCAGACGCATTCCCGAGATGATAGCCGAAAGCCGAAAACTCTCTTGAACTGAGAACTGGCCATTCCAAGCGACAGCAAGTAGGAAGGCAACCACAAGGAAGCAAGAGAACGCCCCAGGAAAATTGGTAAGCCTATAAAAGGCAGGCACCAGATAGAGGGTACGAAGAGTACGCAAGGGAATTTGATTACCCCCGGTCATGACGCGCACAAAGATGTAATTGCAGGAGTGGTCGGCGACTCAGCGAGATTTCTTTTCAAAAGCACACCACGACCAGACCACGACGAGACGGCACCAGGGACTCTTCGGATTTCGGCGTAGAGACTCAGCTGGAGGGTTAAAGTCGTGCGGCGGGGTTAGATGGATCCAGAATCGTAAATGAATTGGCAGGACGCGCTCGTTGTTGTGGTGGGAAGGAAGACAAGAATAGGATTTGAGATGCATCACCGTTGGGAAGGGATCCTGTAAGGGTAAATTTAAAGAGAGAAAAAAGCATGAGGGTATTGATTCGGCCGGAAAGAATACTAGCGGAAAACACCCTGCGCTCGGTGAAGGCGAGAAGGCACTCTCGATTGACCCTCGTGGGAGGTTTGAGGGGGGTTACAGTGATGGTCGACAGTAAGTAGAAGCGGAAGTATCGCCTTATGCATGCGAGACACCGATGGGGAATGGGTGGTTGAGATAGTTCGCGAAGACCACACAGGGAGTCGTTGCACGGAGTAGCGGGCCTGGAAGGACCCAAGTGTACCCTATGTTGGAAAAAGGATTACAAGAATGTCGGAAACCAGGAAGTAGAGCGGGGAATCCGTCCCGGTTCCGGCAGGTTGGTCGAATTGCATTGCCATACCCATGATGATATAACGTGTAATGATAGCCAGGTAGAAATACCATTGGATTTGCGCCGAGCCAGAACGCGGAGTGGGTATGATTGGTACCTTGAAAGGTCGGCTCACGAGTACTTGACTTGGTGCGAAGTACTCGCATGAGACGCCGGTGGGGTGAGATGAGGCTCGAGGTGTGGTGGTGAATAGCTCAACTTGGTGTCGTATATCGTACTTGAAGCTCGCCGGTATTTTCGATTTGCGGGGCCAAGACGGACTGCCAGAGGAAGCGGTGGAGAACAGAGGAGCCTGGTTCGCCGTCAGGCAATTTTCTAGTGAGACTTTCGAATGAAGCGCCACCCGCGGTCCCGGGGTGGAAAGCTTTCGTCGTGGTGGCAGAAGGCAAAGAGAAGCTACACTGCCACTCGATCCGCGATGCCGAAGTGCAAACAAACGCACATCCATCAATTCTCACTTGAACCCAAACCACCACCGTTTCCTGTCCTCCCTAACCCCCTCCTCCCCTACTCTCCGCAGCGCCGCAATTTATATCGGTCGGGGACAAAGGCCAAATGTCCCCCGCTGTTGCCGCCCCGGAACTGGGCCTCACGCATGTCGACGTCCGCCCCCTCCGCGCACGTGTCTTTCTTCCCGGTCCATCCTGTACGTCTCAAGCTCTGCGTCTAGTACTAACTTTCGACGGCAAGCAAGCGCCCTACACGCTCGCTCACACGCCGTATTCCAGATCGCATTCTCGTTCCACCGCCGCACCGTATGAGTTTGCCTCTTCACACACATCCCACCACGCTGTGTCCAATCCGCATCTCTCGTACGCCCCCGTACCTGCCCCCGCACTCACTCCGGTCTCGCGGCCATCGCTCTCGCTCTCCCTTGTCTGCACGTTCGGTTGGTCGCCCGTTCGCACTCGTGCTGGCTGGTGACTCTTGCTGGCGCTGCGAGCGCGCTCGCCTCCATATTCTCGGCCTCCTCTTTCATCCGTCCTTTTGTTACATTTTCTTCTTCCCTTCCGCGCCGGTGCTGTCGCGCCGTTCGCTAGAGCCCCTGCGTTTCTGTCGTTAAATCCCGCAGCTGCATCTTTCTCCCCCCGGAACTCGCGAATTTGATACTCGCGGATCCGATGCGCGTATCCACAACCGCGAACTCAGGGGGTGTCAGTCGTGCGCGCGTCTCTCGTGCCTGACCCGGTGTCACTCGTCTCTCTCATTTCCGTCCTTATTTGGTCTTCCACCTTCAAGTTTTGGCGTTCTCGTGGCGTTCTCGCGGCTTTTCTTGTCACCCCCGCATCTTCTCCTTCGTCTTGCTCCTCGAATGCCCATCCTACGACGGCGCCCTTATTCTCAAGCCATCATCAGCACCCCAGGCCGAAAGGGTGCGCCTTTCCCGAAATTGTCCGTGTCTTACAAACTAACCAGAGCCACCCGTGAATCCCCCGCTTCACCCCGCAACTCTCGCTGGTGTGCAGCTCGCCCTCCTGCTGGCAACGGCGACTCACCCGAGCTCGGCTCCAGCCGTTCCTCCCCGGCCGCACGCAGGCATGTTCCGGCTCGCTCCCTTCGTGCCTCCCCCGGTCTAGACACTCCACCTGTCGGCACGCGCGCCCCCTACGCCGCCGCGCCGCAAAATCTCGTTGGTCTGCGGCCCGCTCTCCTCTGGGCCCGCCCGCGTCCGCAGCCGTATCCGTCCTCGTCACGCGCACGTCTGGGAAACTCGCCTCTGGGATTGCGCGCGCATTCCCGTACCGAGCGGCTCAGTCTCCCAGCGCACCCCGCATTCCCTTCTTTATTTTCTCGGGGATGATGAGATTGTCTTTCTTCTATTCTCTGCATTCGTGGCTCACGCCCGCATCGGATTCCCCGTCGTCGTGCAACGCCGTCGGCATATGTCGCTCCTTCTCTCTCTCCGCTGCGTTCTTTCCTTCCTCTTCTCGTCCTTCCGTCTCATTTTCCTATTATTTCCGCTAGTGATGGTTACATGCGTCCGCGCCCTCATTACCATCTTGCTTTTAGCCCTATGTCTGTGTCCGCGAGCGGGGGCTAACAAGAGCCGCCTCCCAGGCCTCTCTCCTTTTCTAAACTTCTACGCATAACAAAGTCGACTGTTATCCTTCTCTCCCCGGTAGAATTCATCATGTGCGCACGCTCGGCTCCCTGCATCTGCTATCGTGCAGCCTGAATTCCGATAGATGCCGTGGTCCCTCTACGCGATGCTGTTTGCGCTCTCTGAAGGCTTGTACGGCCGATTCTCATCCATCACCGTACTTTAATCTTATCTGAATCACTTATTCCTGCAATGCCCCGATGGCTGCGCTTCATATGATAGAGCGCAGATCACATATTCTTTTGCGTCTGAACTCACCAACGCCTCGTTTGGGCGGCCAGCGGGCGGGCCCACGCATCATGTCTATTCTTTGATGCCATTGACACGACAGTTGAAACTGTGTACGACGTCGTGTCTCTCCCTGGTACGTGTGTGCCGATGCTTCATACTGAGGACCTTCCCCCTGGGCGGTGGTTCGAGAAGTTTCACGGTTTCGCTGCGGCTTGGATATCCTAGGCTGCACTTTATCCTTGAAGGTACGCGTTCATCTGTTTGTATCAACGTGTTATCCGCGAGCATTCATTGCATTACTTTCGACGGCCCGGTGCGACAGCGAGAAATGTAGACTGTTGCGCTGCGTTTGTTGACCCGCACGACACTCTTCGAGTGAATGTACAACTGGTCCTTACTACAGGGAATGATTCAACGCATTGCCATTCCGCGCCCGAATCCTACACAGATAGTTCGTTCATTTGGGTACCCAAATGAACCACACATATAGCTAGGTGACATAGTGGTTCAAGCGATAACGTACCGGTTAATACCGGGCTGAAGCCGCTGAACACACTCCTGTTTCAACATGTGCAAGCAGCGTCTTTCCTCCTGCCACAACGTCTCATTGAAGCAGGAAGAACACCCGGCGTTCACGTTTTCACGGAGCCGTCAGCACAGCCAGGACTATAATCCTGATACCGAGGCCTCTTCCGACGTTCGACGTTTCTCGAGCCTCAACTTTTTTCGGATTCATTGGTCTCGTAGACCCTAACCTATGACTTCGCCTCCACTGTAGATTTCTTTTGGCCTGAGTTTTTTTGTTTTACATGCTCTTCCAATGTAAATCGGGAGATCTGAAAGTTCGTGGTGGACGGTTATCCTTCGGCAGGTAAAAGCTCAGGTAGCGAATAAGATACAGTTATGGCTTCCTCGCACTTCTTTCTTATTATCATGGCATCGCGCGCATTCGGGTCCTCCCAACTATCATTTTTGCGCACAGCGTCTCCTTTCGCTGCTCTCCGCACTCATCCCTTTTCCAATGCTGTACGCAACATTCCGCCTTCGCACTCATTCCACCAATTCCAATCCAACACAACCCAACACTCCCTATTACACACGCTATCGATCGGCATCCCAAGCTCGTCACCATCATTGAAGCCTACACGCCGCCTGTTGCGCTCTCGCCGGGGAACCCGTTTCAGAATGTGCGATGTGTTTGAAACAGTACTCCTTCTCCTCCATCCATTGGGCCTCCATAGTCTATTTGGTTTTGAGTCAGAGGAGAGGGCTTGCGAGGATTATTGCGGGGTTTGCGACTCAAGCAGCACTTGGCCATAATTTAGAACGGAAGTTCGGCACTGACAGGCGAAATAATACACGTCCGTTGCTTTGTTTGAGGTCCTAATGGTGCTCATTATCAAACTCCGCTTCCCCATATCCTCAAGAGTCCGACTACTTCCTTAAGGCCGAAAGATCCGAGCATCTCTCGCAAGTTGAACAATGTGTTTTCCTTGACAGCCATTGGAGTACATGAAGGCAATTTCATGGAATTTTCGGATGGTATAGCCACAGCAAAGTTAGCAGGCGGGCATACATCTCACAGGTTCCTATCTGTTCATGAGAGTCAACATGTAATTCGCTGGTTTATCTATAGCCCTTGGGCAAGTTAATCGAACATTCCATCTTCCTGGATTCTCCTTTCATTGACACGCTTGAGAACCTGGATGTTTACAATGACGACGAAGACATTGCTCTACATGTTGAACACACAGATTGCACCAGTAACGAAATGGCTGTCATTATTTCTCTTGCTCCAGTCTGCCAACTCACTGGGAGTAAATTTGTGATTCAATGGAAAGGAGCAGACAAGCCAATATGAATATTCCCGCGTCATCTGTGGAACCATTACAATATCTGCTGCTCCGTCCCCATCGCCTCAGGGTTCGCATCCGAAGACGTGCTCTCGCTTAACCACGTGTTTCAAACCACACACTCACCCAATCACCCCTCAAATATCGAGGTACGAGTCAATTTCTTTGTTCACCCATGGCATTTTATCGGAGCGGGAGGACACGATGAAGTAAGAACATTATAAAATAAGTAAGATAACTAAGCCAAAATACGCAACAGTACGATCGCTCAATTAGTACAATCTGGGTGTTTCCAGCCGCGCAATCGTAGGTTTAAATGGGCTACATTCTCCGAATTCCTATGAACGAATAACTTAGATGTTATACCCCAAATTGAAAGAATAAATAACTGGTGTCCATACCAAAAGTTCGAGAAAATCACGGAGCGAAGAGGTCCTGTTTCTTCTTGGAAGAGTATGAGGCAGCATCGCTCACTGTCATCTCTATTTGGACGCCGGGACTATCGTCAGGAAGGCCCTGGCCAGGCTAGAATTATTACCGTGTCAGCGTCGCAGTGATAGAGGTCGAACGAGAGAAATATCTCACGTTGGTTTTGAATGAGCCTTTAGAAAATTCCTGCGGAGGGTCAATGCGAACCTAAGAGGCAAGATCAGCGACGGATCTATTCAGAACCTGAAAATTGAAGTACCATCGCGGTTCGGTGGACATCTGGAGCACGCATTGCGTCAGCCTAAGCCTCGGCAGAGCACGAACAAGAAACTCACGAATTCCACCATACTCGTCGCCGCCCTCGCTCCGCTGCTGATTTCCGTGCTCACCGCGAGTCTCGGGGTTCCCACCCGAAGACGTGCCCCCGCCTGGCCGCGTTCTTCCGGTTTTCCTGCGATTCAGAACCACGAGCTTGAAGTTTTGTGAGACGCTACCAACGCAGAGATTTTTTCATTAGAGTGCGAACCATGGTAATACAATAGATGCGGCCTAGGCAGTAGGCGATGCCGGTGGGGACTTGAATATGTGAGCCAAGGATAGAAAGTGGAAGGCCGAGAAACCCACTGTTGCTTTGGTTGTTTGCCAGAAATCTGAAACAAAACAGTTGTATGAGTTTGACAAATACCGGACTTTTCTGTAACCCACGCGGCCACGGAAGCAAACGCTACGGTTGCCCCAGCGGCTCCGGTCTGAATGGATTGTGCCACTAGTCTATTGACCAGACTACCGACGAGAATTAGGTCCGGTCAGTGATACTGACTCGCAAGCTCACCTCCTGGTCTCCTTAAACGGGGACTTGACCTTCTTGAATTGCACCAGAAGGGCCAACGCAATGAAAATGTCCGTCACGGCTTCAGCGACGAGCCAGATTCTACATTCGCATGTGAGTTAAAGTCGAACAGACATCAGAACAGATGACGACACACGTGGCGGGGATTACGACTTTCCCCCGATCCTTATATCTGGGGAAGATCGCGAGGGTGGTGGCAGTACCGAACGCGCCGCCGATCTGTCAGTGACGGTTGAAATCACAGTTAAAAAGTGTGGAGGGATAGAAGCGTACTGCGACCGTGATGAAGAAGAATAAAATGAGGGTGATGAATTTGTTTTTGGTTCTAGAACGAGTTAGGAGCTGGGCCTCGACACAATGATATAAACGCGCACAGGAGAAAGTATCTAGTAGTCAAGAAACTTTGGGTCATAGCGGCCACTATGCCAGTCGTATAGACGTAGAACGGCTCAGGCTGTGCGATAACATGGGTTCGATTATGTTTCTTCCAATAGGACCGAAAGGACTTGCCCAATACTGGTTCTGCAGATACGCCAAATCTCCTGAGAAAGCGAACTGGGTGAGCGACAGTGGTAGGTGAGGTGGAAAGACACACCCCAGTGAGTGATTGTGTACTGCACAGAGCATGTATTAGCCCGTTCATGTGGAGGAAGAAGCAGATACACACAAGATATACAGCGGCATAGTTTGACAGCATCGACACAGAATCGATCGCGATGGCAGACGTTACTAGCAGCTACGGGGCGGGGTGGAAGATCAGAGAATTAACACGGCTGCACCACCGAAGGATAAAAACCTTCAACATCCGATTATCGTGTTTGAAGTTGCGGTAGTAGTAAGCTGCCTGGAGCCATTTTAGCATATCTCCACCATGAACCTTGGACCCGCATACCTGAATGACTTCGACGGTGTACAGAAGCTAGCAGCCATAATTGTCTCAACACACAACAATGTGCCAAGACAAATGCTCACCGAACCCGCCCAGGTTCCCACGAGCAAAGCCCTAGATGAACGAAGTAAGGCCGTGTTTCGAAAATTCGATGAGGATGAATATACCCAATGATGATGTCCAAAGGCATCGTAGAAGGAAGGGAAGAAACAGTTTGAAAAGCGAAGGTGTTGATGGTTTAAATATTATCGAGACATGGGCGATGACAAATTGCCCGATGCGGTTAGACCTGTAACCCGAATAGTAAAAATGCGTCGCCTACACTTCTCCGTCAACCCTGCAATTCGCTTCTGTTTGACTGCCTTTTATTTTTGTCCTGGAAAATCTAGGAGCTTAACCCCGTTGGGATCAATTCTCCGGAGACGTATCCAGAAATAAAAATGATGGCCGCGATTCTCCTCCGCTGGGGGAGACGTCGCTAGAGAAAATGATAAGACACATGTCAATCCAATGAGTCTCATTCACTGTTGGATGCATGAGCACAGAGTCATGGATCCTCCCGGCTATTATCCAGCAACAAGTACAACCCCCACAGCAATCGAGCCGCCCATAGAGTTTTTGCCAGTGGATCTTGAATGCTCTCCTTCACCGGCCTTGGAAACGCCGAAGTTCAGAAGAGTGCCAAAGCCTTCAGGGAAGTTGAAGCGAAAACGTAAAGAGATGGCGGAGGGAGATGAAACTGACGCGCCGAATGACTCCGCGCACTTGAGTGGGGTTGAGCACCCGGGTTGCGGCAAAGTAAGCGGAGCCGCAAGTGACTTTAACAGGTCTATAGGTAGATATCGGTTGAAATAGATCTATTGCAGCGCCTTATTGGCGTCCCGGGTGCGAACACGACGCGAAGTTGGATGTTCGGTGCGAACTTGGCGGTGATTGATGCATTGATGGCACGCCATGTGTTTTTTCCCCAGTCAGCTTGGAGATAGCTCTGAAAATTTTCCGGACAGAGAAGACCTCAGAGTATGCATCGCAACAGCCTAACCCTCGTCAAATGCCCGCATCAGACTTGGACGCGACGCGACTGTTGACAGCCACGTGCCTGCAACGCGTCAACAAGCCCCAACAAGTTGGTCTCCTCGACCATCGAGCTCCTGCGCCTCAACACGCCCGGCGCCGTCTTCGCCTCCTTCGGCGTCGACACGCCCACCGTCTCCTTCAGCCGCGACACGAGCTGCAGTGTGCGCCTGTACTACCCCGCCGTCGCCCCCGTGCACGCGCGCATCGTCTTCAGCGACGCACGCAAGGCGTTCCTCGAGGTACTCGGCGCGCAGGGGCTGCGCCTCGACGGGTGCGTGGTGTACCTGCACGCGGACGCGGACAAGACCAAGACGATCGCGCTGAGGAACGGGGGCGAGCTCGAGACACACGGGAAGCGGTTCCGGCTCCCGTACCCGGCCAAGGGCTGTGCGCCGCGCTCGCGGCGTCCTCTGCCCGTGCGCATCCCGCGCCCTCACATGCTGGGCGTTCCACTTACTTTGCTGCCCTTCCTGAGTCCCCCGCACCTAGGCCCCGCCAACCGCGCCCTCCGCCTCTCCATGATCGCCTCCGCACAAGTCTTCTCCCCCTGACCCTCGTCAAACCCTGCGCGTCCTCCAGTCCCCGCGAGGGCGAGGACGATGGTGAGGTACGCTTTTCTTCTCGGCTTATAGAGTCAGTGGCTGATTGATTGCGCGCAGGCGAATGCGGGCGCGGACGCGCGGGACTAGGCAGAGATGGACGTTGAGGCGGCGCGCGTGGTATGTACCTCTTTGCTCTGCCCTTCCCTTGGTACTGGGCGCTGATAGATGCGCGCGCGTGTAGGACGCGGACGAGGACGAAGCGCAAGACCCTGCCGGGGCAGACCATGATGTGTACTTTCTTTTTCCTTGCGATACTCTCTGCGTCCCTTTCCCCTTCCATCGCGTGTCGTACCCACGCATGTTTCGTTCCCCTTGCTGGCTCGCCCTCCCTCCCCTCTTCGATCCTCCCTCCTTCGATGCTCTACTCCCCCGTCTTCCCGGCCTTCCGCGCTAGCTACCATCCCGGTCTCGTACATGTTCATCTCCACACTGTGTCCCTCATCCACGTTCCCCCAACGCCTCCACCTCTCCCACGTCGCGCCCGCCGCCCTACACTCCCTCCTTCGCACCATCGTATCTTCCCCCGTCCTCCTTACTTTCGCTCCCTTCTTCCATGCACGTCTACGATCCCTTTTACTACTCCTTATCCTTCTTCCACCGGCCCTTCACGCATACTTCTCCCTCCTCCTTTGGCGTCTACTCGCATTTATTTACGTCCACTCCTACCTATCGTCCATCCATTTCTACCTGCCTTTATCCCCGTTCTCCATGTCCATATTCTCTTCCCTCGCTGCCTACAGTCTCCTGCACCCTCCTCCGCGTAACCCTCTTCTTCCCTTCTTCCCCTTCCCCGCTCCCTCCCGTTCCTCCCGCTTCATCTTCTCCCCATACTGACTCGCCTCCCTAGCTTCGCCCCCAGGCGTCCGGCAGCCCGCAGACGCCGCTCCAGGCGGCACCGCGCACTCCCGCCACGAACACGAAGACACCGTCGACGACGAAGGCAGCAGCACTCCCCTTCGGCGCCCCGCACCCCGCCGCGCGCACGCCGCGTGGCTTTGGGCGGTCGGTACGCGCTTCCCCACTTGACTGTGAGCTCGGGGCTGATGCGTGCATATGTTTTAGGCTCCGCGCGAGGAGGAGGATACACGCGAGCCGGAAGAGGCGGACATTGTGCCTATGGAGGTGGACCTCGCGGAACGCGTATACGCCACTTTACGAGGATTTGGGGGCGTACTGCGCCCAAGCCCGCAAATGACGAGCCGCCCGCCACCCCTCGGCGCGCAGGCGTCTCCTCGGCCTCGCAAGCCTCGACCCAGCAGCACACGCCCGGCCTGCGCGCCCCCTCGCGCCCTTCGCGACCCTACCGCTGATGTGTGCAGGAGACCCAGACGAAGAAGTCGACGCGCGCGAAGAGCGCGGTACGCTCGCGCAAGAATACTGCTCAGCCGGAGGTGAGGATTACGTTCGCGTACTTGAGCGTCATGGTAATCTGGATCTGTTACAGGAGCCCGTCGAGGAGAGCGAGGCTATGGACGCTGAGCCGGCGCCAGTCGTTGTGCGTTCCTGCTTGCTTACTCACTGGGGGCGGCGCTGACGTTTGTACAGGGGACGACTACGAAGAAGCCTACGCGCGGCAAGAGCGCCGTGCGGTCTAGTAAGGCTATCGCAGAGCCGGAAGACGTCATGGAAGCGAGTAAAATGCTGCCCGTCGTCGTACGTCTCCACTTCATTGCACTGCGGCCGTGTCTGACTTGATGCAGGAGCCCAAGTCCACACGCGCAAAGAGCGCCGTGCGTCCCCCTACACCAAACCCTGATGATGACATGGACGTTGACACACTCGCGCCCGCGAAATCCGCACGCCGCACGCGCAACGTCACCCCAACGCCAGCCATGGAGGAGAGCGAGGACATCCCCGTCGACACGCCGCCCGCGCCTTCGAAGCCTCGCCGCACCCGCAAGCCCACCGCGGAGCCAGACACGGACGACGAGCCCACTGCGCCCCCCGCCATCCCAGCCGCGCCGTCGAAGCCGCGCCGTGGCCGCAAAGCTAACGCCGAGCCAGAGAGCAACAACGAGCCCGCCGCGCCCGTGCGCCACGCGCGCAAGCCCGCTTCATCCACGGATGCCACCACCGCGCCCGCCACGAAGCCCGCCGCACCCCCGAAGCCCGCGGACGCGCCAAGGCCGCCACATCCGCAAGCGCCCCCGATCCCGCGGGTGGTGGCGCGCGCCGGTCGACGAGCCCGAGGACGACGCGGACCCGCTCGACTCGATCCCGGACGTGGAGCTCGTCGCGGTGGTCGCGCCCAAGGCGCGCCGCGCGCGGAGCATGAAGCTCACGGCGGTAAAGAACTAGGAGGCAGAGCCCGTGCTCGACGCGCCGCCGAAGAAGGAGAATGAGCCGAGGGAGGAAAGGGAGGAGGCGGAGATGGCGGTGAAGGTGCGCTTGTCGCGCAGCCGGAAGGTCAAGGAAGAGGTGGGAGAGCCGGATTTAATTTGATTTGATTTGATTGTCATGGGTAACCGTACCTAGCTAAGTATTGCTATGCGGCTGTACGTAGGGTTGGGTGAAGGGTTAAAACGAGCTGGGGCTGTAGTGGGGGCATATACGTATCATAAGTAAAAATAAAAGTAGTAAACAACGGGGAAAGAGTGATAATTATACGGAAACGGACCTTGATTCTGGAGATTTCGTGGTGGGGAGGGAATAAGGATATAATTGAGGGCGGTTTTTGTATATGAGAGAGAGGAAGAGGGAATGAGATTATTAGAGTGTAAGGTAATAAAGAGAAAGAGAATGGAACATAACCAGGTGTCTAACCATTGAACCGACCAGTGACGTTGATAAACACAGCGGTGGCTTTGAACAGTTTGGGGCTGCCAAGCAGAGAGCTGAGGTCCACTGCTCCAAGAAAGCCGGCGTTATACGAGGCAAGTTGAAGGGGGCCTCTCAGGTGTTCCCATGCCGGGCATTGAAGCATGAAATGGGCACGGGTTTCCGCTCGGGCGCCACATGCGTCACAAGTAGGTGAATCAATCAGGCGGACTTTGAACCGGTGAGCATTTAGGGCTGAAAAGTTGGTTCGCAGTTGGGCCATAATGGATGTGGTTTTGCGAGGGAGGGAGGAGCAGTAAAGCGGGGATGGGATCAACGAGGGGAGTGATTTGGCCAGCGTGCCGCGGAGGGCGACGAGGACGCGTGTGCGGCGGAATGACGAAAATTTATACGAGGAATCGGATACCCCGGCTTGAATATGGGCACGGGTTCTTTACATTGTCGACGGCGTTCTGACTTATGTTATTCCATCTCTTGATTCACGTATATTTCCTACTATCATATGTACTTTTCCTTCGTGTTCGTGCAGCATCGTTCAGGCGCAGCTCCTACCACTCCCATCAAAGCACTTTCCTTCGAATCAATTTGAGAGACAGCGACTTGCAGCTGAACGCGAAACCGACGCATCTGGCCCATGACGCGTTCTTCGTACTCGCGGCGCGTCTCACTGGGCAGTAGGACAATGTCCACTCTCCAGTCGCGAAGCAGCAGCGACAGAAAACCCATGGCCATCGTTTGGCTCAATTTCTTGCCAACACACCGAACGTGGAGATGTCGAACTCCGCCTCGCCGCACCAGCGAGACGGTCGATGTTCCTCCGGCTCGGGAAAGCAGCGCGGATTGTGGTCTAGGGAATCGTTACGCCGGATTCGAGATACCACTTGAGTGAACGCACGCGTTGCGATCATCTCGATGATCATGACCGAGGCATTTGAGTACATGACCTTCTCTGCGGGGCTTTGCACCTTGATAGGCACGTCCTCCGTTGTTTCCTTGGCTATCAACATTGCTGACGCTGGAGAAAAATCAGCGGTACTCAAGGAACGGTAGAGAAGTGACGAAATATTCTGAGAGCTTCGTAGAAGCATGCTTGGAGGAGCGGCATCTTTGGAAAATCGTTGAAGGTCTGTCAATGATCATCAATGACCTGTAGGAAAGCCACGGACTGGATCGCGGGTGACTGGAATGGCGGTGAAAATCTCTCTGTAGGTGGTTCCTTGCTGGTCCTGGTGAATGGCGGGAAAGCCCAGTGTTGCGGCCACAGTGGCGGCCGTTGATTCTGAGTACATTTGTAATATAGATTGCGTGAGGAAAGTGCATACCGTGTCCTGCGAACATTAGCGTAAAGGTATTTCCGATCTAAGCGAACGTTCGGCAAGAATGCAAACATGGTTCCCGGGCTTACCACTTCTCTCTCATTGAGATCGAGTTTTCCTTTAGAATCCATAGCCGCGACGAGAAGCGAGAATATGTCGCCAGCCTCAGGCTGGGCGTCCTGACCAGGCGAAGCCACGAACTCCGTGCGTCGCGTGTGGAGAAAGGTGTACAGGGATGAATCCAGTGTCTTCCATACATGGTCAAATGCTTCAATTTTGAGTTTGGCAAAGATCAGGAGGGATATATATGAAACTGAGCGGAAGAGTCACCGTTTCAGGCCTAATTTGTAGGTCCATCCAGGAAGACGCACGCACGCGTATCGAGTTCCGGCGACGTGGCGCAGGGCATCCTCGAGATTAATGCGGTCATCCTCGCTGGAAGCGCGGACCAATCCGATCCGCAAACCAAATCTGCAGCGCGCGACGATCATTAATCTCAACTTCCTGCTCGGTTAAATTTGAGAAATTGGGATCGGGGCGGGCTTGCCTTGAGGGGCAGGCAGTCGAAGTTATCCACGAAAATGGACTCCGCGTTTTCTCAGCCTTCGCCGATGACCATCTCATGGTAGGCAGCTACCGTCTCCGAGTCCGACACTACCAACGCATACCTGATGCGTGTGAGATGTCAGGATGGGAGAAGGGAAATTCTTGACGGCTTGGTGCCGAAACTTGGTGCCAGAATTCGGCGGTGGCGCTTCCACATATCGCCGTTCGCTGAGAAAAGGTTATCATCCCATAATCTGTGGATTATCAGAGGCGTGTCAATAAGTCGTTTGAGGAAGCTTACAGAGTTAATCTGGTCTCACAAGCCGGGTCTTCGATTCGTTTTGCAGCAGCTGCTTCATCACGTCCCTCGACGAAGTGTAATAGCACGGGGCGCCGACGAAGAGTGGTACCGTGGAGATCACCTCATGTGTATGATGAAAGAAAGCTGGCGGGAGTTTCGTGAATCGTTCGACCACAAGAACAGAAGCGCTCACACGTTTAGCGCCGTTCCTATATCCAATGTAAGCCGCGCGGATGGAGGAGAGGTCGCATTCCGGGCACATTGTTGACGAGCTGCGATCGGGTTAACGACATGAATCCGGTGTCACGAGGGCTCGCACCTTGATATTGCGTATGAATCGGAGAACGAGAAGAGGAGCGGCAACTGTAATTGCGACTACGAGCAGCATTCCGACGGGAAGTGTGCTCAGAGGATGCTGTCGTCAGGTATTGTGCGTATGTGAATGCACAATATCGTGATAGGTATGAATGAAATCTCAGTTTTCCTTTCTCCTATGTCATGTCGCTTCACAGCGCGGGACACCTGTCGTCCATTCCGGGTAGACGGACAGAATGTTTGGTCGCATAAGACTTCTTCACAGCTGGGGACGATGTATGAGCTCCAGTAGAAACCGTTACGACCGAATGATAACTTCAAATAAGCAACATTTTCGCATGGTCCAGTAATACAATCTCGATTTCGGCGTGGATTTCGCCTTGGGTTCGACCAGGTCCTCCAGGATGACATCCATTCAAAAGCAGATCCGTAGGCCTGGGAGCGCATTATTTCAGCGCGGATATGCATACACTTCGAGAGATAAGTCAACTTGGCTACCGTAGCGGAATTTTCGGCGAGGAAGGAGGCAAGATCGTGAGCAAGCCCAAGAAAGCGAAAATTCCTGGCTTGACGCACTGGATGCGAGGTGCTCGAAGACAGTGGTAGCCAGGATTCAAGGACTTAGGGGCTACAGCACGGCCTTCGATCAATAGACCCCATTCTTGGATCACAAGCGATCCAAGAATATCAACGTTGCGAGCAGTGAGAGCACAAAGCAAAGAGCACGCGGCTTTTGCCGATAAGACAGGGAGTTGAATGATCGGATCAACCAGCGCCACGCGGTCGGAGTGCGGCAGTCCTCCCTGTCCCTCCAAGGATTGAAGGAAAGTGTATTGTGAGTTGATTATGAGCTCTAGAAAAAGGAGAAGTAAAAGAGGTCACTGACGAACACAATCCGGGGGTCTCCTTGCGTGTCAAGGCAGTGACGGAATGGACGGTCGATGTACATTAATATCAATGAATCCAGGGTCTGTCCCTCTGTAGATGTCAAAGAGCCGAAATGAGCGAAAGACGTCATGTAGAAATCAGAAACTTACGAGAGTTCAAACAGACTACACAGTATGTAGCAGAGGCCCGGAACTCAGCGAACACGAGGTCAGATGTCAAGTTGAATCAACTACGTTCATTGGAGTTGAGGCACCAATTCCACTGAGCTTGCACAGAGCAAGGTAAAGGAGAGTACACATAATCGGATCCACATGGGTTGTCGGTTATTGTCAAATCAATTCCGTGTCACTGTCATTGAATCGCCCAGGCGAGAGTCCAGACGCGGGTAGAGTTAGTGCCGGTTATATAATCGGATTCCGCAAGCGCGCACTTCTGGAGACTTCTGGCGGTCGCCATTGACAACGGGACACCGGGCAATTTTTCGAACGATCAAGTTGCCGCCCTCAGATCTTGCTCAGATCGCCGCTTTTTCTCCGTGGGTTTCGAGAAGAAACATATCAACTGGGGCCTGGAGCTTGAAGTCTGACACCGGGTGCGGACTGAGTGAGGTCGATCCTTCAGTTCGAACAGCACATTCCTCTGAACCTGCTCCTGAGCGCAGTTAAGGATAATACTCTTTCAGGATCGCTTACGATAGGCGGCAGAAACAAGCATTTTCATCTCCCGCAAATCAGCCGGCCGGGATCAGGTCAGCGTTCTACATTGTCCAGGAGGAGGAGGAGGTAAATTATACTGACGCGGTCCCACAATTAGAACTGCCAGTTTACTACGTAGAACATGGTAGCTTATGTAGGCTAAAAGATACCTGCCCTATACATAGAACACACGTGCTACCAAGAGGGGGCGGAAAGTTTAGGAGATTGACGGTATCCCGGCCTGGATTGGACAAGAGCAGGCAGGTCGCTCGGTTACAACCTCGTGGGTGATCCAATCCGACTAAAACCCCGGCGGCCAGGACCCATTCAATTACGTTCAACTCAACAGTCCCTCCGGGTACGCATGCTGGAGTAACTACGAAAAGATAAATAGGTAGAGTAAACTAAAAAAATGAAACAGAATCCAATAAGCAGCTGAGCGGCCGGCCAAGGGCTACATTTCAACCATATTATTGATCGGGGTATATAGGGCTGGGTTGATTACCAGCATAGGCTCACTGTAGAAAACCTCGAGGGTTTCATAAGACAGCCACCTCGTAACGCGTGACTCCCGAATTGAACGAAAAAAGAGAGTAGTTCATCCAGACGCGAAATGGCAAGAGGCACGCGGGAATTGGGTTGGCAATGATAATGGCCCCTGGAATTACATCGATGACGCTCGTCATGGGTAACCTTGGATCGTACCTTTAGGAATTAAATGGCTGTTTACGATTGTATCCTCCAGCGCGGCATGGGGTACCCCTGGTTATTTCGAGCCAGGCGAACCGTACACGATAAATGGGCCATATCATTGCCCAGCGGCGCTACGCAGTGCCAACGAAAGACCTCTGTAACGTATGGAAGCTGGTCACGGTCACGAAATAGTGGAATACGAGTGCCCCCGGTGACTGAGTCAATTTCAGCTTGCGCCTTGCGTTGCACATCTGGTAATGGGGATTAATCTTTTTTTTTTGGATTTAGGTCTAAGGGCCCTGCGCACCGAAGGCAAGGACTATGGCCAGGAGGAACGCGTAGAGGGAGATAGCCGTCATGGTTGCGCCCTGTGCGCGAGGGATCGTTGCAGATTAGTCAACCGGGGTGGTTGGTAGACGCCCGCCGCCATATAACGAGTGAGCCGCGTACTTCGCATCGTCAAATGTCCTCTTGGGTGACTTGGTCCTCGTCTTCTAGCAAGGTTGAGACAAAAGAGATGGGCGCGGTACCACGCGCTTGAAGAGACCATCATATGACTTATCCGTACTGTGAGAACGGAACGTGGTATGGGCCTACCATGTAATTAACGTCTGGCGAATAGGTAAGGAGCATCGACCATTTCCTCGAACCTACCAGATCTCCTGAGGCATTCCGTCATAGTACATGAACCCGATTTCAAGGTTGTTCCCGAAATAATGACGGACCCCGGAATCAAACTCCTCCGAGGTGGCCATATGAGTCCATAGATATTCCATCTTTTACTGATTTAGTATGTTTCAACTACTTCCTAGCGGTACTGCCCATCCGACCCATCCCGAGATGGACGCCCCGTGGCGCTCGGTGTTCATTAAAATGTTGCCCCACATGCGATCCCCGTCCTACTCCGGCCCAGTCTGGAAAGTGTTCTGTCACGATTAAATTACCGGCGTCTCAACGTAAAAATCGATTAATCCGGATCAATCTGGGGGTGGATTAATCCTCCGCTACATACTCCTGCCAATATCCATTGGATACTGGAATCAAACTAGCCGATTGAATCACCCAATTAAACCACCCGAGCTTAATCCCGCGGATTAAACGGTTCACCAGCGGAGGATTAAACCAGCGGATTGAACGGCTCAAACCGGGGACCCAAAGACATAAATCGGATTAGTGGTGAGTCGGATTTTGCTCACCGTAATACGCACGATCCTGTGTGCAGCGGCACAGTTGCTCGCCAGTCCGCGGGGCCGTAGGGTGGGTTGTACACCGTTCCAGACACGGAAGGGTCATTTTCCTCGTGCTCCATTGAATGGAAGAATAAAACGGATTTACTTACTTTAATGCATGAGGCTGTGGAAGGCGCGCAGCGATAAGTGCCACCTTGGTCCGTGAGCCCATGGCCACGGAAACGTGCCTAACGCAGGCTCACATTTGCTACACCTTTGGTTTAATGTTTACACCTGCTGAGGCCTGGCAAGTTCGGGAGAGCGTACCCAGGAAGCTGTTTTGTCAAGAGGAGGGCCAGAGATTAGAAGAACGTGAAGAAAGGAGCGGGATGGTCCGTGGTCGTGGTACAAAGATGAAAGACACGTTGTTCAAGTTTGGCTCGACAAACACGCGATCGTACTTAGGCTTCAAACACCGGCAAACATCACTGAGTCTTTGATCTTTCACCACGACCACCACTGAGTCAGTGGCTCACTGATTATGGTATAGCCTAAATTCGACGGAATCCCTTGGTACGTCGAACGTACCTTACAATCACACTGTCCCAAGTCAACTTTAGGCCACTTCGGAGCGCCAGTGTGTCACCGGCTCATTTCTTCGCCACTCTCGCCTCGTCCTCTCTCGACATACCGCTCCCCCATCGCCTCTCACATAACGCTGTTAAAGACCGCGCAGACTACGTCGCCGCAGGCGTAGTGGGGAGGACCCGGAGGAGAGGGAGCAGGAGTGGGACAGGAACCTGCTGTGCTTCGGCGGCACTGGGGAGGGGTTCGACGCCGCGGAGGGAGGAGACACGGAGTCCTGAGCTTATTTCCCTGCATGATGATATATGAGGTGCGTCCCTCCCCCACCTGAGCTAACAAAGGCATGTGGGGAGATCTCGCGGAGGTTGTGTCCTCCCCTTTCGTCCCTTCCTTCTCCTTACCTTACCCGGCGCTTCCACCTCCGCCACTGCGCAGAACAGTGATGCGACCGCATATGCATGACATCCGCCGAGCCGTGCGCAATGCGGGGTACCCGATATACGTGGCGTACAGCGTTGAGTGGGTTGCGGGAGCTGGGCGAGTGGTGGTAAGCACAATATCTTTGTTCCTCTATTCAATGTAACACAATGCCTTCAGTGTCCCGGACGTTTTACCGCGCGTCCCAAGGCCTCTGAGACTGTGTTTAGCAGCGTGCGTTGTGCGCCGCCCAGGCCCTCACGTGTCACGGTAAGCAGAGTCATCATTGTTCTGTTCAATGGAGCATGAGGACAACATCACTTCAGTGTCCCAGACGGTGTACAATGTACCCCACGGCCGCGCCGGCCAGGATCTCACGACTCACGGTGAGCACAATCTGGTTCGCGATTGAACCAGTTTATGTCTCCAGTTTAAATCTTCCAGCTGCGAACCATTCAATCTGCTGGATGAAGCTCGCGTGGTTTAATCTCCTGGTTTAATCTGAGCATCCATTAGCTGTAGTACAATGTAGTAGACAGATTACTCCGTCAATGGTTTGATCCAGATTAAACGGATTTTACGTTGGGATGTTCCTGGATTAATCCTGTCAGAAGGGACGACAGATGTATTGATATCCCACGCCCGCTCCAATGTTGAACTGTCCAACCTGCGGTTCCCACATTATCTTCCACCCTCAGACTTCGCGGAGCTTCTTCAAGCTCGCACATTATTGACAATTCTCCCACCGGCGCCGACACCTCAGGAATAAACCCCGCACGAATTCAGCCTCAGAACTTCGAGTCAAGTTTATTAGCGCCGGGATATGTCCTATTAGCGCCAAGATGCGGCGCTTAACTAATGGGCGCTTGATGAAGCGCCCACAGGATTCCATGTGGTTTCTCAATCTATATTTACCCCGACTTTATTATTCAACGGTGATTATTAGCCCGCGCGAAGCATTCCACGCAGAGTTATAATCAAAATCCAGGCCTCCACAGCTGCGTTCACCGACCCAGCATCCCAAGCGGAGTATGCCCGCTCCATGTTCCCCCTAGTGATGTGCTTGGCTTGGCTTCAAGCCAAAAAGCCAAAAAGCCAAAGCCCTGGCTTTGCAAAGCCAAGCCAAGCCAAATTCTTGGCTTCAGGGGGGCTTTGGCTTTGGCTTGAGGTTGGTGAAGCCAAAAGCCATGGCTCGAAGCCAGGGTTTGGACCGGCTAAATTTAGTCGTTCCGGGTGATCCGACCTGTCAATAGTTTGCTGTGCTGCGCTCTCTCCACCACATCGACATCCGTGTTTATTGGTTATGGCGCTCGTGTTTTTCGGGCTCTCCTTTGCCCGAGTAAATAGCACGCCACGAGCACACCATTTGTCAGAGGTATAAAAAATGTGACATGCTGTGACAGGACGCGTTAACACTTCCTTCTCCCACCATGTCCCGCGGCACGCGCGATAATCCTGATCCTTCCCTCATTCTCAAGAGCAGCCGCCCTCGTGTTCTTTCCAACAGAGTTGCGGATCCCAAGAATGGTGAACCACTTGATAGCACCCACCAAGCCTTGGCCGACAAATCAAGTGAGTATTCTTGTATTGACGCGACGCGTCGACGCGTTCTGTTCTGACAGCGCGTCACATCTAGTCGCCAGTATCCTGGACCTCATTGCCCAAGTTGAGGCTCTATGTCCCACCCTCCCCGACACGGTTCCCAAAGGAACCAAGGATGATCGCATCGCGCACATCATCACTAATGTCGTCGGCCAGGACACCGGAGACGCCGCAAAATCATCAACATTTGTGCGGCGTATGGACCTTCTGTTTGGAACTGGTGTGCGCGACACCGACGGCCGAATGCTCCTCATCCGACGTGGCCCCTGGGGAATCCTCTTCGTTATCAAGTATTTCCGACAAATCGACTGGAAGTCCGATGGGATCTCTCTGGTTGCTGCGACGCTAAAGTTGACGCAATTATTGGAAGAAATGCAGTATTTATGGTGCGCCAACTATATCTGATCTCGGTGGCTATCATTAAATTTGCCAGTGCAAATCCAGATGCCGCGCCGTCACAAGCATCCCCACCTCCGGATTCCGGAGGTGCGACATCAGGCCCGACGTCGCCAACGGGGTCAAAGCGCGGTGCTAGTGCCGCGCTGAGTGACAACGAGGATGTTTTGCCGCCGAAGAAGATCAGATCTAGTGCGTTAACAGTTATTGAGGCATCCGTAAATCTGATTTCACCCAGCGCGGCATGGGTCCGTGACCTTGGAAGATGCCGATGATTCTGACGACGAGGACGAGGATGAACCATCCCCGGCGGCGAGAACCAAGCACAAGTGTTCGTCGTCCTTCACTTGCATTCCTTTTCTCACCGATTTCACAGCCAAGAACAATACAGTCATTATCAGTGATGATTCAGATGATAATTCAGAACACGAGCCGAAGCCACGAAAGTCGGGTAAGCACCCTCTACCTAGAGGGTACCGGCATACTCATATAGCATTTATTTCAGCATCCAGGGCGACCCGTGTAACAAAGCAGGGTATATTTCGATACATTCCAGATTATTCTATGCTGAGTAATCCTACAGGTGATAGACGTCGTGCCAGCAAAAGTTTCCCCGCGGCCAAGAGCTCCAATTCTGATCCAACCGCGCTTGGCGAGGACGGGATGCTTCTCGACATCGAGGTCCAACCATTGATCCCCACCGCCGAACCTAAAATGGATGCAACGGCCGACATTAAATAGTTCTTTGGCGAGCAATTTATGGCCACGGGACGGCGTGGTGGTGCGCCGAAACTGCATCGTAAGTGCAAGACTTGCGGGTGAGTGCCATTTTCTTCCAATAATTATTCCGGCCTCAACTTTTCCAGCGACGTAATAGTGGCGGATGCCTCAACGAACCGACGCCACTTGGGGAAACATGCTGTCAGTTTTTTCTCTCCGCTCTTCCAACCAGGTTGATGTATGCCTAAACATAGACAACCTATCGCATGTGGGCAAAAAAGAATAACTTCGAATCGAAGCTCGAAGAAGACATCCAAGCGCGTAAAAAGGCTGCTGCCGATGCAGCGGAAGCGGCAAAGAAGCTTCAGCAGAAGACCCTTGACCCGCATCTCAGAGAAAAGCCCGAGCGTGTGATCCCATATAGTGACACACTGTTTCGAGACGTCGCATTGGAATGGCTCATTGCGACCGATCAAGTACGTGTGTTTTTTCCTTATGCTTCGTAAAGCCTCACACGGATCGGGGATTAGCCTATCGACGCCTTGAATCATCCCAAATTCAAGGAAATGATCGACGTTGCCGCCCGTGCCCACAACGGCGTGAGAATCCCGGGACGCAAAGCAACAAGGGAAGAGATAATGGAGCTGTTCCAACGACAGATGGAAAACTTGCGAGTGCGCATTAATGTCAGTATTACATCTTTTATTTAAACATGTATTGAACCCCTATGCTCTACAGAGTGACAAGGTCACTGGCGAGATTTCCATCACCTGCGACGCCTGGCAAGCGAACAATGTTGATGGCTACTTCGTCGTCACCGGGCACTGGCTCGAGGAGACATCACCCGGCGTGTGGAAGCTCCAAGAAGCCATTCTCGGCTTCACGCGACTCAACAACGCACATCATGGGGTGCGCCTGGGTCAAGCACTGTTCAAAATCGTCAAGCGACTCGGGATCGAACGCCGGGTAATTTCTCTGTCTTTCTTCCCTCGCTCTCAGGCTCATACGACTCGCAGATTGGATATGTTACTTGCGACAACGCCACCAACAACGGAACCATGCTAGTTGAGTTTGCTCGACTCATCAAGGCCGCCACTGGGCGTCTATGGGATCCGGTTGAGCGGCGTATCAAGTGCGTACCCGTACCCCTCCCTGTACACTACTCAAATTGGTTTTTCAGTTGTCTCGCGCACGTAATCAACCTCGCGACACAAAAACTCATCTCGACGTATAGCAAATCTCCTCACTTCAGTGCGCACGATCCCACGGCTCATATTCCGGATACGTCCGAAGTGCACCGGGACGAAATCGGACTTGTACGTGCGATTGCAGTCAAGGTTCTACCATTCTTTTACACGCGCTCCAAAGACTCATTTATCATGTTTAGGAGCGCTCTTCCTCCAAACGTAAAGACCTGTTCAAACGCATCCAGCTCCGCCACATCACAGATCCCGCTGATACTGCGAAGCAAATGGTACTCGACATGAAGGTCCGATGGTCTTCGACCTATGCGATGCTCGATCGTGGGTTCAAGTTGAAAGAGGTGATGTCCTGCTCTCGTCGTATCCTCCCAGCGCTGCTAATGTTCCAGTCAGGATGTTGATGCCTTCGTCTTCGAAATCGCAATGGACGAGAGCGGGGAAAAGCGCAAGAAACTGGCCGAGTTACAGCTGTCTGATGAGGAATGGACCCGTGTGGATTTATTCTTAAACTTACTAGCAGTATGTTTCACGCCGTCTCTTTATTTTTACTGACCCATTCACAGATCGCGGAGCACTCCCAACACAAGTTTTCGTCTGATCTCAAGTCCACGCTCCACCTGGCTCTCCCGGCGTTGGAGAATATGTACGCTGGCTGGGAAAAGAAAGCTGCGGACCCCGTGTACGATGAGTTTGCGGAAGCGTTGAAAGCGGCGATGGCAAAGGTGGATGAATACTACCAGAAGACGTCAAATTCAAATGCGTACATGTTCGCGACGGGTTCGTTATCATGCTAAAGGCTTCTATCATTGTCACTGATCTAATTCTCGGTCAGTTCTCGATCCCGTCAAGAAGCTCTCATATTTCGAGAAACACTGGCCGAAAGATCTACAGAAGGAGGCCGTGGAAAATATGGAGGAAACAGTAAGGCTCCGTTACTTGACCCGTTATGCGGATGATTAATATTCCACAGTTTAAGCAGCGTTACCTTCAACTCCGCGGCACTTCCTCCAGTGTGCCCCAGCCGACTAGAAAGCCGACCAACACGAAAATGCGACGGATGGTTGTCCTTGACGACGACGACGACACCACAGGCACCACAGAAACGCACCTAAACCCACTTAAACCCTGGCTTGACGAGTATAACCTTTATTTGACGGCTAGGGAAGTCGTTCCCCCCGGAACGGATGCCATTCAGTGGTGGGGTGTACGTCTCAATTTTAATCTTCACTGCCGCTACGTGCCTAATTTATTCGTCAGATGAATGCTCAACGTTATCCGGTGTGGGCATCGCTTGCCCGTGACTACCTGGCTATCATGTCATCTTCGGTATCTAGCGAGCGGGCATTTTCCTCGGCTGGTATCACGATCAGCAAACGGCGCAACCGGTTGAAAGGTGATCTCGTTGAGGCGTTGCAAGTGCTTAAATGTATGATGAAACGTGAGCTTCTCTTTCGGCGGTCTGCTCTTGTGGATGAGGTGGACGACGAGGACGAAGACGAGGAACCAGAGGGAGAAGCGGCTGACGAGGAAGCAGCGTGGGACGGTATGCTGGAGGACGACCCGGGTAATTATGACCCGGACTACGACATAAAATGAATATTTATCATTTAGTTTATCTACTCTATTGCAAATTTTGTACATCGTGCGACAAATACATACAGAATTGACGACTGCAACTCGCATTGAGTAACAGCAGAGAATAGCAATTTTCTCTATGCAAAGCCAGGGCTTAAGCCAAAGCCAAGCCAAGCCAAGCCCTGCCTGAGGGCTTTGGCTTTGGCTTCAGATTCTTGAAGCCAAAGCCCGGTCAAGCCAAGCCAAAGCCCCGGCTCACAAGCCAAGCCAAGCCAAGAACATCACTAGTTCCCCCTTGCAAGTCTATTCGCGCAACAGATAAGAATTTTGAGTGTTAGCGCCCACAATTGATTGAGCCGGTGCTTATACCATATCTCGGGCGCCTGCTGAGGCACTGAGCGCCCAAGCACCGCCATCGTAGGTTCTCGGTTCTCACCGGGACCGAAGACGACGCATGCAGTGCAAATTTGAACAGCCTCCGATCCCGAGCTCCGATCCGTCGGAATAATACGGGATGCTCGGAGGAACACGGGGTACTGCTAGGACGAACCGAAAATGCAGCCTCGTATAATTAAGTCCTACATGCTAACCGCGAGCACCCTGAAAGCGGGATCATTCATGTCGGGAGCAGTCAAGGAGCAACTAACATTTGTTCGGATAGACTCGGGGTGGACAAAACTCAGAGAGAACGACGACCCAGCGGGAGTTAGACGCCGGAGCGCCAATGTTCCAATAGCCGCCGCGGCGCTTATTGGGGCCTAGGCGCGTCGGCCGACCGAATGCTCCGATGTCAAAATGTCAAAATGGTCCTTATTGATCGGAACGCCGCATCACGTAATTTTAGCTCGCACAGCGACCGAGATCTTCCCTCGGCTCTCACCTGCACGTACGCGTCCTTCGGCCAACGCAACGATAACAAGAGATTGGAACCTGTCCTAGTGGGCTCACTGGTGGTGTAGGCCAGCTGTAGGTGGTCATCTCGCAGCCGCCCTCACGCGCAGCGCGCTCAATGCGGCTGAAGCTTCGTGCCCACAAATAGCGCCATCATGAGCGCCCAGCGCCCGCGCGCTTTTTGGATAGATTGGCCTCGACGATCAGTACCTGCCACCCGGCTTGGCCCGCCAATCAGCTGTCGTCGCATTACCTGGACTATAAACCCTGTCCATCCTTCACGGCCTCGTGAGTCATCGACCACGCTGCGGCGGAAGCTGCGCGTCTCCTCGGCCGACCGAGCCAAAAGTATAGACGCCTGCATAGCCGCCCGTGTCGCGCCCATAAATACGGCATCGAACGATCTTGGGAGCATTTCTTCACTGTGACCTCCATGGCGGCCCCCTTCATCTTCGTCCCCGAGGAGTCTTCCTCGACACCATACAACGCAACATATCATAACGCCTACTACGCTACCCCGCCGGGGTATTCACCCTTTCTCCCGCCCTCCCCGTTGCTCTATCCCTCCTCGCCGTACCTCGCACCCCTGGAGCTCAACTCAGGCAGTCCCGATGCCTTTAATCCCAACAACATACTGTGGCCCGACGACGCAGCACCCTACGAATCCGCGTATACGGCGGGTTGGATACCGCTCGCTCCGCGGCAACGCACGAACTCGTGGCACGGGCCCAAAGCGCCAGCATTCCTGAGTCCGGGTTACCCGTCATCCTCGTCTTGGAAGCCAGGACACAAGAAGAAAGCCAGCTCCTGGGGGCATGCGCCCGCCTGGGCCACGAGCGGTGGCTACCTGCAGCCGCAGCAGCCGCAGGAGGTCCACCCCTGGCTCAACGGCGACGCGCCCTCCCCCACCTTCCACCTCGACCTCGCCCCGCGCGCCTTCCTCCCCTTGCGCCTCGTGCGCGCGCACCCGCCACAGAGCGCGCCCCTCAACGCCGCCGACTTCCGGGAGCCCGCGTTCCACCCCCCACGCACCGCGCTGCGCATCCTGCACCCGCGTCTCCCCTTCTGGCCCGTCGACCTCGCGTTGCCCGCGGGCGCCCCCGCGGCGCCCATCTCCCTCGGCGACGTCCTCGCGGCGCTGCACCGGGCGCTGCACACGCGCATCACACCGGCCGACTGGGAGCCGCTGGGGCGCGCGGACGCGGAGGCCGTGACGCGCGCGTTCACACACCGGTGCCGCGCAGAGGCAGTGAGGAGCGGGGTGCCACCGGCGCAGCTTCGCGACCGCGAGATTGCGGAGCGGAACGAGGGTGTGAAGCGCGTCGACTTCCTCCTCGGGAAGACGGTGTTCAAAGGGCTTGTTAGGACGCCGGGAGATCCGGAGGGCGTCGTGCGATTGGTGACGGCGTGAGGGTATTTGCGGCAGAGAGTTGCGGGAAGAATACTGATATTCCTGCTGATCGCAGTTAATCAAAGTTAATGGGTCCCCTCATATAATTGCGCTCATGGACGCTCCTTTCTTTTATTCTGTATGTACCTGTACCCCTCTTACGAATACCATGATCTGTTGTGCAAAACCCAGTTCGCCGGCGCGTCTTCTATTCCGACACCTCACGCCTCCGACCTCGTCGGTAGCTCGAATGACGTACTCACTGACCTTCACGACGACTGCCTCCGAGCTGCAGGCTATTCCAGCGTAAAAATGACCCTTCTTAAAACCACCGTCTTTCAATTGTGCTACCCCCGTAATCTCCGCTTCTCGGCGAAGGAGATACCCAACATGTCGATTTTATTCGCGGATGTAGGTAGCGGACATACAAACGCGGCTACCCCACGTGACTGCCCAAAAGGAGCGATTGTGGACTTGCACGATGAGAGTGGAAAATCTGGCTGAACAGTTTTGTGAGAATGTATCTGAAGACTGTTCCCAAATATTTTGGGGAATTTCGCTTGTGGAATGAAGGACGAGTTCTCAAATTGATGTGGGCCGACAATACCATCAATTTCTGATCATTTCGGAACTAGTCCTTCAGTTTCCCACTTTTTCCCAAGCTGTAACCACGAGCTAGTAGGCCTGAACAATGCGAACAATACTGTTGTGCCAGAATTTCTATTTCGGACAAAGAAAAGGTGGATTTGTGGAAATCTTCTCAATAAGGCTAAATCACGTGGGGCAACCGCGTTTGTATGTCCGCTACCTTAAATGCCATGACGGCGCACCTCAGGGGGATCTCCGTGAATAGTAATATATGTATAATTGCTCCAACTGTCTTCTCCAAGCCCCGGGCAGGGAATACAGAACATATGAGCGGGGCGGAAGATATGGATTGAATGAGGTGTCCGATCCTGCAGTGCAGCAGCGGGGTGCCTAACTTGAAGCAGTATAACTTAACATTTGGTTCCGGTGACTAGTGGAGCAGTCAAAGAAGTGCGCCCACCCGGGGAGAAAAGATTTAGAAGATGTGCTTAGTTACAAAGCACGGCACCTCGATATTCAACTGTGGAGAGTTTTCTGGGCGTTGAGAGCCAGCTGATAGCAAGGAGGTGAATGACAAGCCGTCGAACTTCGAACGGGAGGACTTCCCTCCAGGGAGTCTCCAGGGGAATCGAGGGGTAAGTGGAATATGCGCCAGGATGGAGCAAGAATGGAGCAGCGTCGACGAGGGAGCAAGAAACTCAGAGCATGCGGGCATGGCGATTCGACTGGATACCCACTGGTAAAAAGAGTCAGTTTTTCTCCGCGGTCCCAAGAACGCAGTGATCAGCAGCCAAGGAGGAGACCGGTCAAGGACCGGTAGAAACCGGAAGTTCTGCGTCGAGCTTCTCCGATTAGTACATCAATTGTCCACGTCGCTTTCAAACCCGAATCCCAGTGGGTGGTTGAAACACGCGAATACCGGGAGGTCGAGATCCTACTGTCGCCGCACTCGAGTTCACGATCCCCTAAATTGATCACTGGTACTCCTCCCAGGCCAAACAGTGCTACCCAAACCCCGGGGCAACTGTAGAATCACTATCTCCTGCCATTAGAACTACCCGCTTGGTAAAAGTCCTCTGCTTGGATCACTCATCTGTATCACTAGTGTTAGTTTTAGCATCGTCGAAAAGCCTCATCGTGAGAACGGATTCGGCATTTGAATGATCATGGTCGCTTGTTATGGTACTGGGGGAAACAGCCCTATCGTTTGTGCTTCGCGGCGTACATATCTGTACAATCGTGCCACGGTTGTGTCTAACAAGTACTCAATCTTGTCCTCGTCTGCCCATTTCTTTCCCACCTATTACCGTAATAAATGGGTCTGCGACGGAAGAGACAAAATACCCAACATCATCGGGACCCCAACTAAGTATCCCAACACTTTGCCCGTACCGCGGCCCGCGCCAGGCACGGCGTCAATTAGCGTTTCAATAATAAGGTCATCCAGGCACCGTCAGCTGTCAATTAGGCATTGGTTCTGAGACGGATACACAGGGCGATGGCCCAGCTAGACAACTGTACCACCAGTGGATTCAATGGAATCCCCGATCTCTCAGGGAGTCAGGATTGACATTTGGCTCCAAGTGAGACCAGAGCGTCATTGGAGCTTGGAATTTCGGATGGAACATACCCGGGTGTCCGTTGCAGTGATGGATAAGTCACGGGTTTGGGGGGTTTTATCCTCTCGCAAGTGAAAAGCAACGATTGCAGGCGACATCTAGGATGGATTGATATCGGGCAACGGTCGTCCGACCGGAAAGACAGAGACATCGCTCCTGTATAATTCCTTCGTTATCTGACGGCCAAACCCTCGCATGTGTTCCCACGAGGCCACTCCCAAGGTACTCACTTCCTCCAAATGTGAGTACGATGGCCATAGATAAGTTCTATCCCCGAAGTACACGTCTGGTGCCGAATCTTGTCCGCGGCCATTTTAGCGCGATATTACCGGCCCCGCGCGCGAGTCTGCGATTGGGAGGCACCTTCCTTGCTGGGCATGCGGATATATAAGCGAGGCGTTTTTCTCCACAAAGGTCTTCAGGCTTGGTGATATCACTCACTATGCGTACCGTCCTGCTTTTCGTCACCACACTGGCGGCCACCGCCTACGCTATCCCTCTTGTCAGTACTTGCACGTGTATTGTCACTACTGAGGACTGACCGAGACCCTGTCCATGAAGACCCCCGTTGTCGCGGCTATCGCCCGCGCACCGAGCGGCGAGCTCGCCGTCGAGGAGGTCGGTAGCCGTCCTTTCTGGATAAAAAAAGGGGCTGACGCAGGACAGATGCGTGCCATTCACAAGCCGCAAGCAGCGGATGCTTCACTGTGTAGGTGGACCGGATGCACAGGAGATGCACCCCCTTGGAGGCGTGCAGAGGGCGCCGGCGAGGGATGCACGGCAGATGCACCGCCGTGGCGTCGCACGCGAGCGTAGACCCACCATGATCCGGCGCGTTCGACGTACCATGTTTTCGATTTGCTGTGAGCTCTCGATCTGTATCCCGTAGTCGCCGCACGTTTCTATGAGTAGTTTTGTATCGTCGTCCTAAGTTAACCGTTATCAGCAATGAGTGGCAACATACTGTGAGCAGCGGGATGTATAAAGCGGGATTACGGCTTCGCGCAGCTTGTAGATTTCTCGGAAAGGTGGGCAGGTGTAAAAGTCTGAGTGCGGACCCGGAGTTAGAGCCGTGGCGGTATTCACCGAGGGAAGTCAGGTCGCTGTTTTTTTCCTGCGCACTATAGAGGAGAGTCTTGGGAGATTCCGTAAGTCGCAGTGTCTGTTCAATGTCCTTTGGACACGGTATTCACCAATAACGATAACGGTCGACGGGGAGATCTCTTAGCTGTAGGGACTGTACCCATTGAGAGAACAACGGGGCAGTCGGACGATGATGGGAGGTGAAGGCAAGAGCTTGGCGGCATCCCCCGAACCACGTGGCAGCCAAGCAACCGACACCCGACGACTTTCACGGGATCACTTTTCCTTGCTGCGAACTCCCACCATCCAACTCGCTACAGCTGCCCCGAGCACTACCACTCGCGCAACAAATCGACCGCCCACACCAAATGCATCGCATCCGAGAGCACGCCGACCGGCCCAGTCTGCCGACACAATTGACTGTTTCCGATCGTTTCTGTAATCACTTCAAGTGCATTTACGCCTCCCTGTTCCTCGATCCTGCACCGACCCTGGTGAACGTAACAGCCAGACTCCTGTCCATGCCTCGGCTAAATAATCGTGTTCGTCGTCTCTGGAACCAGAATCCTGATTTCGGTCCACAACAGCTGTCTCACAATGCAAGATTTATGAACTATCCAACGAGATACGGGATGGGATGACGAAAACATGAATGCCGCCTCTGCGATTCCCGACGTCTATCCAATATGACTGTGTCGCTGTTCCCAGACTAAGTGTGTATTGCTCAATGCTCCCACATATCCTGAGTATTGGCATGTGTTCATATTTATATTGGTCTGCGGAACCATGTGTCCTGGGTCTGGGGCGGATTTTTCAAGGCAAGCAAGGGTTCCTTTTTTTTTCATAGGTTGCTGATCATGTCTGTCCATTTCTGACAAGGACCCTGTGCTCCCATTCTCGTCATTGCTCACGTTAATACCTCTTCGGTATTTAACGTCGAACCAGCTACATCCGCTATATACTCCCCGCCGCGGTGTTAAATCCAGAGGTCGCGCATATTCTTTCTGTTTACAATGCACAACGGCCGTAGTCCCAATACCTTGCGAATTGAAAAGCGCGGCTGGCATTTTTTCGGCTTGCATCTATCAACCAGGCATGCCATTCTGCGACACCCAGGGTGTAACGCTGTTGCCATTTCCCTGACACCGACGACGTGTTCATATGGACTTGGGTCGGCGCTCGACCTTGTTACGCTCATTTCAGCCCTCCCGGCTTTCCGTCGGCGAGGAAATGCTGCTCTCATTCATTTTCTTCACGCTCTTCTCGCAACGCGCATATTCTCAAGGCGATGGCGCCCTCTCAACGATCATCGTCCTGTCTGCGGTGACCATTCCTAGCATCCCAGAGACCTTCACATACGTGTGGAATGGGAAACCGGGGCATGATAAGTGAACCCGAATACTATTGGCCGCCGTCAACTAATACTACCGTTCCTCTACATACAGCTCAACAATATTACGTTGGAGCTTATGTCCGGCAAGTCAGACGGCACGCGGAATTCCCTATGTCTTGATGTAGTGATATACCTCTCCGCTCAGGAAATGGCCAGGATGTCGCCGACATCATGGGTCTGCCGCTTCAGTTGTCCCTTCTGCTAAATTTGTTCATGTCGTTCAGCTGTCGGCTACACCTCTCAACCAGGGAACTCGATATCCTACACATTCCATGCAGCGGTGTGTCTCGTTCGCCACTTTCAGCGCCACTCCCCCATTCATTGCGTCCGTACCAACCCCCCTGGCGGCTATCACGTTCGAATGAACGGTACAATCTTTAACGCTGGAAGCCCGCTTTCCAACGTAACGGCACGTTCGCCAACGTTCAACGCGACACTGCAGCCGTCGTTCCAATGCGAGACTCCCACATTCACGCCCGTGCACAGTCTCTCGGACCCAGGATACACTCCCCTGCGCCTCATCTCACCCGCGGCCGGGGACATGTTTTCCAAACGGAGCTCCACAGCGTTGTGGATGGAATTGATGGGACTATGCAGACCACAAACATTTCCTTCGTGCGTTGGTCTCTAGTCTCTTTCAGCCCATCGCCTAACTCTGATTTAGCGAACGACGGAGCTGAATCTAACCGTGGAGCTGGTGAACACTGCGATGGGCTTCAACCCCGGCCCCCAGATCCCCCGTGCGTTGCTCGATCTATGACTGTCTATAGCTGACTGTTTGATTCAGACTGGCCTCGACTTGCTCGACGACTACCTAATTGACACCACGTTAAATGTCAGTGTGCCCCCCGGAGCATACAGACTTCTCCGATTGGCTTGCCCCGCTTAGCGGAGTTTGAATTTGGCTGGGCGGGCGTGGCGGGCGTGGCTTGCGGCGTGGCGTGACTTGTGCTTGCTTAACACCAACCCATTCCACTGTAAATAATTCAATAATATCTCCTCAGGCATGCTTCCATGCCTTTCTCCTTCATCGGCGTCGTCCTACGTCCATTACTGTCTCCCAGGCCACAAACTTTGCCGGCTGGAAACAGGTCATTGTAATCATCGAGCAGGTGAGCCCTTCACTGCCTCCGGCGAGCGAGTGTTCTCACATTTCTGGTTAAATATAACTACATTTCATCTCCCAGTGTCCCACAAAATCAATTCAAAGTAAGTCAACTATATTCATCGATGCAACACCACGTTTCTTCCTTTTGTTCAAACACTTCCCAAACACTTCCTGGATTAATTTGACAGAAATCATTACTAATGCCCCCACTCCCATACCACACCAATACAATCATAATAATTCATGCCAGTACGAGCATTCTACTCTACCCTGCAGTTTGAATGTACGCTTTGAACGAAGGTGCCGAGTCGGATGGGATATCTTTTTTGGACATCTTTGCACCATTCTTGTTTTGCTCCCCACTGCCCGATTATCTACACTACCTGTTTCCCGCACGAGTGCGCCGAGTGGTCGGCCTCGAGGCGGGCTGTTTGTTCGCGCTCTTGCTCGCACCTTCCTGGGCTTTTCTCTGGCGAGTTCTGGCGCGTTTTGCCAGTTTTCTTTCGTCAATGTCGTCGTCTCCCTTGCGTTTCGAAGCGGCGATCCCCCCACCTTTCCGCTTCTTCTTTGAGTCAAGTTTCACCCGTTTGACTGGCCTCTCGGCCCCGATTTTCTCGTTATCTTTGCGCTTCAACGCGCCATTCACCACGATGGGTATGGGATCTTGGAGGGAAATGGGAAGGCCGGTCGCGCCGAAAGATTGGGGGTCGCAATTCTTCATCAAAAATGGTGTAGGCCAACATTTGTTGTACCAAAGCGCCCGAGCGCGTGCTTGTCGATGGAATGGCGCCGAACATTGTGCTGAGCGCCTGGGACAAGATCTGCAAGAGGATTTGCGGCGTATCTTCTGACGCTATTGAACCAGGACATTGCAACAAAAGAGATTGAGACCGAACCAACCGTGGGAATCGCAGAAGAAAATTGGTCAGAGCCTTGACTTTGTAGAGAACAGTTCCCGAAGTCAACTGTTGTGGTCCGCGGCAGAATGGCTTGTGGTTGATCCCTGGCTTGTGTTGGGATTAACTCCAAGTCATTTTGTCACCCACATGCCATTTTGCACACGCCCAAGCCATTATGTATGGGTGCAAGCCCGTTTGGGCAAGTCACGCCCAAGCCGCACGCCGCCCAAGCCAGAGTCACACCTGCAATTTCAGCGCCGGCTACTCCATGTTTCAAGTCAATTACCGTGCAGAACCCTGTACATTCGTCTATGTATACAATTCATGCATCAGCGAAACGTTTTACCTAGAATTTTCTCCCTCACTAAGGTTTTTACACCCACGCCCCCGCCCGTTTGATGGCATCAGACAAAATGGCTTGTGCACGCCATTGTGTTTGCAGCCATGATCAGGGGCATAAAAAATAGTTCCTTGAGTGTATATAACATTGTATCTACAAATTCACGATTTCCGAAGGTTTCTATACCTTCCTATACTTAACCAATTTTCGTCGCAAGCTACGCCACCGCCCGTTTGATGGCATCAGACAAAATGGCTTGCGCAAGCCATTTTGCTCGCCGCGACTGGGGGCCGACATGTGATGGATCAACTAATATTTGGAGAGCCATCTGCTCAAGCTCACGCCCGCCCACGCCCACCGATGCCCACCCTCCCTATGATATTCAAAGTCTTCCTTAATGATTCCCATGATTTGAATACGGTCGCCAGTTCCGGATTATTGTGGTCGGGGGAGTTGGAGAATAGATAGAATGGCAGATGAGCTTCATTGAGTGTATGTAACTTTGTATGTATCCAATTCGCCACGCCTTCCCATCCTTAATTTTCGCAAACCACGCCCCCGCCCGTTTGATGGCATCAGACAAAATGGCTTGCGCACGCCGTTTTGTTTTTAGCGATGAGCAAGGGCACAAAAAAAATAGTTCATTGAGTGTATGTAACATTTCATGCACCGATTCATGATCTCCAAAGGTTTCTACACCCATGCCTTCCCATAATTAACTAATTTTCGTCGCAAGCCACGCCCCCGCCCGTTTGGTGGCATCAGACAAAATGGCTTGCGCAAGCCATTTTGCTCGCAGCAACTAGTGGCTGAAATAAAATGAAACCAACTATTTTTGGAGTTTAGTGACTCCATATGACGATGTAAGTAGAAAAAGAATAGCTTGAATCGAAAAACTCCACCCACACCGGGCACAAGCCACTTTGTCGCCAGAATGGCTTGTGATGGCATTTGACATGTTCAACTTTTCTCAACCCGGTGCCAATTCACCAAGATCTCGCCGAAACATACTAGGATCAGGTAAATTAGATATAACTGAGATGGCATTTATCTTATTATGTCACGAATTCCTTGACTTTTCGTAACAAGCCGTGCCCACGCCCATTTAGATGGCATCAGACAGAATGGCTTGCGCAAGCCACTTTGTTGCCGAAGAAAAATAATGATTTCCTGGCACATCCTGGGCCCGAAAATGCCCCAGATAATTCAAATGTGCTCATTGGGACAGTTTACATCAAAGTATTGAGTATTTACGCGCTTTCGGCTGGTTACGGTCAGGACCCTGGTTCAACTAATGTCAACTAACGAGAACCGCAACCTAGAATAGATGTCCAGAGACCTGGTTCACCTCTGCTTGAGTATCCAAAGCCTTTTTGTGAAGTAATCTGTTCAAATTTCAGTTTAAGGTACTGAAACACTGTGTGGTTCAAAAGTCGGGTGAGTTGAACAGCGAATATCTTTGCATGGTGGACACTTCTTGCAATATTCTGAATACAGATGGACACTCAGTAGCATGAACTATCGGTTAAGCCTCACAAGCCTGCTGGCTTGCACATGGGGTATGAGTTGCCGTCGTCATTTTTCATGGTGACGAAGAGTATATTAAAATTATGTGGCAATTGATGTCCTAGGTACCTGCAGGGGACATATACTAATGTATTTGGCACATAAAATCCAACGCTAGGGCCCTACATGACGTGCAGTGAGCACAAGCCACTTTGGTCAAAGTGGCTTGCCAAGCCGACAGAATGGCTTGCAAGCCGAAATGCCGGGCGTGGGCGTGTGATGCCACCATGTGATGCCACCAAAATCCACGCCCACGCCCGAAACAAGCCAATCGGCGCGGGTGCAAGCCACTTTTGCAAGCCAAAGAGTGAACTCTCCCGGAGCATAGAAGGCGAGTCGTCGTGCAGTCGTGTATATCCGCCGACGATCTTGACGCGCAATCCGAGCAGATGCGGATGAACTACATGAATACCGATCTGCATATCAGCGGGGCCTCGTTTTCCGACGAGTTTGATATCGCACAGCAGGCGCCGTGTGTCGGGTTCGCACCGGGGAGTTCAACAACTACACCGGCATCGGTTCCGGCTCCAGCCCCCTCCCCACCGTCTGGAACTGGTGCTAGCTCCGGCAAACCCTCCGCTCCCAACCCATCCGGGTCGTCCACTGAGTCTACGAATACCGGGAGCGGCCTTCGCCGATTCCCTCTTCCGGCATGTCTGCAGTATTTCTCAGCGATGGCCCTATTGGCCCTGATCTGATGAATCGCGGCCTAGCCGTACTCGAGCTTTACTCCAGAGACTGCCCCTTACGATGGCGCTTGTACTCATTTACTAAACACGTTCTGATCGTTGCCCCCGCCTCCTCGAGTAATCAGAAATAGATCTGAGAAACCTAATAAATCACGAAATCCGCGAGCACTCACTCAATACGCGAGACCGGGGATGCAACGCCGTGAGTAGTTTTCAACGCGTTCTTGATGACATTTGGACGGTGGCGACCCGTCCTTGGCGAGTCCGCGAAGATACGGGGATCAATCGCGGAGGAATACTATGATCTTGATGTGATGCCGTACATCCGCAGTTCAACGGAGGGGGTAAATGGGAAACACATTCAAAGAGCTGCGGACACGATGCCCAGGGCTTTCCCCCGGTCAGCGAAAGTTTCGCCCTCCCACCGTAAATTGTGATCCGATGGCGAGAAACTCCGATTGAATTCGTGAAAGCCCGCCATGTCATTCCAGGAATACAGTCGCAAACTAGGAAGCGAAACGTTCAGGCCACGCCGCGGATTGTGAGCTCAATACCCTAGGAATCGACTTGATTTTGTTGTAGATAGGTGCTACGACATCCTGGGTATACGATCGTACAAAGAATCATGCGGTTAGGTGATGTCCTCGTTGAGAACGACAGCATTTTGTCTGCCTGCCTAAATTTGGCCAAATAACGTGAAGGTGAAACACTACAAAACAGCTTGATTTGCCTTACCCTTGGGATTTGAATATGCTCAACCTGGATAATCGTCCATGTAAAGATTTATCAACTGTCATAAATATTGTGGAGTCTGACTACGGGAGACTAGGATAATCGTCATCTGGGACCCTGAAACATTCTCCGGACACTCTTCCCAGTTTTCCTGGCTTGTAAGGTCACCAAACCAGAATGCTGGGAAAATAGGCCAAATAACTGTGCAAAAGAAACTGCGCAGCGCGGCTGCAATAAGAGCCTTTCCCTCAATTCCTTCGATGTACGGGGGTTCCATAATAAGGAGAATGACCTCTCAAAAAATCGGGTTCATCGGGGCCCGTTAATCTAGCGAACGGGCCGGTGTTTCGCTTCTACGTTGTGTTTCGCTTCCTAGTTTACGACTGTATCCTCGAGGCATAAATTCTCTCAAAGAAGGGTAAAATTCTGGACAATATCTTTATATAAATTATGGCGGAAGCCAGAGTTACTATGCCCAATATTGGATAGTTGAAACGTTGACAGTAGGGCTTCCACCCGTTGCCGTGACGGCAACGGCCGTCGAATCGACGGGTATTTGACGGGCAGGGGCCGTCTCGAGACGGCCCGTCGAGAGGTTGAAAAAATCCTTGACGGGACGGCACGGTCAACGGCACGGCCGTTGACGGTACCACGGGTATCAACGGGTGACGTAACATTGAATTTTGGCTCGGAAGTCCAAGGAATAGTGTCACAGATTCCTGTACAACCTTGTGGTAAGTGCGCATCGGTGTCTCATTGCAAGTTGAACACGCGAGACGGCACCTTGGTCCTTGCGTGCCAAACCAAGTTGAAGAACTTGAATACAGCAAAATTGCGGCTTTGAATAGCTTGGAGCTACTCAGCCATGCTTGAAATGCGGAATCTAACGCCAGAAAGTTTTCACAAACTCTTGAAAGACGTGAGTTTGGGTCAGGTCCGGAAGGGGAAATGCCGTTTCGGCATTGTCCGGGTTGAGATTCCGTCAGCATAAGTCACCACGGTGGATCATAGAGGTTGAAGCAAGATTGAATATCGGTGTGAGCTGTTTCAAATACCCATATTTACCAGTTTAGAGACTGAAATACAGTCGGATGGCTCATAATGCATAAGCTCATAATGCATACCTGCCAAATTTCCTCATAATGCATAGGATTTCAGATCCACCAAAATGCATTTCACCACTATAGAAGCGAGCTCATACCGCATAATGCTCACAATGCATCGGATTTGGGAAAAATCCTCTCAATTTGGCAAAAAACCGACCTTATGCATTATGAGCCATCCGACTGTAGCTGAAAGACACCAAGTTTGGGGGCACCCGTCGAACGGCCGTGACGGCCGTTTTTCGACGGCAAAAAACGGCTCACACCCGTGCCGTGACCGTGCCGTCGATGAGGGTTCAAATAGTCGCCGGAACGGGTGCCGTCGAACCGCTCGAAGGTCACGGGCGGCAGCCCTAGTTGAAAGCGCTTCACAAATAAGTATTTATTTGGCTGCCGTCCTCCCGAGTAAGCCAGATTGAATTGAGATGATCACGCAGGTCTAGAATGCCTTCTCCTCTCACCGCAGTGTCAGCACTCTCCGGGATAAAAGAGCGAGATCTAGTGGTCTGGTTCACACTACGCAGGTGACATGTGGCTCGCTCCACGTGATCGGGCCGGACGAGGCGGGACCAAAGCGATGTCAACAAATCACCCTTTGTTTCAGACCGCTTTGGTTTTGGATTCTACTCCAGTTCCCATCGGTGTTACAGGAGGTCGCCCCGCGACACATAGACATCATATCCAGCGTACATGGTCGTCACTCCGCACAAAATCTCCGTGAGGCATCCGTGGATGGAGGATCTCGCTTGGATCTCTCAGTACCACAGACTAGGGCATGGAGTCGCCGCCCCGTCTTTGGTTGGTTTACTTGGACGCTATCTTCTGTATACATGCAAACAAGCTCCGTTACTTCTACGTGATTTCTTCCGTGGGCCATGGAGCCTTCTCCCGCCGTCTTCTGCCGCATTGTCGACATCCGCTCCCCTCGGCGCCTTTCTTGGTCTTACTTTGGACCCTCTGCGATCTTTCTAACCGGGGTACCCTTCCCCGTTTGCAGAGGGTCGGAAGTTCCGATACGGGCGGCCCAGCGTGAGATACGACTTGCGGACACTAGCAAGTTGGCCAATAGGATCCGGGATTCTGAATCTAGCCCAATTGCGCCTGGTTCCCACTTGATTTGTCCTCGGGATCCTTAGACGAGACCTGCGAATCGGCGGCCCCGCTTGCAAGATAAGGGACACTTGTTTATTCGCCCAACGACCCCGGAACGGCCTGCGCTCGCAGCGCTCCATGAACGCAACGTTGTTCAAATGTCTGTTGCTCGATTCATCCGGTGGGCCAGATCCTCTTTTTCCAACTGACATTTCCCTCACTACTCTCTGTCTGAAGATTACCTTTCGGTGCCGCCGCATGCATCCATACGCGATACGTGAGTGGGGGGCTTATTCGAGACATTATCACTGAATGTATGTCGAGAGGACATTCCTGGTCCCGCAGCCGGTTCCAATACTACGCTTCAATGTCCGCGTTGGTTCAAGTTTCTGTTCGTATTTTCCCTTGTTTAACCTTCGCTGGCCAACTTCTTTTCGGACTCGGGGTTGTCGGACATTCGGGGCCCGCCCTCATCACTGGGTAAGCTGTATGCCAACCAGCCGTACCCTCCCTTTTCATTGATGTGAAGGTCAAAATTAACATTGTTTGGAACCGCCGCCGCGTCTTCCGTGAATTGAAACTGACGCTCCCACCGTCGGCAAAACGATCTTGTGTCTACACAATACACTCGCCTTACAAGCCGTCAACCCTGTGCGAAGAGGCGCATGGGCGGGTCATCGGCTGGGATTGGCGGTGAGCTTCTTTAAACTTCCTGCGTGCACGGCGTGAGACGTTTAAAACAGGTGAACCATTTTGATCGGATATAACTTCCCGCATCAGTCAAGTGACCTCCGTAGCGCGTCTCCCCTTTCTGGGGTCCACTCATCTCCACTGCCTATTCAAGTCCCAGTTTTCGTAAAGGCCCTCCTCGTTTACTTTCAAAGATATCCTTACACCTATTCAGCAGAAACCTTCATCCCTCATTTCCTGTGAACTCAATTTGAACTTTGATACTCCGAAGCGCATCTTATGTCATTTCGCGGGGAAGCGTATGCCCGGCTTCTCGCCAATTCGATGCTGTTCTCGTCACAGGCATCCCAGCTGACTCCCAGGGTGCCCACTAGAAGCCCCCGGCCCGGACAGAAGACGTCTTAACAGCGCACGACCGCCACGAATCCATCCGACGCTGAGGCCATTATCCACCCCGCTCCTACACGCACCATGATGACCCCCACCGAAGAGAAGCCGGTCAAGGAAAAGAAAGGCCTTTTCCGCCCGCATTCGTTGCGTGTCGGCGACCGCCTCACCAATGCATCGCAGTTGACGCTCCGCGAGACTCTTTGGCCCTTGTTCCTCGTCACGATTCTGTACTTTTTATGGGTGCGTCGGACGACTTGCAATTTATCGCGATAGGCTGATCTCCCTATAGGGTTTCGCGTACGGCCTCCTCGATACTTTGAACAAGCACTTCCAGAACACGTTGGGCATTACGCGCACACGTTCCTCTGGACTGCAAGCAGCGTACTTCGGCGCCTACCCCCTAGCGTCGCTCGGGTATGGCAACTGGGTTCTGCGTCACTACGGATACCGTGCCGTGTTCATCCTCGGTAAATACAACTTTCAATGGACCTCACATTGTCTTATCGATCTCGGGCAGGTCTCATTTTGGAGGGAGTCGGCGCGCTGCTGATGTGGCCGGCGGCCCTGAAGCGCTCTTTCGGTGGATTTTGCGGGGCGACGTTCATCATTGGGTCGGGGCTTGGATGCCTCGAGACGGCGGCGAATCCCTACATGGCTGGTGCGTCCAATTATATCCGTTGTCCCACGCACTTGACGAATATTCCACAGTCACTGGTCCTCCTAAATACGCCGAGCTCCGTATCAACCTTGCCCAAGCCGTGCAAGCGGTCGGTACTGTCGTGGGCCCGGTGCTCGGTACGTCGACGTCATTGGTCATGTCCTGAACTTATCCGATAGGCATCTAGGATCGTACATTTTCTTCAAGGAGACGGGTGATTCCGTGAACTCACTCAAGACAGTCCAATGGGTGTACCTCGCAATCGCGATCTTTGTCTTCCTCCTTGCCGTAAGTCATCCCCGATATCCAGCACCATTTCAACAACAATTCCCGCCAGATCGTCTTCTTCTTCTCGGTCATCCCAGAAGTCACAGACACAGACATGGCTGAACAAGCTGAGCTCACTCACGTCGGCGAGGGCCAGGGCGAAAAGCCGTTCTGGACACAGTGGAAAGTGTTCTACGCGGCGTTTGCCCAGTTCTGTTATGTCGGTGCCCAAGGTGCGCTCACTCTACTTGGCCATCGTACGCATTAACAGATCGTCGCCCGCGCAGTCGCCATCGCCAGCTACTTCATCAACTATGTGACGGAGACGCGCGCAAACACGGATTCGTCCTTGGGCGCGAAGTTCCTTGCGGCCGCGCAAGGGTGCTTCGCCGTCGGGCGGTTCTCCGGCTCTGGTATGCCCCCACCGTGCCCTTAAAACCGCCCTCCTCACATTATCCCCAGCCATCATGTCGTACGTTCGCCCGCGCAAGGTGTTCCTTGTGTACCTAACGCTCGTCATCGTGTTCGCTTCGGCGTCTATCACACAACGAGGCAACACGGGGCTCGCGATGCTCATGGTCACCTTATTCTTCGAGGTACGAGTGTGCTTGAATTCCCTTTGAACCGTAGCTGACCTTGGACCGCAGAGCGTCTGCTTCCCCACCATCGTGGCGCTGGGGATCCGTGGTATCGGCCGACACACGAAGCGTGGCGCCGGCTGGATCGTCGCCGGCGTGGTCGGCGGCGCAGTCGGTGAGTTCCTCCTTTGCTTCGCGATTCATTCACCCTGACGCAAAAATACAGTGCCGCCTCTGACCGCCAAGGTCGCTGACTTGCACAACTCGACCGCCTTCGCGATGGTCGTCCCCGTGTGCTTCTTTATCGCCGCGTGGTCGTACGCGATCTGCTGCAACTTCGTGCCCATCTTCCGCGACGTGATGGACCGCGTCGGCGACTCGAATCTCGGGCTGGAGGGCAAAATCTCCCCCGTCGGGGAAGTCGAGGACGTGCGGAAAGACGCGAGCCTGGAGAAGGTTTAGTTGGTTATGAATGAGCTGAGGTAGAACATGCAACGATTACACATATAAATAAGGATAGGTGTACGACTGACTGTATGCTACGATTGTACGATACGCTACGATGTACGAGGGGAATACAATAAACTCTGAAGGGGTCTCGCCCGCTACATTTTAAATATGAAGATAGAATATTTACGTGGAAGATATTATAACGTCTTTGTCCGAAGGCCGGCCCTGCGAAGGTCCTGCCTGCGATCAACGGTAATCTTCTAACCAGCTTTGTCCTTTGACGCCGGATTTGAAAAGTCGGCCCGAGGTGATCCAAAGGCCACTGACGGTGTGGGCGTCTGCACGAACGTCCCGGTTCCCGATAGCGCCTCCTCCTCTTCCTCTACGATGTTGTCTAAGCGCTGGTCTCCCGGTAGGCTGCTAAGGGGCAGGTCGCCGACCCAAGGCGCGGAATACACCTGGGTTGGCGTTCCCGGGGATGTCGACAGGGGAATCTCTCCCTGAAAGTCGCATGAGTAGTGATAATATCCGCGCACGGGGACGATGGAGTACCGCGGGGACGGAACTGCGCGCGTTGGCGCTCATGACCTCCTCGACGATGCGGCTGAACCGCGCACGGGAGTTAAGTCTTGTGAAGATCAGAGGTGATCCAGACGTTTATATGGGTGTACCCACGATAACAGCAAGGAATTCGAGAATACTGGATAAGTCTATTAGTGTGGAGCTGCCAAACCTAGTTCTGATACGGACATTTCGATAAAAGAACGAAGCAGCCGATCCAGACAACTGCTGGAGTAAGCCCTTAACCGTTGGAAAATCCAGATGACGCACAGGTTTCCTTCACAGTGAGGAACTGAGAAAGACGGTACCAAGTGAGCTCGACGCAGGTTGAAAAACGGATGCGAACTACTCACTGTGACAAGGATGGAGATCCCTCCGAACCTGGACAAGTTGAGCTCAGGTTTCGCCAAATAAAGGCAGACTGACATTGTGATTGAACCCGTCTCTGCGCCTGAATCAGCAGGCGTAATCCTGGTGCTTGCAACGCACCTATTGTCCATGTAGTTATTTGACTTGCCAGCCTAAGACATCTAGATCAGATGAAGTGGAGACAGAAAATAGGCGAAAGGTCGTACCGTCTGAACCCACCATTCCTCCAATATTGCAGGTGATAACAAAGCGCGAGCGTCAACGTGAAATCCACCGAGACCCCGATGACGAGGATTGCGGTGATTAACCATCCGCTTTTAGCTTCGAACTCGGGGAGGGGCAATCCGCGCAGTGCAATAGTGGAGAGGCCGATGCTGCCCCCTACGCGGAGCAAAGACAGCGAGAGACACACAGTTGGGAGAAATAGTCTCTTGCTGAATTTGTAGAGTCGATACGCGAACCATCCCTGCAGCCAAGGAATCTGTCTGAATTTGGTCGAATTGAGGTAGCGAAAAATATGAACCTGCTCAAGTGGCCCAATCAAACCGCTGATGATGATGGACACATCCAGCGAACGCGGGAGGACATCAATCCCATCTAGTCTCCCATTCTCAGTGACAGTGAGGGTGTATATGCAGTGAGATATGGCCACCGTGTGGCCGAGATCCAGACTCCATACCAGGCCGACCTGCAATGGAAAGAGGTTACACGCGGTCCTCGTGTGTAATTTTGGCGCTTACGAGCAATTTCAAACCCCAGGGGTCGTTTGAGTGTTGACTGAAGTAGACGTAAACCTGTCCGGTGACCAAGCCGAAAAGATATATGGCGGCCAGGATACCAATTTCCAGTGCACCGATTGTGGAGTCCAGGGAGGGAGGGAATGACAGCGAGACGGGAGGCATCACTGCCTTTGCATGAACTCTTCATCTAGGAAAGTCCGAGCCTTATACCAAAGCCATTCATTGCCTAGCTCTAATGAGCTTGCGCAAGGCTGTGTACGCCTTCTCGCCCTTCTCACGCTCACAGCGATATTGAGGGCCTTGATTGTTTTTCATCTGCGCTGTCCACATTTTGGGTACTGTAACGCGCCCAACTCATCCAGCAGGGACCTGAGTATTAATGGAGAGGTAAATGACTATAATACCTCACACCAACGCGTTAATCAGGTGGAAGCCTCAGCATCCGGCCAGGAGGTGGCGCGTCGCAAAGTAAAGCAGACTCGGTGTAGAGTCCAGACCTGATCACAGGTGATGCGGCAGCTTTCCGACTCTATTACTCCTGCCACTCACCCCTCACGTGTCACTGGCGCCGCCATGGTGGGTCGAGAACCAGCGACTACTCGTCGTTGTTGTTGCCAAGTGGAAAGGGAGACATCTCTCGGCTATTTTTGTCCATCCATATCGCAAACATGACATTCCCAACAATACGCCACCCGACGAAGCCAGAGGCCGATATAGATGAAATAATTAAACTTCACTAATTCAACGATTGGTGAACGCTCGGAGTCCCCCTGATTTGCCCTCGCCTAATTTCCAGGCATCCCGTCCAACCTACCCGAGAATGCACCAGGCCGCCAACTCTGACTCCCACGCAATAAAATTAATTAAGCCCAAAATGCAATACCCATTCACAACCTCACACCTAGCTGTCCTCACCATGGGGACACCGCGAGTAGAGGTTTATGCCCTTTAGCACATACTCTGCAGCCATAGGACATCGATACAGCCCATGTATGATAGGAATATATATATCGTTGGCCGTTCCTGGGAAGTGTGGGAATTATTCGAGGCCCCGAATTGGTGATATGACCCTGTCAAAACATCTCGCATTATGTCCATTGTCTAAGTGACATGTCCATCTGATGGGTCGTTCTCCGTCCTCACGCGGCCCGCGTCCTGCCCGGTCCTTCTACATACCAGTTTGGGATACATGGTTCGACATTAATGAAGGCTCCGAACCCTCGCATCAGGGAGCGTGGGTCTACTAAGTTGGATGCATGAGTTCCGTGTAAACCAGTTATGCAATTTGAGATCCCAGCTCTCTGGCGCCAGGAAGATAGAGCAAGGTTGTTGGTGAGGAGCGGGATCCCACATCAGGATGGGTCATTAATATTGAGATTGGCGGGCATCCGCGGCGAACGTGTCCTCGGCTGGAGAGCGCGCAGGTCAAAGCGTTGGTGTCCATGGAGATCATCTCGCCTTTAGTATGGATTCCTTTTCTTGGGGCCATCCCTCACAAATTCATTATGGCAGCATTGGTCTCGTAATCCAATTTCCGAATTCGGCGGTGCGATCCGGCTCACGAATCAGAATTCCTGAGAATCGCCTCGCTTGATGATGCCCGAAAGTTCGGCCTCGCTGCAGACCCAGGTCGCTCACAGGAAGGCCGAGTACTGACTCCGCGTCACGTAAATCTGGTAACCCTGAGGGCGGGAGGCCGTCGTCGGGGAGAGGAGAAGACCACTGAATTGATGTTTTAACATGATGCAACTACCGCGCTACAGCCTAGTATGATGTTATACGTATTCCGCAAATAATGAAGCTATTCCACGCAACGCAGAGTACGATCGTTCGGCCGCCGCTATGCCGCGCTCGAGGTGGACAGTCTAAAACATCACCGATGGTCAGCGTTTATTTCGGTGGTTGGTAAGGCGGGAAGACTGACCGAGGTTTTTTATTCGGAGTATCGCCCTTCCCGCCGAGGGATTTCTAACAACGGTCGTTTCAGCGAGGGGAGGAGAACACAGGCCAGGAGAGTACCCACTTTCGCTCGTTTCCCAGTTACCTTCGCCTCGCGCTCGCCCGGGTCGAAGACGTAGTCGGGGAGCGCCGTGCTGAGTCAGAGCGTCAAAATGACGCGGAGGCGGGATAGGGGACTAGGACGCACCTCCGGATGTGCTTCAAGACGATGCCCATCGTGGCGTCGTCGAAGGTTTCCCCTTTGACCATCTTGACAAACTCCGTGATGGAGTACGACACGTCGAGCCGCCGGGGTGGCGCGTCAGGCGCTACGGATCGAGTCAGTCGTCGCAAGCGGAGAGGAACGAAGTGCTCACAGTCTTTGGGCTTGACCGCGAGGCCGACAAAGAACGCGGTGAGGTACACCGTGTGCGGGGGAGGGGCGGTGGCGTCGTCCCCGCCTGCGCCCTCCGCGTCGGGCGCAGATGGGGGCTGGCCCCGCAGAACGTTGGCCGCCTCCTGCTCCGACTCACAACGGATGACGCGGTCGAAGCCCTTGACGAACGGATGCGCGAGGCGCAAGTTGTCCACGAATTCGAGCTTCATGATGAGGTGGCGCATACCTACACAGAGTGAGCGATAAGCAAGAGTCGTGAGGGCATAATGCATGGACGTACGAGACTCGACCATACCGGCCCTGAGACGAGGAACGCGCTTAAAGTTTGCAGACGAGGGAACGCTCGTACACACCATTTAATCTGCGCCTGCGGGTCGCGGCTCAGCGCGACGACTTGGATGTAATTCCGGTACCGATGAAAAAAGTCGTGCTGATTCGTGTTGATCAAAAATGAGGCCAAACGTTGAAGCTAGGCGCCTAACCTTCAAAAATAACTCCGACCACGATGCGGTGCCCGCGATGACTTTATCCACGGTTTCGGCACCTTGGACAGACTTAACGTGCAGACAAGGCAGCTCATGGAGGGGGACTCACCGTTCTGGATCTGCTCGCTGATGATGGCGAGCGTCGACGCGGAGACATTGTGCGTTGCGCACATGGACGGGTAATTCGGCGTGATGATCGGCATTCGGTGGGCCCTATCGCTGGGATACACCTGGGAAGCACGGCATCAGCATCTCTAATTGCCGTCGGGGGCAATCTGACCTTGGGATTCCACACGCGCACTTGGAGCGGGCCATCTTCGATCTGTTTGAGAAGCACGGGCTGCGGCCATTGCCTTCGGACGCGATAAGCCTTAGGGACACGAGAGACTTGGGGTCGGACTTGCCATTTGGACATGATGGTGAAGAAGCGCGCTACAATGGCGCCGGCCACTGCGTTGGGGTAGAGCTGACAGATGCGGGCGACGAGCATTGCCCACGCCACTCCGCCCAAGTAGCCATTTACATTCGAATATACGGCCTTCCCTGAAGGGGATGCGTCATTAGTCAGAGTAAGACGATGATACGGGGACGCACGCTGAGCCCATAATTTAACGCAACGGAGAGAGTCGCGGAAGACTTGGACATTAGGTACAAGGCGCAGAAGTTCGTCCGTTAAACGGGTACCTGCAGAGTGATTCAGGTAAACAGACTGACGTCAGGGTAACAGCCCGGCTCACCATTTACACTCCTGACGACGCTTTCGTCAAGGCCTTTCAGGACGTTATTATCCTTCAGGGAGAGGTCTTCAGGGATTGATGACATTCCCATGGACGCTGTTAGAAGATCAATGGAGATACCGGATATTTTCGCCTTGATGATTGGGACGAAAGCGTCGGGTACTCCCTGCGCCGCGCCGGTCAACGCCGCGCGCCCAGTTGATTGAAGACTACACACCGAAACTTCAGTCGCCCCTTCCGCGGCGCGAATCATGGGTTCAAACACCGTGAAAAATTCCTCGCGCGAGACATGCTTGGGAACTACACACAGCGTATCAATGTCGGTTCCGGGCCTGGGGTCAGGTTAGTGCTGTGAATACTCCGGATGTCCCACAAATACCCATGCACACCGAGCCGATATGATCCAAACGTAAATATCTTGCCGCCGGCGGCGTTCGCGGCCGTCTCAGAGAGACCCTTTGAGATAGATACGTCCCGGACGAACTTCCGGACGAGTGCAGCCACCCGCCCGAGAACGATTTCTCTGGGAATGGCATCAGTAAGTTCGTAATATTTGGCGCGTAGACACGGGTGGCGCGGAGGTTAGACAATGAAAGAATCCAATATCACGGGCGTTACGACGGTGGCAAGAATATATGTAACGGCGAGGAATGCATGTCGTAACGCGGAAATACCCCGAGGCCGGGGCCCAGCGGGCAGACGAAGGGTGGATTCTCGGAATCCCGGGCTGAGCCGCGCATAGCCAAGCACTCGCACCTTCTGCGGGATTCTTCTTCGGTTTCGAAGGTGTTCTGTTGCCTTAATTCCTCCATAAGAGTCGTCGTTATCTCGCGCTCGCGCTCAGAGGAGGCTGCCACTGAAATCGGGGGTGTAACGCCCCAAAACCTGCGACTTGTGAGCCGAAGCAGCTTCGATACAAGGGGGAGTCCAACCCTTTCTCATTTGCAGCCATGGGGAGCGATAGGCAGAGCCCTGATTGTGATGCGTCGCGCGAGGAGGAGGTGGTCTGAGGAGAGCGCTTGACGCCACGTGCGCTGACAAAGCATCAATCATCAACAACAGCACCAAATAGCCGCCCTCGCCTCTTGCCTCTTTCGTCTACATCTAAGCGAGGCAAGACGCCGATATCGGGAGATGCTTACCCAGTCAACAGCCTATCAAGACAGCCGGCGCAGATCATCCCCAGCTTCTGGACGTTGAAAACGCTGGACACCGACGTACGTCCAGCGACTCCCTCGGCGCGCTTCCTGGACGTATCCACGCATCAGAGTGTGCGGGTTTCGGTTAAACGTCATGCCGCCCAACGCCTCCCGGGGGCCGTACAGATTCACGATAAGGAAATTCAATGGAGACAAAATGACGATATCTGCGCGGACGTACAATTAGCCCGATGTCTTCGTTTGCTCGGCGACATAATTTTATTTTGGATCCGCCCTTTTTATTCAACCAAACTCCGGGCTCCACTAGAGCTATCTGTGCGCCTGGAGCTAGTTGGGTTGTGGCGCCTGGTTCCGACGGCGGTCTCCGTCGTATCTTATTCCAGCATACAATTTTCTACGCCGAATGCGGCGAATGCGGCCTGCGCCTGCCGTCTTCGCATCGCTTTGCATCGCTTTGCTGGGCTTCCCGCAATCGACTATCTCCCTTGACAAATACTGTCCTTGTCTTAGGCTGCTCCACTGTAGACGCTACCCTGCTCTGCATCGGTTTCCTAGGCTCGATGCAATTCCCGCTATCTCCGTTCATCGGGCCTTCATTGTCTCGCAGGCGACACCGAGATGAAAATACACTCAAACAAACAGGTCTACCTCCACTACAATTTAACCAAGTATTGTCTCACTTTGGACGAACTGCCTCTCAAATTTACACTGTAGACGGCTGTAAATATAGCCAGCTGGGAGGCTCCCTGATGACCGCACTGCGGACCCTTCCCGGTTTTGGGTTTTCTATTATTGTGGAGAATCATTTCGTTTAATTGATGAACTCTACCCCGTTAGTCTGCCGCGAGCCCTTGATGCTGGTCCTGGACGCAGACGCTGCCGACTACTCGACGCTGCTCAGGGAGGTCTCCGCCTCTGCGTAATGACCGTCGTGCGAACCAAATCTGCTGACTCGTGTCCGCCTCTCCCATGATTCGGTTCCTGCCGCTCTTGCGCCTGTGCCCCTTTTGGCTGAATTGTGAGCGCCGGAATATTCTAAGCGTAACGGTACTTTCGTCTGTTTCCTTGCTGCCCGGCTGGAATGGCCCGAGTCATTTATAGCCTGCGCATCCCCAAGGTCCGTGGAACTCGGCACTTTTCACCATCACACGCCCCATTCCATTCTAGGTGCTTCCCGTCCGCTCGCGGGAGCTTTGACACCGATGACAATGGACATCACTAGCCAGCCCTCCACCCTCCCGCACTACGTACTCTCCTCAACAATTTCTTGGGCCCCACTAGATTTATGAGTCACAGCTCTGCACATCCAAGACCTTGATCCAGCGGATATTGATGCGTGATTGATACCAGCGTTAGTTGTCCCTTAACGTGCACCCGCTAAAAATACTTACGTTGATCCCCTTGTGACATACCGCCGACGACTCCCGTACCTGGGTCCCCGATGGACGGCCACTAGTGCGCCATCGACGAAGAACCAGCACCGGGTTCACAAGACGGTAAGAGCTCCCCGTCCCCTCGCTGCTCGGCGCCCAAGTGCGGGCCGCACATCCTACGGCGACCCACGCAGACGGTACCGAGCGGCTGGGAGAAGCCCAGGTGTACGTTGGCGCACTGCCCCGGGGTTGCACCATTTAGGTCAGTTTTCGCAGCACGTGCGCGGCGCGCATGGCGCAGTGTAAGGTAATGGGCCGCGTGGGCGGGAAACTCACCTTCTTTTAGCGCTCCCGCAAACATGCTGAATAGGGCGTGGAATTATAACGAGACACAGCATTGGCGTCTCCACGGGCGGGTGTATTATTTTATGCAGGCAGAAAACGGCGCGGGAGGTAGCGCAGTGGGAGAGGGATCCACATTGGAATTGCGGTATGCATTTATTCTTTTTTCGCGCTCCCCACCGCCCGTGTGACTCTTGCGTCAGAATGTGGCGGGACGACATGGCGGGGACACTTGCGCGTGTGTCAAACTCGAAATGATGCGCTCGATACTGCGGGCGAAGACTTGACGTCTCCCGCGGAGTGGTTAAAGCCAAATGCGATACAGTTACCAAGAGCATGTATGCAGATCTTATAGCGTCCCTAACTCTACTGTAACTTACTACTAGTTCCGTGTGCGACAGGAACTATCAACTCCCACGCGCTCATTCCCGTCTTCTGGCCGTAGCATCACATGGACCAATTTATCCAGTTTTCATTGAATTGGACCGTCTGGCGTCACCCAGTCTCCGGACACGAATAGCATTTCATCAGTATATTAAATAACCGCCTAATAGGTTCCTGCCTGCGGAGTCTACGTCAGCCAGCGTAGCAACCTCCAACATTCCCTTGGATCTGCTACACTTCACAAGTAGTCTCAAATATGCGCCTCAAACCTTTACATATGGAGTGATGCAGAATTGGCCACTCGCCCAATCAGTTCCTGATGTTCTCCCGTCAACACCTTTGGACCCACCGCCTTCCAGCGTTTCGCGATGACTTGCGACTGCCGATCCCTGCCCTTCTTACGGCGAGTGGATTGACTGTGGGGTTCCTGATTAGATGAACTCCGACGCGTCTGTCAAGGGTGCAAAGGCGTCTGAATTCGCCCGAGTCGTCATCCGATTGGCCCGGGACCTGACGATGCTTACGGCACGGTGTTTAGCGTCGCTGTTGCATCAAATGCCGCTTAAGAGCGCGGCGTCCTAGACGGGGTTATCTAGATCTCCGATTGCCTCATGCACGAGATACTCCCGAAATCTGTGTCGGGCGCCAATCAGTCCGATCTTCCTCCACAGCACTTAAAATGAAGCCCTCGCGCCTCGCCGCCCACTTTATTCGCCCATGACCGCCCACAGCATCCTGTTCAACACCATCCTCGACCGCGACCGCGAGCACGAATCGCGTACTACTTCGCCCGTGTTGGCCATGCAATCCTCAAGATCACCTGTGTCGACTGGGTACTGGGGAGCAGGTGAGGGATCCTCCAGACCGTGTCGACGAACTGCTGAACACAGTACATAGACCACAACCTGCCTTCCACTGGACGCACCCGGGACTATCCCTACTCGCAGTATAGAACTGAGATCGCATCGCACCCTTATTCCACCTCCACCCGTTCGCCCAAGGACGACTACGGACGTCAATCAGACTCGTCCAATCCCAGCATCGATCTCTCGGGTCTCATCCCGATGTATGCCGAGCCAGGATCGCCTGACATGGACTCGCGGGGACACCTGCTCGATCTCTCCTACGACAACGACTGGCCTACGTCGAATATGGCGCAGTACGCTACATTTCAGCGCAACAAATCCTCCCTCTGGCCCACGCTGCCCAGCGGGAACTCCCACTGGAACTCCTCCCTCGACGGGAACGGCTCGCTTACTCAGCACCTCCACGAATACTCCCCGCCCTCGCCGTACTCGTCCACAACCTCATCGTCCTCGCCATCGCCATCCTATTTCCTTCCCCCACCCTCTTCCTCTAGCACCTCCAACAGCCCTGCGTCGTCCCGCCGCGGTAGCGCCGAGCAAGGCGCGGCCAAGAAGTCGTGTTTCCACTGTCACGTCACCTCCACCCCCCTTTGGCGCCGCGAGCCCTCGACGCAGCGCCCTCTCTGCAATGCCTGCGGGCTCTACCTGCAGCAGCGCAACAAGCTCCGCCCGCAGGAGCTCATTGACGCGGACATCGATGACGACGACACGCCGCAGATCCCCGACTCGGAGTACACCGGGCCCAAGTGCAGCCACTGCCTCACGCGTCAGACCTCCGTCTGGCGGCGCAGCAAGACGGGCGCGCAGGTGTGCAACGCCTGCGGCGTGTACGCGCGGCTTCGTGGAAAAGAACGGCCGCTTTCCTTGAGACGGAATAAAATCAAACCACGCACGAAGCACTCGAGATGATTGGCGGGCCTCCCACTGCAGGTTAGAAGCGCGGCCCTGTTACTTTACTTATTGTCATTCTAGCGAATGTAGTTGGATTTCGAATTCCTTGTACATGTGTATCTATGCAAACTATTATTGCGCCCCCCCCCCACATCACCCTGTGCCTCTGCCCTCGCAAATGCCGCGGTGCCAATGGCGCACAGCACACTGAAGGTGACACTGCGACCCAAACTCCCGACGTTCTATCCAGGGAGTGCCTTCAGTCAAGGTTGACACGACGGGCACAGCCAACCCTAACCCCTCACGTGTGATGACCTAATCCTGCGCCCAAAACGCCAACCTCTGTCAAACTATAAGTCAAGCAACGTCAAATTGATAATAATCAGTAGGATCATCAGAACAATCTATCCAAACCACTACCATGTAGGCATTGGCGCTACTTATCGCGCGCTAGGACCTGACTCACCGTGTACACCACACGCTCCTTGAACTTGGGCGTCATGTCGTTTCAGTGGCACCCAAAACAGCGGGCGGCGCAGCACGGGAGGAATTATCCTCAGAAGGATGCCGGGCCTGATATGCCAAGTACGCGTCCGGTTCGGGTGTAAATGCCCACGGCGAATAAGGAATGATGGAAGGTTGACGGCGTTCCCGTTCCTGGACGCCGCATGATTTTCGAGCTTCGCTTCTTTTCGTTGCTTCCGGCGAAGTGTGAGGACCGGGGGCTCAACGCGCGAATGGGAGTGAGGGGAGGGGTTCATTCATTCAAATTTCGTGTTTGGATCCACCCGTCCCTGGATACTGATTTCAAGTTTCCTCCACCGCTTCTTTTCGTTGGTTCCGGCGAGGTGCGAGCACCGATGGGTTCATACGCTTCGCACGCGGATTTCATCCACATTTGAGGGTACGTTGGATCCCCGGCGCAATGTCAACCCTGGTCTAATCTAGTTTAGGCTCAGACGACACCCGCCCGGAGGGGCGGATCAGAGGGACAATCCGCAAATCCGGGGATGTCAACCTGGCGCAGGTCTAGCCGCGTGAATGGACCCTTTGATATCGGAGGGCTGAGAAGCCTGCCGCGAAGGTGATTTCAGGGGAGGCGAGATCGGTGGGCAATTTTACCACGGTGAACTAAATTTCTCGAATCGCTGGTGACCCATGTAAAAATCCTAGGCCTAATTTCCCAGTGGATTCCACATTGGCGAATGGCGATGTAATACACTCTACCAACGTGAGTGTACGACGTGGAAGATGTCTCTATGTAACCGTGTGGATTTACCTGCCCCTTGTGAGGTCCCAACAAATAAGAACGAGCTCAGGTTGCAGCGCTATAGGCGAAATATGCCCTCCCCATCCGGAGATGTCCCTAGCCTCCAGGTCTATTCCATTGGGATGGATCGGAACCTCCCTCTTCCTGCTACGAAGAGAACGCAGAATGAGGCAGTGAATTCAATTTAGGATTCACTCGAGTTCCAAGAATGGCCACTCAATTTCCGTCCTCACCGGCGTTTGCGTGTTGGGAGATGGACTCGCGGCGACGCCGGATAGGGAATATATGGAGCTTCCAGGACGAGAGATATGCCGACATCGACGGTCCAGCTGACAAGAGGTGGCAGTACTGCTCCGAGGTCGTACTGCCTCGGTGTTCGAATTCTGATTGTCGCGTGATGATGGATTTAATGTCCTGCTGTTAATCTCAATGGTATACCGGCACTGTGGGAGAGACCAAGACTGTTTTTCATGCGATAGGCCAGGCGGACGCGGACCGAGTGGAACCCCGGGTAAACGATGGGCTCAGGGTGCGGCTGAGCTCCGAGTCCCCGGCCCTTCTCCCGGAATGTAAGTTAACGAAGGTAGCTACATCGTCGCACTGTTTTCGCTTGGAATCAGAGGCCACAAAGATTCTGACTCACACCCTTCATTCGTGCGTGAACACGCGGTTCGGAGGAGCAGCTCCCTTTCCCAATCCCCTCCAGTAAATAATACCCCTGCAGCGTCCACATCCTGGCGACTCAGTGTAAGCCTAATCTAGGCCGTCCCTCTCGGGATCGCCCTGCTTACAGGTACCGAGGTAACAAGCTTCCATGACAGTCCCGCACCGGACGGCAGACACCTAGTTCCCTCCCGCGCATACAGCGGCCTCGGCGTTTGAAACGGTCCGGCCGTCTGCGTCCCTTTGTGTGCGGTAAAACCAGAAGTCATTAAAAGATCTCCCCGATGGAGGTCGTTGCTAGAGACTCGCTCCTGACGCACTTCCGGTTCTCACCGGATGGGTGATGGCTCAACGTGGAGTGTCAAGGACAGCTCTGATATCTGGAAGTCAGCCGGAGTCTCGGAAGTCCCTCAAGATCTATGCTACACGATTGCTGGTACTTGTACTCCCCCATAGCACTAAGCTTTAGACTTGCACTCGGCTCAATTTATTGCGCCGTCGCGGCGGCGTTTCAACTTTCAAGGTTCAGCATTAATAATTATTCCATGGTTAGGTGTTGTCGACGTCGATGTCCGTAGCTCGCGCTTGCACAGCCGGGATGGAAGTTTGGGCCGGAGGGGTTCGTCGCTGGGCGTGCCCTAAGAAGACACGCACTGTGAGAACTGTGTTAAATTCGGTCCAAGCGATCCCGTCGCGATGCCAAAGTGATCCGACACCCGTATCCGCGTGCATCACGCATTGTGGCACAGCCACCCGCCCTTGTCCTCCTTCCCACTACATCACTCGCGGTCTGGGCTTTGCAATCCTGACGGGATCGGATGCTCCTTGCAACCACTCAGGCTCCTCCTCTCATTGTACCTAATCGACCATTCCCGCCAGCGCCCCGGCTCACAGTTCTCGTCGTCAATTCTCGTAATTCTTTCAGAAAGTCTGAGATCTCCGGAAGGGCGTCAACTCAAAACTCCGCCCTAATCGATGTCATACAACGTCGACGCCTCCTCTCTTCATTTCCTGCATCCACCACTCCACGCGTCCATAATCCAACTTTCTGCCCACCTAAGTACCAGCAAACTCGCATCACTCGACATGGAAAATACATCCTCTTAGGAGTCAACCTCTGCGAGCCCTACATCACCCCCGGACTCCGCCAGCTCCACCAGCATCGCAGGCCACTTGCGGGTCTTGCGCGAGTCCCTCAAAGTACAAGTCCCCTACCCTGGTGGTGTACATACCGTTAGAAAAGAGGTCCTCGTTGTTTATTACGACGTTGAGGGCGATAAATATGCCAGGTGCGTTGAAATTCATATCTTAGGCGCTCCCCTGAGTCCAGAGCGCTTTGTTTATAGTTGAATTGACTTCGGGAACCCCACGGAGGAGGATCTTTCCGCTCTGGCCTGAGCTTGTCACCCAGGGACTTTCGGCGTCGCTCAGGAGGACGTCCTCGACGAGTCGTATCGCAAAGCGGGAAAAATGGATCTCTCCAGGTTCGCCGCGCGCCTGGATGTCGTCGCTTCTGGACTCATCGATGCGATCGCCCCCGATATTCTCCAGGGCCAAACAGCTGATGGCGGGAGAGCTTTGACGGCGGAGATGTACAAGCTCAATGTCTGTGGTCCATCGGTTTACATCGCATTTCCAGTCTTGATATGAACGTACCGCTAGGTCCGGGCTCGTTCCGGCTCGTTCTTCAAAGTACACAAAGACACCCCACGCGGGGAGACCATGATTGGCTCGCTTGTCGTTATCTTTCCTACCGCGCATGCTGGGGGAGTGCTCACGCTCGACCACGATGGCACGACCTGGATGTTCGACTCTGCCGCAGAGCTTTCCGCCCACTTTCAGGGCCCTGCTCTCGCATACGGTGCGTTCTATAGCGACGTAACCCACGCTGTGGAGCCGGTCCTGACGGGCCACCGCGTCACCCTGACATACACCCTCTTCCTCGTCAACCGCAGGGCGATCACGCCAGCACACCACATCGTCCCTGCCCCTGAGCGCACATTCGAGAACACGCTGCACACCCTGCCAGCCGAGACTTCCTGCCCAAGGGCGGGCTGCTCGCCTATGACCTCGAACACCAGCACCCAATGGCCCCGCTCCCGCCATGGGTCCGCGATGGCGCGGCGCCGGCCAGCCGCCCGTCCTGCCCTTTCAAGGGCGACGATACGCGCGTCCGCACCGTCTCGGAACGTCTCAGGCTCCCCGCGCACGTCAAGATCCTCTCCAACAGCGGGGAGACCTCCGGAGGGGACGAGGCGGGGCACGACGTCCTCGCCGATGACGTGCTCAACACGAAGAAACATCAACGAGAGCTGTGACATCAATGGAGATCGAGCGGCTGGGCGTGATTGTCGAGCGCAGCGAAGAGCTAATGGGCGGTCCCCCGAGGCGGCGCCGCTGCTGGGTCACCCCGACGATAGCTGAAACACGTCGGCTCGCAGTACCTCGCGTATATGGGACCGACCCGTCGCCGGAGTATGTGTATGGAAATGCGGCGCTGTTCGTGCAGGTACCCGCCGGTGGGGAGGGGGTTCGCGACACGTCAACTCCGCGTACGGTGGAGGTGTATATGCCCACGCCGAAAAAGTAGATGATGGAGGCTTGACGGCGATCCCGTTCCTGGACGCCGCATGATTTTCTTGCTTTGCTTCTTTTCGTTGCTCCCGGCGAACTGCGAGCACCGGAAGCTCAGTACGCTTCGCACGCAAGTCCAAAGTACATTGGATCACTGGCCCAATTTGAAGTCTAGTCTAATCTAGTTAACCCGGAGACGATACCCGCCCTGGAGGGGCGGATCTGAGGGACAATCCGCCGGGGATGTCAACTTGGTGCAGGTCTATCCACGTGGATCAACCCTGTGATATCGGAGGGCTGAGAAGTTCCTCCGTGAAGTTGACTGCAGGGAAGGCGAGATCTGTGGGCGATGTTGTCGCAGTCAACTACATTTCCCGAATCGCTGCTGGCCTGAAGTCCATCACGACTTCCAGCGGGAATTTATTCCGCGTTGGCAAATAGCAATGTAATAAATAAACTGTACCTACGTGCAGGGCCGACGTAGAAGGTGTCTCTATGCATAGTTTGGATAGCCCTGCCCCTTGTGAGACAGTCCCAACAAATATACAAGATCTCAGGTTGCAGTCCATAGGTGTAATGTCCCCGGCCCTGTCCGGAGATGTTCCTAGCCTCCAGTCCTACTCCACGGAGATAGATCAGACCCTCGCTGTTTCTGTTACGATTCCACGACGACGACGCCGACCGAGGTAGAGGATTGACTTCAGAATTCACCCAAGTTTCAATAATAGCCATTCAATTTCCGTCTTCAGCGGCGTTTGCGTTCTAGACGATGGACTCGCGACGGAGCAGGATGGGGAATAGATGGAGTTTCCGGGACAGGATATACGCCGACACCGTCGATTCAGTTTATAAGCGTACTTGCGCCGCTTCGACGTCGGATGTACCACTATGTACTGCCTCGGTGTTTGAATTCTGATCGTCGCGTGATGGCGGATTAATTTCCAGGTCTGACTTTCAAGTAACACCGTACCAACCCTGTGGTGAAGACTCAGGGGCGGGGTATCTCAGAGTATGCGGACCGAATGGCACAAGTACCCCGTCAACGACGGGGTGCATGGTGAGCGGATAAGCCCCAGGTTCTCGGCCCTTTTTCCTGGATGTGAATTCGTACGAAATCACATTAGGTCCATCGTCGCAGGATCTTCGCGGGGCGTACAAAAATAAGTTAGTGTACTGATGTTTGTTGCGCTCCCAGACAGTCCCAGACCGTATCCCCGACCTGCGCTCTTTTTGTGAGTCGCGGGGTTGCCTATTCCGTGCCGACATGAGTTCCGCACCTTTACAATGAACAATTGACAGCCACAGAGTTGTTCGCACGCATACACTCCCTGCGTTAGCACTGGTTTCGCCTTCGACACATTGAATCCACCCGATCGGACAGATGTCCTTCGCAATGATCCACCCGCAGCGTCCACCTCCCAAGAACTCATCTAGATCTGCACCTTCCCACCCGGGATTCCCCCGGTGTCCAAGTACCGAGGTAGCAAGCTTCTATGACATTCCCGCGCCGTACGGCAGAGACATAACTCACTCCCACGCGTAGAGCGGCCTCGGCCCTTGAAACGGCTAGACTGTCTGGGCCCACTTTGCGCGAGGAGAAAAATCGTCCTCAGAGACTCCCTCCGATGAACATCGTTCCTGGAGACTCGCTGCTGACGCAATTCCGGTTGGCGGATGGGCGGGGAGGTTGGGATGATTCGTAATATACTGTCAACGGTGACTCTGATGGCCGGATCTCATGATACCAAAGTCTTGGGGGTCCTCGAACTGGGTTCAGTTTTTTGTCTACAGTCGCCGTGGTTTCAACTTTCAGGTTCGGTTGAGTAGCTTATCCAAAAGGTACTGTACTATTTTAATCAATTCGACAAGGGTGGTGACGCTTGACACTTTGAACCATTTCGACACCTCGATACTTCGCGTGACACCGGCGAAAATTCGACAATTCAACAGGAAGAAAAACGAGATTTTTGACATTTTGGCGGGGCTTTGGGCTATGGGTTACGAATTTTGTCTTCAACGGACCCTTCCGTTACCCGTGACACTGACCAAAGTTCACATTCGACAAGCCCGGTGACGGGTGACTGTTGAATTGATTAAAAGAGTACAGCATTGTCGTCAGCACAGTAAATCTCACGCCGGGAGAAATTTGATTTGAACCCCATTATTTGAATTCATGGCCACAAGGAAGCACCCACTTTGAGAACTGTATTAATTTCGGTCCAACAATCCTTCCCGTCGCGTTGCCGGAGTGATCCGGCACCCATATCGGGATGCATCCCGCATCATCAATCTCTGAGCACAGCCACCCGCCTCCCTCATCTTGTCCCTTGCCATCCACTATATCGCTCGTTATCTATGTTTTGAAATCCCGCTCGATGACACCGATTGCTTCCTTCAACACCTCAATTTCCTCTTCTCATCCTACAGTATCTCACAGGGCTGTTCACCGCGCCCGTCGCGGCGGTTCTACGGATCCCGTGCGACGGGTAGCCGTCCCGTTTCGTCGGGGGTTGAATCTTTTTTTCTGCGGGACGGCGACGGGTCAGTTTTCTCGGATGATGGCCGGCGAAACAGAGATGTGCCTTCGCTTCGCTCCAGCGAAGAGCGTGGCTCAGCTCAATATCGTACCGGGGGATAAAAAGGAATTTCGATTCAAAATTGCATGCGACAGACATCGGGATATGGAAAAGGATCATATAGAGCTTACCTGGGTCAGATGGGAAAGAAAACTGGTGTGAGCAAATGCATCTGACCGGCCAGCCAGGTCGGCGAATTCCATAGCTGGGGGAGGAACCCAGATGTTGATGTTGAACATTTCTTGTGGGCACCAGGCAGATCGATTGAACAACTGTTGCAGCCGGAGACCGGTAGCCCGAACACAGCGCAATGCAAAGAGCTGTGTGCGATGGGAAAGAGCCATCAAGCGCGGGACGAACATTCTCGCCAGCCACAGCAGCCACACCAGCTTGATCAACTAGCCCAAGAAGTTCATGTCCTGAGCGTAAAACGCTGAATATTAGTGTGCCGGCAATCTTGATTAAACGGGTAACTCCGGCGTCAATCCGGCATCACTTTTCTCTGGGTACATCCTCACGCGTTAGTTCGTGGATCGACGCGTTCGATGCGTCGAAGACCCTCTACTGCTATGACATAAGCCCTCTTTCGCCCGTCCCGTTACGTGGACAATTTTCCAAAGCTCGCGACGGCGCGGGAAGGAGACGGTCATACCCGTTCGACGCCCGTCGAAACGACAGCCATGCCCGTCACGGGCACGGCGAACAGTCCTAGTATCACATCGGCTATTCCCGCGGAGTTCTGAGATCTCCAGAGGGGAATTAGCTCAGAACTCCGCCCGAGTCGTCCTTCAACAGCGAGGCTAGCGAAGGCTTCTGGTTTCCCGTCCTTGCCGCGACTCTTGGCATCTCAGCGCCCAGATCCTGATATCCCGGGCTTCCGGATACCGCCGGGCTTCCAGCAGAGTGGGGAAATCCAAGCGTGAAACGCGGACTCACGCGGGATCGCAACGCAATTCTACACGGACGGCAGGCATTTCGTATCCCTATTAAACCACGGTACCAAGACTCTTGGCAACTCGGACACGGAATCCTACCCTTGGATACAGGCCTGGCCCACCGTCTCGCCACTTTTACACCTCGGTATCTCGCCTGAATCCTCCTGGATTTTGCAACACTCTCCTATCTGGATGGTCCATCGATGTTCCCATTGACTTCAGGTCGTTCTGCTGTTTTCAAGTTCGCTGGGTGGTTTCTGCTGTCAGCGTCAAGCCAGCTATCCCGGCTCTCTCACCCCGAGAATACTGATCTTCGGCCTTGGGCTCAGCAGGTATGTGATCCTGCGGCGAGAGATAAATTTATACGTCTGAAACCAGGCTACATATTCTAGGCACCATGAAGCCCTGTGGCGCCGAACGAATTTGGAGAATTCGACCCGACTAATGCTCATACGGCCATCCCTATGCACCATTGAAGTTCTCCGTGTTCAGCACTCGTCGGCGAGCACGTCGTGCCCCGCCTCGTCCCCGCCGTAGTTCGCCCCGCAGTTGTAGAGGATCTTGACGTGCGTGTCGAGCTCGAGACGCTCCGAGACAGTGCAGACGCGTGCATCGCCGCCCTTGGCTCAGGGGCGGCGGCAGGCGTGATCTCGCTGCGGTCGACGAGGTAGAGGTTGTACGTCAGGGTGACGCGGTGGCCCGCGAGGACCGGTTCCACAGCGTGGGTTACGTCGCTATAGAACGCACCGTATGCGAGAACAGGGCCCTGCAAGTGGGCGAAAAGCTCTGCGGCGGAGTCGAACATCCAGGTCGTGCCGTTGTGTTCAAGGGTGAGGGCGCCCCCAGCGTGCACGGTAGGGAAGATAACGACGAGAGAGCCAACCATTGTCTCTCCGCGCGGGGTGTCCTTGTGTGCTCTGAAGAACGAGCCCAGACCTAACGGTGCACTCTAATCAAGACTGGGAATGCGATATAACCCGACGAACCAGAGACATTGAGCTTGTACATCTCCGCCCTCAAAGGTTTCTCGCCATCAGCCGTTTGGCCCTAGAGAATATCGGGGGCGAACGCATCGATGAGTCCAGAAGCGACGACATCCAGGCGCGCGGCGAATCTGGAGAGATCCATTTTCCCCGCCTTGCGATACAACTCGTCGAGGCCGTCCTCCTGAGCGACCCCGAACGTAGCTAGGTGACAAGTTGAGGCCAGAGCGAAAAGATCCTCCTCCGTGGGGTTGCCGAAGTCAATCCAGCTATAAACAAAGCGCTCTGGACTCAGGGCGCGCCTAGGATATGAATCGTAACACATCTGGCATATTTCTCACCCTCCATGTCGTAATAAACGAGACCCTCTTTTCTAAAGGATGTACCCCGGCAGTGTAGGGGACTTGTACTTTGAGGGACTCGTTCACGGGAATCCTACTTTCTACCCACCTGGCACCTACAGTACCAGAAAACTCACATAACTCGACATGGAAAATAAATCCTCTTAATTATCCCCTGCGAGGCCCCCGACGCCGCCAGTTCCACCAGCATCGCAGACCACTTGCAGGTCTTGTGCGAGTGGTGGACGCAAGACAGAAACACAGGAGAAGCTGACATAATGGGCATTTTAAGCGTACGTATCATATGATCTCAAACTCACGGGACGGCGGCAATGCCGATGAGCCAACGTTCTGAATCTCCTAAAGTGGCCGGCGGGACTCCGTTCGCTTTTTTATTCGAGATAGAGGGCATAAATTGCCCTGGGGTTCAGGGGTACACGATTCCACAATTCCCGGCCCTTTAACTATGGTATACGGCGCCCACATCAGGCATACTCTACATGTACAGCAAGTACAAAAATTGGGATGTACAATCCACGGGACCAGTCGTTGTCGTCCCACTCCATGTCTGAGATAAACCCGCCTTCAACTCTGGTCGGAGACGGACGTTTGAAGTACAACTGCCGCTGCCACGGCGTGGCTTTCCGTGGAATAGGCCTACACATCCGTTACGATCGTGGAGGTGTTTTCAGACTGCGGGATGAACACAGGTAAGTAATGAGGACTTCGGCCGAGAAGATGGCTAGATAATAAATGTGGAGCAATCTCACCTGTGGCCGCCGATACTTGTTGTACCCCTCGTCCGCATACAGCTCTGTCTCGCGGTCAATCTGTATTGACAGCTCATTGGCGGTGACGATCTCTGGTGGGTGTGCGAAGACATCGCGCGAAATCCGGCTTCGGCTCCGGGTGTGGGTGGACTTGATGTGAAAGTTGGTGTCAATGTCGTTGATCTGTCCACGAATTACGGCACGCGCGTTGAGGCTGGCGAGGAGGGAGTTGGAGTAGACTGGGTGGGAGGAACGGCGAATAGGTATGTGCGGTCGGGTAGAGTAACGGCTGAAACACGTACGCCGACCGATGCAGAAGTAGAAGGACGCGTATATGAGGGTCCGGGGCGATGCGATGAGCTTGAGGGGTGTGACTTCAGTATATTTATGCAATTGATGGACGGTGAATAAAGAATAAGGCTGACCGAAATCAAAGATGCGATCGCACATAGGCTACGCATAAATTAGCCCGTGCGGCAAGGATAATTCACGCCGCCGCTGCACAAACCTGGTCAGCCTAAGTTAAAATATCAGCTACGCTTTGTGGGATTGCAGACAGACTCCTCACAGTCCGGTATTGATCGTGAAGAGAATCTACCACGAATTAATACCAAGCACCAAGGCGAGTATTTGAGCGCACCAATCTATTTATCATCGTTTCGGTCCTATGAAGGAAGGTATCAGAATGGCTCGGATGGAAAGGCATAGACGGCGTACTCCAATGATGCGGGCCGGGTCTGTTGCAGCATGAAGCACAGAGTGGAGGTGATGATGACGTCCGCGCCGGTCGAGAGCGCATTTATTGAGATTGTGAGCGGCTGTATTGCAGAGAGCGTGAATCATAGGACACGCGCACTCAGACGGCACAAAGAGAAACTACGTACCGATATGCTCAAGAGGCGCTCATATGTGCCCGCTTCCATCCTATTTGAGATCGTCAGGAATGGGCCCGTGGACAAGACGGAGTGCTCACGCGAGGACAACCCATGCTGTTGCGGGCAGGAATAATCAACGCTAGGGGATGTAGGACTAGCAGATCTCACGTACCGGTACCACAGGCTCGACAGCAGATTTCAGCAGAATTAGATGCAGGAGAAAGTGAGGGGACATACCTGAGGTGGCCACAACAAGGAGCATGATAACACCCGTCAGAAAGACGTTGTGGTGGCTCACTACGCACGAGGAGCGGAGTCAGTTAATCTATCACGCTGCACATAGCTAATGGAAGCGTACTTCGCCATACTCGATATGCATAGAACGATTGGACAAGTGAAGCAGTAACACCCTGATTGACGCTCAGGAAGTAATCTACCTGGATAGCTGAAGTAACTCACGGTGGGTACAGCCTCAAGCTATAAAACTTGAGATAAGAGTCTCAACGATGGCCTGCGATCGACTTACAGAGACGCTCCTGACGAGAATCAATTCCGTCAGATGATGACCGTCAAGAGTAGGTGTAATCTCACCAGATCATGGATTGCATCGCCTCGTTCTTGCTGAGGCAGGATGAGTACATTGCCAGCCATAAGCGGACCTCGCCTACTAGTAATTTGATATCAGGTAATGGTACACTGGCGGTCGAAGGTCAGGTCACGCGACGACTTCCAACGTGCTGCCTTACCTGTGTGAATGACGAAGCCCAGGTGCAAGGAATCGAGGACCACAGTAGATGCCACCTAGACTGGATTGGACACGACGTTATCTACGACGACAACGCGTACCAGAGCCTTCAGGTACACAGGATCGCGATCATATCCTGCACCCGGGACGCGTAAATGACTGAACGCGCGAACTAACTGAGAACTCACGGGTGAAATAATATAAACACTGGAGCAGACTGATCCCGTACAAAATCGCACTGACGATCACTCCCAGGAGCATGGAACCCATCCTGCAGCCTGGTCAGCGCACGCCATTTTTCACGCTGGTGAATACGGACGTATTGTCGAGCGGCGCTCCCAGTTCCAGTGTGGCCGACATGAAGGATGAAGTTGTGGGTCAAGGAGCGGACAGACGGGTAGGCTGCGACCGGGGGATAGCTCGCGGGTTAAAACCGATCACGTCACCAGTGGGGCCGACTTGATCAATGATATGTGTCGGGCCACCATCAAGGAGAAACTTCTTGAGAATTTGTTGAGAATAGAACCTTCCCACCGGTCGTTGTAGAAGGTCAGGGAATACAAGGGGAAGGTTCTTCCGGGGGCGTAGAAAGTCCCGGTGGACATTCGGAATATTGAGATCACGGATTGGGGTAACCGACAATAAGAGGCGGTTAATTAATTATGTCGGCGCGGGACGAGCGTGGCATAAATTGCCTCAATGAAGGCTGGTGCCGGCTTCCGCCGGTTTGCCATATGATTTTTGGGTGATCATCTCGTGATCTCTGCGGAACTTTCAGGAACGCCGCGCCCACAGGAAAATGGCAAGCGAGTATCTCAACTGCTTAAGGATCGGCGGCCACGGCCCAGTCTGTCGTCCATCATGCCTTCGACCCCCACCCTCCTCGCCTCCCTCGCAGGCATCTTTTCCTTGGTCCTCGTGCACCGCCTATCCCGAAAACAGCGCGGCAGTCTGCCGCCTGGCCCAAGAGGCTTGCCAGTGATAGGCGTGCGTCTGCCATCCGTTCGCTCCTGTTCGCCATCCTGATGTAGCATTCAATGTCCAGAATGTGCTTGACATGCCGTCTGTAACTGAATGGCTTACCTTTGCTGAGTGGGGGTCTAAATGGGGTGCGTGCGGTTAAAGGATTCTACTGAAGACGACTTCTTTATGAGTCTTCCCTATGCTACACAGGCGGAACATGCTCTGTGACTCTCCTTGGCCAGCCCATAGTGATCCTGAATGCCGCATCCGCGATGGAAGCAATGGATACCAAAGGATCCGTCTTCAGCACGCGTCCTCGACTTCCCATGGGCGGAGAGCTCGTTGGGTATGCACAGACTGTGGTCCTGATGCCGTGAGTTTAGCCGTCAATGCACCCGCGAATCCCTTCTCACAAATTGATTCAGTTATGGCGCACGTTTTCGCACTTTCCGCAAACACATCGCCAAGCTGATTGGAACTCCTGTCGTGTGAGTCCCGATGTAATTCCTCCGTCAATGTCATGACTCAGGTTCCTTAGCATGCGCCAATTTGTGCCACTGGTCGAGGCTGAAACTCATCGTTTCCTGAAACGACTCTTATTAAAACCGAATGCGGAAAATATCAGCGCACATGTCCGGAAGTGAGCTGATTCTCTTTGATCTGTCGTTCATGGATTTATGCTTCAGATTGACGGGCGGGATTATCCTGCGGATAACATACGGGATCGAAGTCCAAGAAGAAGACGACCCTTTCGTGACGCTCATAGAGCACGCCAACGATAATTTCAATGCCGCCACCGTGCCAGGCAAGTCCTCGCACGTTGGGGAAGAGGCGGAAGTATAACTTGTTTGTGCAGGCGCTTTCCTAGTTGATGTCTTCCCTGCTCTCCTTTACGTTCCTGAATTTCTCGCACCCTTCAAGCGGACTGCCCGCGTCTGGGCTGTCGCTTTCAAGGACATGGTCGAGGCCCCTTATTTATTTGTCCGCCGCCAAATGGTCCGGGGGCTATTTTAGCTTCTCTCAACAAGGTTTGCTAAACACCTTGTTCTCCATTTTAGGCTGCCGGCACGGCGCCTGTCTCCTTCGTATCGAGTCTTCTGGAAGACGAAGAGAAACTAAGCCAAGAAGACGTCCGCGATGTGAAATACACGGCCAGCTCCTTATATGGCGGTAGGCTCCCACCATTCTCAACCCATTTATTTATAGTGAGTTTATTCGCGTGTAGGTGGCGCGGACACCACTGCTGCATCGCTCTACGCATTCTTCCTGGCCATGATTCTTGCTCCAGGTGCGCAGGCCCTTCATGATGGTGCCACGCCTAAATTATGAACTTCCACTAAATGCAGATGTCCAACGGAAAGCCCAAGCCGAAATTGACTCCGTTCTGGGTGGCGCTCGGCTTCCTCTCTTCTCTGACCGCGACCAGCTTCCATACGTATCAGCTGTCGTTACAGAACTCTTCCGTTGGCACAGCGTCGCCCCTCTGGGTACTCCAATAGCCCATTTTCCCCTGCCGCGCCACCGCTCACTGAAAATCCGCAGGTGTCCCTCATGCCGCGCTAGAGGATACCGTCGTCAATGGCTATGTGATTCCCAAAGGTGTGATACTCCCTCGCCATTCCCTTCATGTCATTAATTTAAATCCCAGGCTCGGTCATCATTGCCAACTTATGGTTCGCCCTCCCCCTGCGCTTGCATTAAGTGATCTGAGTAACATTACAGGAACATGGTCAACGACCCTGAACTCTACCCTTCTCCGGCCACCTTCGATCCCGCCCGCTACCTCTCACCCACCCCGCAGCGCGACCCGCGCACCCTCTGCTTCGGCTTCGGCCGACGCGTGTGCCCTGGGAAAGACCTTGCCGAAGCGTCCCTGTTCGCGTGCGTCGCGATGACGCTCGCGGTGTTCGACATCAGCCGGGGGAGCGGCCCTCTACCTGTGCACGAGAATACACAGGGCACGATTAGGTGAGTAGATTTCCCTGCAAATCGACTGCGACTGACCGCATTTGTGTCTCAGCCACGCCAAGCCGTTTGATTGTGTGGTAAAGCCGCGGTCAGAGAAGGCAGTGGCACTCATTTCAGGAGAGCTATGAGGATAGCCTCCAGAAACAACTAGAGATCCACCACCGCTCGTCCTTCAGCCTCACTGATAATCGCTGGTTTTTCCGCCGTGCTTCATAAAGATTGCCTTTCCATGGACTCATGCGAGACCGCCGTCCGTGAAACCCGTGGATCTTGGCAGACTTGGACGACAGGCGCATTTCATTTTCATTTTCAGCATATTTAAGCGGTGACATGTTGGGTGCGGCCTCATCTTTAACACACAGAGATATCGTATGACAATAAAAACACCTTGTCGCGCAACTGCCGCCAGTTTCTGGACCACTCAAAAGCTCGAACAGCTGACCCCTATTAACGCGGAACCGTGGCATCTTATTTTTTTAAACTCTACCGGAGGAAAACATCGCCGAGCGCGAATTGCTTGTACCTGTTTTCGCCCTCGCGCGCCCTACGCGACGAGTCACGTGAAAGTCACGCCCCCCCAAGTCCAAGAGGTCGGATCCACATTTTGGCCATTTTTTGAAGTTTTGTCCTAATTTTTGGTCATCGGCGGCCCCAAAATTTTGGGCTATGCCCTAGGCCCGACCCAATTGTTCCCCGACTTTGGATAAGACCTCAAAAAGCTACGAAAAGGCGAGAAAATACCGCCAAAAAGCCAATAAAATTAGTCGTCTACCAATCGTTCCAAAATCATCCTCAGGTAGCTCCCAAGTGTGAATATTTGCCTTGCCGGGGGAAGATTTTTAAATAAAGGTGGGGGGGATTTTCCTACAGAATCCTACTTCGTGCCTCGGCGCGCAAGAACAAAATGATAGAAAGATATTGGTTTGTGTGTTTGTGTGGTGTACTTGGGTGCGAGAACGGAGTAGACGAAATCATTGGTTGGGTCGCCGCGATGGTGTATGTTCTTGTAGCAAGGAGCTAAAACTACTCTGAAATTTGTTGGCCGACTTTGGATCAGACCTCGACTCGTCGTCGTGTTGCTCGTCCAGACTCTAGATCCGACTTTTACCGCTTTCTGGACCTATTTGTCTGGATTCTGGGGGTGACCTCGGCCCGGCCAAATCTGAAATTTTGTCCGGATTCGGGATCCGACTGTGAAAGGTATAATCATTGGGCCTAAACCAATCAACCGGGCGAGTTTAAGCTGCAGACCGCATTTCATGTTGCGCCGTCGCTATTTCTCCTTGGTATTCGACAAAAGTAGCGAGGTACCCGTTCGATTCGTAGGTCTGCTGACTACTATTTAAGCTTAATACTGTGAGCACTTTGCCACGGGTTTCAAGGCCCAACCCTTAGACACGGATCATCTGGATAAGCGCTTGGAGCGAGCGCTGAGATAAAAATGAGGCATTATTGCAGAAATAATAGAGTGAGATGAAGACTGATGAAGACATGCCATCGCTCCCCGCGGACGCATATCTGTGGAGCGTGCATTCTGATAACCGTCGAGACCGCCCACCGGAGGTCGTTTCAGGCAGCTTTACTGGCCGTTCTCGAGACGCCACACATGGTCCGGATTCCTGGGCACTCTTTTTTCGTCTTCCTCCTTGTCCTCTCGTCAATCGGTCCTTCGATGGTCAACGCAAATTCACAAAGCATCTGGGAAGGCAGCTGGACAGTCTGGCATGCGCGGGAACCAGAGTGTGATTACGTTGTGTGCGGCCGACCGGTGTCGTGGCTCAAGGGTCGGCAACTCTTGTCTTGTTTAGATTGTTTACATTTAAGTACCACGCCTCTATCTAATGCAAGACTGAGGTGAGGCCAGGGTGCCTAGTCGCCACGTACTGCTCCGTAATTCACCATGAAATCCCCCGCGTTTGCTGGTTAGCATCTCTGCGTAGAAAGATTGCCAGAAGGAAGACTGGACCTCGGTTCATAAGCGCTAATGCCACCTTTTCGAGGCCGATCGACCGTTGTCGAGTGTGCTCGCCCAGTCCCTCGGACCTAGGGACGTCGCTGGCTGGTTCACATCTCTCTCCATCACCAACTGTGTTCTTGTTTAAGGCTAGGAAGGACGATCAACGACTCTACGCTCAGTCTGGTGAAAGGGTAGCGGAGTGGTACGATATTAGAGTCTCCTTGCGACACTAGAGCTTATTTTTGCATTCCATCTTTCCCCAGGAACTTCCTACCCGTCGCCAAACAACACGTCATCGCGGCCGCGACCATGTCGAGCAGCACCATCGGCTGTTTTCTGGGCTCAGTGGCGGCCAAGACTTGGTAGAGCACAAGCACGCAGACTAAGCTGTCTACAAGGTCGGCGGCGGCGGCCATTTCCGCCGCTGTGCGCCCGGAGAGACGGCCTCCGAGGGGCCTGCGGAGTTCAGGAAGCCGGTGGTGGATCTGAGCAGGATGGTGCGCCCCATCTCCGGATATCTCGATATCTACGAACACGGTACGTGCGGGGTGGGCTCAGGCGTCCAGTTGACTCATTTGCGCGTCGCTTGTCAGAGAAATGCAAGATGCATGCTCCGTGTATGACAGCGGAGGAGCTCCAGGAGCTCCTGTCTCCTGGACAGGGCTGAGTCATGTCAACTTTCAAGCCACGCAGAGTTTGGACGGAATTTTGCGGTCGCATTCGACAGCATTCATCTTGATTATACACTGCATCACCAATGCATGACAGTGCCATGGCATATGACTCCGCTGGACCGAGTGGTTTAATTCGAACTTTGGGAGTACACATTCCAACTTACCCGTCCCTTGTCGAGCCCAAGCGCAGAGAACAACCGGGTGGCAAAGATCAGGCTCCCATACCTGTCGGACTGGGAATTTCGGGTCCGGGAACGAACGAAATCAGAGCGTTCAGAGTTAGTTCAGAGGATGAGATATATAATTGGACCAGATTTCACTCGCGCATGGGGAAGTACGGGTGAGCGCAATTCGAAACCAAGCCGAAAAAAACTTTTAACGCTGGTGGCTCGGAAGAGACCGGGAGGAGGGAGCCGGGTGCGGCAGTGCCCACAGATGGACGCCACGTGGCGAACCTGGCGTCTCGTCTTGCCTTCAACCACCACAACGTCTCTTAGTGAGTTTGAGCTTCTCCCTCTCCTTCTCAGCGGCTTTCCCCTGAGCCTACCAACCTCTGCAACCAGGCCAAACGAACCGAATGACTCAATTTGAGGTCGAATTTGGGTCGAATTATATTCGAGCTGGCACAATGTGCCCATCACCAGGGATGTCTCGCTGGGCTGTGAATCTGATGACCCTGTGTTATAGCCACACCTCAGGAGTCTCGGATCCCGCGTACCAGCCCGTGGCTCGGCCGTCCTGAAATATCCCGAGAAATCATTGTTGCTTTGCTTTGCAAGTGATTGACGGTTTACCTCGGGCGGTTTCAGGCGGCATGTATCCATTGACTCGGAGCTCACTGAATAACGAAGCTCATAAAAAGTGTCCGGAGCAAGAGAGGATCAACGCACACGCATTGACCGGGCTCCGACGGAGATACCCCTGCAGCGTCCCGTGATGGAACGGCGTTTCCTACACTCCGGTTAGCGCTGCTAGCATATTCTTGTTTTTATCGCTTATCGAGTCATGGGACCCATGGTTTTGTTTGAGGGGTTGTCGAGGAAGGTGATGTATGTCTTCGAATTCTTTCAATGCTGATAGTATATCAGGAAATTTGAGGACATGGCAAAAGAACACAATTATCGATAACCATCCCGCCCTGTACCGCCTTAAGAACCCCGGTTTCAATTTTCATGGTTCTGCCAAGCCTTTGCCAAGAACGTTTCGGTTGGTACTTACTCATACGACGGCCATTGCCCGCGCCCCGTGCAGCGGCATATCCGGTTCCTTGTTTCATGGTCCGCATGGTATATAAGACGCTGTTCGAGCCTCAGTGATTCCTCACCTGCGGTCTGCTTCTGTTTCTCTTCGCTTTCTTTTCGCTCGGGCTAGTCCCTTTTCTTTCACCACTACTTTCTTTCGTTCCATCATGACCGTCTCAACAACCATGCTCCGCCTCGCCGTCTTCTGCGGGCTGCTCTCCTCTGTCGTCGCGCACACGCACATGTTCTTTCCCGAGCCCAGGAAACGCCAGGATTATGCGTTCACCCAGCAAGGAGCCAACGCGTGCGAGAACGACCGCACCGATACTACCGAGAAGGCCGTGTTCTTCCGGGGACAATCGTTCGAGCCGAAATGGTGGTGGTGCGTACTTCTTCTCGTCATCCTTCGTTCTCCAACTCGACCCTGACGTTTCTGTAGGAACAACCACGATGGTCAGTCTCTTATCTTGAGCCCCGCGCTCAAAGTTAACCTGGGCTCTCCGTCAGGTGGATTCATCAAGTTCACCCTAACCGAGGGACATCCAGCCAAGGTCGACAACAAGGACCTTCTCGCGAACGAGAACATCATCAATGGACAGTGCTACACCGGCGAGTCGCACTCTGTTCTTCCGCACGCCCCGCATTAACGCCGAAGTCACAGGTGGATGCAACAAGAACGGCTTCGACCCGGGAAACACCCATCCGTGCGTAGGCAAGAATGTTACGATTCCAAATTGGGTCTCCGACGGTGTGTTTACCGGCGTCTTCCGCTCATTTTCTCTTACATTTCTGCGTCCCAGGGGACTATGTCTTCTCCTTCAGTTGTGAGTTTTATTTTCCCCGACTGGCGTCTTGTGCGTATGGCTGACGCATTTTCGAAAAGCCATCGGAGGCTTCAACTCGGAAGCCGTACCCACCAAGCAGCTCCCTCTCTATCACAACTGTGCCAAGTGAGTCTACTGCCCCAAACCGAATCACCTCTGAGTTTAATTTCCCTCTCTAGCATCAAGGTTAAAGGCGGCGCCCCTCTCGAGAAGCGGCCCGCAAATTGGGTCGCTCCGTTCATTGGCGGCTCCCAGGACAAAGTCAACGGAAAGTCCGGCTCCGCCGACACCTGCGCATTCAAGAACTTCGTGCGTCGTCTCGCCCTACAGGCGCCTGCGATCGTGCTTTACTAACCGATGATCTCCACTAGCGCGCGGAGCCCAGCGATCCGAAGAAGGTGAACGTCAATGATGTGAAGAACAACATGGCCTTCGGCGTCCCCGACGGGTGGGCGATCCCAGGCGGCTCCCCCTGCCCAGGCGGCCGTCGCTGTACCCCCGTCCGCGAACAACGGCGCTTCCCCAAGCCCAAGGCTTCCAAGCCGAAGACCTCCAAGCCCAAGCCCAAGCCCAAGCCCAAACCAAAAGCCCCCAAGAAGGCGGCGAACGTCCAACGCTAAGGGCGGACCGGCTTTCGACCCCGCGGGTGTCCCGCACGTTGGCAACGGCAAGGGTCAGCAGTTCATCGGCGGGCAGTGCCTCAGCACCGCCGACTGCGCGTCGGGCTGCTGCGCGGGCCCCTCTGGTATCTGCTCTGGCCCCGGCGCGGCGACTCAGGCCGGAAAGACCGGCTGTGGGTTTGTCTCCCGCCGCTTGGTGAGCCGTATTTGGGGGAAGCCGCCGGTGGAGGTTTAATTTTCAGGGACGAAGAGTAGGGATGCAGGTTACACTAAGTATCGCGGGGAGGATGGCCTTATTTATGTGAGGATCACTTTTGAACACGACGAATGATTGCCTCTGCCTGCCTTCGTGTCTGTCTCTGCCTTCCGTCGTCAGTGGTTATGTGGTGGATGGTCTGATCGATCTGTGGTGAGTTTTAGAGCAACCCCACGCAGGACGGAAATGCAAGTAGAAGTGAGGCGCAGTTCATCCTCAAGTTGTCTGTTCCTCCTGTTCGAAATATCGTACAACGCCCGACTCTGTACGGCGCGAGGGGTGTGCATGTCGAGACTAAGCTCGTGGGGAAAATACTCGGTGAGCGACTGGAATTCAATCTACGGCGGGAGGAGAAGGGAATGACATGCCGAAATCCAAGTACTAGTCCGGAGAAGTCGGCTTTCAAGCGCAAGGAATGGGGCGTGCCATCGTGGAGGATGAACCTTTATCACATCCTGTTCTGCACTGCTGAGACCGTAAAAATGTACTCACGTCGGACAAGCGTTGCATTGGTAGCCGGCTTACCCGCGTCGAGCTCGGGCTTACTCGGTCGCTGCTCCTCTTCGTGATATGCCGGCTGTGTGAAGGTAGATTGAATTAAAGCAGAGCCAGGGCCTCACCTCCTTCGTGGTACCGGCCTTCAAAAGTAATGTAGCTGGAAGGGCATGTGCGCGCAGCACGCATCTAATTCCGAGCTCAACGACTGCGATGAGGAAGGACACGCCCAAAAAGTAGCTCTCCACCTGGGAGTTGAACCCAGCTCACCTGCGATTACGTGTTGAGGAGGAGGTACTCCATGACAAGCAGGTATACCTAACCGATATACGAGTGAAGACGTGGCCTGAGGTGAGTCACTGCGCGGATATAACTGGATAGGTAGGCGGAAAAAGAGGCGACAAGATGACGTGAAAGATTAGAAAAGGCGATGTGCCATTTGGGCAGAACGTAGAGCCGCTACGACCATCGAACGCGCGGTGTCCAGCATCAACGATCTGCCGAAGGAGATACATGGCCGGAGACTGCCGGAGATGCAGAACGGGGCCATGGAATGCGCGAAGTCGAATGCGTAGGTACATGAGGATCCGCGGCCTGCGATGAGGCTCCTTGGAGAAATGTGAGAGGGAGATGAGCAGGCAGCAGCGCATGAGCAACGCCCACACATTGGGCTCATCCAGCGCGTCCGGCGGAGGCATCGTTCAAATGCAAGCCTACGAGGGACAAATCTCGGGGGTAAGCAAAGGGAGGCATATACAAGACGCTGGTTATCTGCGACTGGCCGGCCGTGAAAGGCAGGACCTCCGGATAAAAACTGTGCACCAGTTCGGAGTTTCTCCTCCCTTCCTTGCCTCCACGTCTTCATCTCGCAAGATCTCACCACTCCCACTGTGCGTCACCCGCCTACTTTTTTTTACAGTATTCAACAAGCCTTCGTGATCAAATTCTGGGTGGCATTTGCTGAGCTGTGCCTTTCTCGCAAGTTTCTCGTCCCAGGAATCCGACGCCTACATATACGCCTTGTCTTCGACGTGTCCCTGATGCGCGGGGGGGTAAACCTCCCACTCTCTTGACCTGTTACAATCATTTCGACCCGTCATTCGTGCTGCCAAATTCGCTGCGGGATTTCGCCACTCAGAGCGAGCTCGGGAACACTCAGGCTCATCGCTTGGCACGCTCTAAGTCGAGCACTCATGAGCTTTTTCGGGGCTGGACTTCCACTGAGTTACCTCGGCCCAATTGCTCCCTCTCTCGTGTCGCACCAGATCATTCGTGTGCAATCGCTTACCAGTATGCATCACTCGTAACCATCTGCCTCCTCAAGCTCATGCATCGATCCCGCTGCACCACCCCGGCGACCCCTAAGCGTGGTCATACAGATGATCCATATAGCCCTGGCGACCGTGCATTGAAGTCGCGGTAGGGTCGGACGGGCCCCCGCCTTGCATAATTCAGCAACAGAGCTGCGTACCCCGCTGTCCCATCTACCATCGACTTAAATATAAACTGACTTTCCGCCCGGGTGAGGTCTCCTTATTATGGCAATCCATGAGATCCCGCTGATATTTTGCACAATGGGATCACTTTGCTCAGTCGGAATAGAGGACCTCCCGCTCCGCTACTCGAGCAGACCTCGCTTCCGCCCATTAATATTCAAACCCTTTCCCGCGCCAATATGCAGAGTGGCCCGCGCTTGCAGCATATGCGAGTATGCACCAGGGAAGTATGGCACAACACGCCCGCTCGAATCGGGCCTGGACCGTGAACTAGCAGTATCCTGCCCTTTTTAAATATCAAACCCTCAGGCACGCACATATCATGTGCCTGCAAATCCCGGACCGGGAAGCCCCAGACTTATTCAACGGGCTATCTGGATATATTGAGCCCGGTGCGCAGTGATTCTTCCGGTTTAAATTGCCTTAATTCTAACCATTGAATGCTGGTTTCAGGATAGACATAATGGGAAACTCTCCATAATGTATCCGCTCTGATTTGTGGGCATTCAGTTCTGAATACAATTTCTATAGAATCAGAACTAACACTGTGGCGCCCCAATCCCCGGACTCCCAGTGTAAATAGCCGTGAATGTGCTGCGCATCAAATGTGTTCAGTCGTCGCATCTGCTCGCATCCCTCAGTCAATCCCCGCCAACGTTTCAAGCAGTTTCGAGGTTTTGCTTGGCAGTCTGAACGACTGAATAACCGGGGATTCGACATGATCATGCCAAGATGATCCAAGGGGAGGATCAAAAGGAATCAGATAAATTGTTGAGATGATGTTGATGGCAGACAATTCTTTATTGAATCAGACGAACCATCAGCGACCGGGATCTTTGGAAATGTTTGACTCGCTATTCAATGGGCAACACTCCAAGAGCTTCGAATACAATAAGGTACCGGCATCAAAGCAGGAGTCGCAGCGCATTACTCTGCTTCGGGATGTCTGAGCGTTCGAGATACAAGTAGAGACGACCCGATAGCGATGGCCGCACCTGCATCCAATAACCTTCCAAATATAAATGTGGCAGGCACCCTCCCAACTCGGGTTCGGGTCCTTGCGCGTGTGAGCCCCCAAATTTTTTACTTTATTTTTGATTTGACCGCCCATGACCGCCCGACGACAACCGTCGGGTCCCGTGCATCAAATGTCTTTGCATCCTCGGGTTTTACGTAAAATGCCGCAAAGCTGTGCATCACCATTCATCATCGGCACATTCCCATTTTGAGAATGCGATGCATCGGAACGCCGTTCGCGTCGCATCTCAGCGATGCATCTTTCAACTTTATGAATCTTTGCGGGAACGCAGAATGTTGACGCCAAAATTCATTGCAGGCCATAGTGGGTAGGCGCGCGCCAAGACTCGCCAAGTGCCGTGCTCGATCAGAGCCGATCAGGCGCTAGGCTCTTACATTATCCGCGGCGTTCTCGCGGCGTTCCTAATCTCCTCGATCATGGGGTTCAAACTTTGATTCCGGTTGCTATCCGATATCGTTTATAAGGGACCGATTCGTCATGCGCTTTTTCCTTGTCTTCTTCTCAGCTTCCTCTTTTCTTCTTCTTCTTCACGGTCTTCTTCCTGCTTTTTTTTCTTCGATACCGGTATCGACTCCACGTACAATCTTTCCAAAGCCTGCCACTCGTTCATTCCATCACAACACATCATGTCTTCTTTCAAGTTTGCCCTCGCTGCGGCTGCGTTCCATGTGTCCGCCGTTCTCGCGCACGGATTTGTCGATAAAATTACCATCGACGGTCAGGTGTTCCCCGGAACCAACCCGTCAGTGCTCCTCATATTAAAATTTCTAACCCCGGCTTACCCTCAAGCAGTTTCACGCCCACCCCGCCCACGGACTCCATCGTCTGGCCCCAGACTGGCGGCAACGGCCCCATCACCGACGTTAACAACGCCCAGGTGCGCCCTCGTCTCCCAGTGGGCGGTTGCCCGGCGCTGATCATCGGCGCTAGATGACTTGCGGCCGAATCACCGGCAGTGCGCAGATCTCCGCCACCGTCGCGGCGGGCGCTAAGGTCGAGGTCTCGTGGAACGGCGCGGGCTTCCCCTGGCCCGCGGGTGACACGGGCTTGGGCCCGCTCAACCATCACGGGCCCGTAATGAACTACCTCGCGAAGTGCAACGGGAAGTGCTCTGAGCAGGCGACGGAGAACCTCAACTTCGTCAAGATCCAGGAGCGCGCGCGTATCGCCGCAGGCCCCATCCCCGGGGTACGTCCAATTGCATTCGCTCGTATTGTCACGGCTGACCTCGTGGATGCAGTTTTGGGGAAGCGACGAGATGGCCAAGGCCGGGTCCGTGTCGACGTTTAACCTCCCCCAGGGCCTTGCAGCGGGCGAATACGTGCGTCCCTCGTCCCCCCCTAGTGCGCCGGCTCCGGCTAACTCACGTCCCATCCAGATCCTGCGCCACGAGATCCTCGCCCTCCACGATGCGCAAAACAGCGACCCGCAGTTCTACCCCATCTGCGCCAACCTCATCGTCACGGGCGACGGCAGCGCGCCGCTCCCCGCGGGCGTGCCCATCCCGGGTCCGAGCTACGCGACGAGCCCGTTCCTTAAGGTCAACCTCTTCGATGGTAGCCTCGAGGGGCAAGACTACGTCGCGCCCGGCCCGCCCGTGTTTGACGCCGCGCTCGCCCGCCGCGAGGCGTGGGCGTGCACGTTTGCACGGAGCAACCGCAGGGGGTCTGTTGTGTGCTAGGAGTAGAGGGCTGACGAGTGCGAGGAGAAGGAGTGCGAGAGTGTGGAGGTCGGGAGATTGTTGGCGATACTGCGTATTTTTTTTGGGTCGCGTTTTATTTAATGCACGAATGGATTTGGGATGCCCGTTATGAAATTTTGACTCCTGCCGGACTAGATGTCGACCATCTTCCCGCCCGGCGAAGGGACTTGCACTGGATTGGACCCGACCGCGCGTCAAACTATGTTGAGACTATGCGAGATGGTATAAACCCCTGTTGTATTGGTTGTACAGTTGTATTCCGTCAACATCGTCTCTGTCCCAAGGAAATATTAATTTTATATATTCCATTGGCACGTAGCCCAAGACCAAAAATAGGGAGATAAAACCCGGCTCGCCTGTCATACCATTCCAGGGCGAAGGAAATAGACGTCCGGGTCCGGGAACGAGCGTGCAAGCACAATTAACGGAAGGGATATTGGGCCCAAGAACGAAGGTCCAATTCCGAGTGGAACGGGCGTCCCCTCCGCAGCATACGTCGTCGCCGCCGATTATGTAGTGCCAGTGCAGGTCCTCCGCAATTGGACCTTACTAATACGCAGGGCGACGTCACAGCAGGCGCGACTTGAAAAAAAAAAAATCGCACCAAGCCAGCTGAATGTGCCGGATTCATGTCGTCGACTTGCGCTGTGAATGAGCACAGCGCGTGAGTGAGATGGGGTGGTACGAACACGGCGGCGGCGGCGGCGAGTTGGTGACGAGGCGCACTAGGATTGAACGGGGTATCCGCGCTATGCATAGGATGGCAGTGATCTGGCGTTGTGTCAATGCAGCTGCTGCTGAAGTTGGGCTGAAGCAATGCATTACTATGCTGAAGTGACGAAAACGTTGTAATGCTGTGCTGTGGTGGGATCAGCCATCACTGCGCAAACAGTTGCAACGCCTTGTCCCACCTGAACCACCACCTCGCTAATTTTTTTGCCCGTCTACCCATCGAAATATCCCGTCCTACGGCTTACCCTGACTAAGGGCACCTAGAGAGACTTCCTTCCTCCTCTCACAACATCTGAGCACGGGCCAATGGGCTTTGCGGCCAACGCGTGTCGATTGCGATGCACGGAAGACTCAGGGCGCGGGAAACCGTTTCTGTGCACTCTGAGGGCCTCCCATAGTCGTCGGCGCGTGATTTCGGATATTGTGCGATGCTACGCGGGCTCGAAGTGCGGAACATCGCTTCTGAGCTCACAAGGAGCATAACACAGCGATACCGCATCACTCCGCCTGTCGAATTGAATCCGAGGCTTGCGTTTTGGATACTGAGATGGGAGCTCCTCCTCTTCGTGGCATAATACCGATGCTGCGACTATAAGCCATTCTCGAAGCTGAGAAATACTACCGGGATACGCCGGATCGTCGCAGCATGGCGACCTCTCCATCGCGATCGACGATCTCGCGTTTAGGAGGACTAGCTTCCCGAGCCAGCATCCGGTTATAATCACGACAACGGGGAGGAATATCCATTTGTAACACCTGAGTTGCCGCCTCCATTCACTGCTTCCGGCCGTCAATGTGACTCAGTTTAGGCAATCGGAAGAGCCACATAAAGATGGCCTGATCGAAACTGCCGCCGAAACCCTTGAACTTCCGCACTCGATCCAAGCATGTCTGAAATGCGGGTATTTCGGTTGCTCCGCATAAATCTATGTCCCTGATTCGTGTATTTATTTCAACTAGGTATCCTCCTCCTAATTGTCTCAAGCCGTCTAATTAATTCATCTCAGATATTGAGCTCGGCTCCGAAGCCGACCAACACGATGACCTTCCCGCAGACATGGAAATGTTCCCTCAGCTCAGGGGAGTTATTCAGGCAAGCGGCGACAGTCGCGCGGAATTCGTGGAGGGTGAGGTCTGATTGTTAAATGTGAGTGTATATTCTGCCAGTCGAAGGACTCATGATTTAGTTCCGCCGTCTATGTACAGTCACAGCCATGCGGAAGTTTCTTGATAATCATCACGCGGAAAATGCGCGGGATTCGACTCCGTGGGTATGTCCTGATTGTCAGGGATAATGTCCTGGAATCTGTAGAAGAGGAGAACGGTGAGAGAGACCGTCTTAGGAGGCGCGTTCAGAGATTGATCTTGATGGAGAAAATTCAGACTTCCGCCTGCAGTTCACGAACGTGAACCCGGACGGTTTTCCATTGTGCTCTGTGCCCCATTCTCAGTCAATCTGGGCTTACATACAGCGCCATTGCAGCGAGCGCGACTTATGTACCGCAAATGCGAGGTACGACGGGAGTATGTTGAATTCTGCGTGATCCTGAGTGTCCGACAGTTGTCCCGATGGATCTCGTCAATATCGAGACCCGCCGGCTCGAGATCGACGCCAGCGCCACAATCGATCCCCAACTTCCATAGAGCTGTGGGCGCCGCACCAGCGGCTCCTACTCCTCTCCTACGAAAACGAGCGGCGGACCTTGGTCTTGAGCGTCCTCGGCGACATCTGGGTAACGTCTTATAAGATCACCCAAGTCACCGCTATCCCTGGCGCAGGCGGTCTGTGTTTATCGGGGCTGCCGTGCGGGACGTCCCGGTGGACTTCACGCACCGCGGCTATTTTGTGATCGCTTCGAACGGCTCGGCGACATCCCCAAGTGGTTTTGATGGCGCGGAAGGTCGAAATCACGCCAGACAACGATCTCCATAAGTCTGTGCAGCTCAACGCCCTCGGGAATTCCCTGCTGCTCGAACGCCTTGCGGATATCGAAGATGTAAAAACTTCGGTGTCGGCGTTCAGACAGCTGACTCAGGATACCAATCGCAAATAAACCTGTGCGGCTCAGCGGTCACGGGAAAGCACTGCTACGTCGATCCGAGGGGCCCGGAGAGCTGATGGACGTCCACGACTCTGTATATACAGCACCTGATGGACTGCGTGGCCGCAGTTCGTGAAATAAATTAAGGTGTGCCGCGGTGAGAAATTCGGGTGCCTTTGAGGAATTTTATAAACTGTAGACCGCAGCTCTTGCTTAAACCCGAGCCACGGGGCGTGCCACTGCGCGTCTATATTACTAATCAGTGGGTAATTACACAGGTTGCAGTCGTGGTTAAATCCGAATTCAACTGCGGAAGGAGCGGAAATTACGGGGCACAGTGCGAACATTGCCATCACATGGGGATATTTGTGTGTTTGAAACGTAACTGGCGTGTAGTGATTTGACGTTGAGGCTGAAGGACGAGGAGACAGAGAAGGGAAAGGGGATACGCTGGATCGGGATTGAACCACAGAAATGGCAAAAGGCCGAGGATTTCGTTTATGCAAGGCGAGGGATTTTGCCTTCTAGACTGGGACAGGCATACTGTAATGATGTACGATCTAGACCGGATAATAATATACTCCTGAACGAGATTCGAGAACTAGACTCGTCTGAGAGGTTCTTATTACCAAAGGCCATCTCATATCCTCTGCTCTAAATCCACTCCTTCTCTCCCACAAGTCTCAGCGTAGGAACAGCCTGGATCTCACAAGACCATGACGGCAGGCCGTTCTCTAACCGATCCCCCCGAACCGTCAATTTCCGGGACAGGATTCGGGAACTCCAGTGGGTGCCAGCGCTGGGTGGCAGTTCGAACACAATGAGGTCAATCTACTGACATATGCCTCCAATATACGGGATTGTGGGACTGCGGAGTCTTTACTAAAATCGCTCGCCACAGCACCATTAACCGTATTGGGGGTCTTAGTAACCCGTACTGTCGCTCGGCTGTTGCATGATTCGCAGTGCATACGTATTGAATATGTATGGTGATACCTATCCGACATGGAGCTCCACACTATTTCCCTATGCCCCCACTCGTAAATCCGCTGCTAAATTTGTAGCCATCACCATGGATATGGATGCTTATGCCACGCGCCTCCTGGGCCGTATAAGTATTCACGAATGCGTCCCTCAGCTTTCAACATCGATCCCTCATTTCCACTACTCTCCACATTTCTTATTCAGCCATGTCCGTCCGAACAGACCGTGTCCGCGCAATCGGAATCTTCAAAGCCCGAGCGGGCATTACACCCGCTGAGCTGCAGGAAAGCACCTCCAAAATGGTTCAGACCGTGAAAGCGCTGCCCATCATGCAGCAGAACCTCCTCAAATACGAAGTGGTGCGGTCCATTATTTGTCCCAGCTTCATATTTTCATTGGCTCACCGGCATGCAGTCATTCAAAACTGAGACTGGGGCCGGCACCTTAGCCAGCGCCCTCGGCCTTCACGAGACAGAACTCTCCGTGATGGTTCTGGCTGAAGCGGAGTCCCATGAGAAACTGCGCAAGGTACCTCAGAATTTCCTCATCTTCAGATACAATACAACACTGAGCTGGCATGTTTCAGACACTCACCGATGCGGGTTACCGCAAGCTCCTCGCTGATGCCCTCGAGCATCTCACGAGCGCCGACGACTTTCACTTCTTCCCCGCCGAGTTCATCACCATCATCGAGAACTGAAGCTATCCTCTGACATGAAATTCGGTCCGTTCACGATCATAATGTAACTTTACTTCTATCATCGGCCCCGTGTGACATACATAGTTGTGTACCCAACATATGTGATGCAATACGATTCTTCTGTTGACGTCTACCAATATCTCCGCGGTGATTTATGCTATATTGCGTTTTTGAATGATTGGCCACGGCTACAAGAGGAAATATCAGCAAAGCTTCCGCGTGCCGAGAACGACTCGGATCGCGTCCGAAGCTAACGGCTCAAAGAGGGTAGATAATTGAATGTTCACCTGGCCGAACACAGGATGCCACTTCCACAATCATCCGGTCAGCCTGGTAGCGAGACGCGAGGGGCATCACCGGATGTGAATACTTGTGACTTACGACTAACAGTGGTTCAGAATCTACATGGTAGATTCTTACGTGATTTTGACTGAACTTTCGACCGCGTTAACCCTGGAGTGATTTATCGCAAGCTATATTGCAGTGCGTGCTTCATCCCAGCCTGGGTCAGATCTAAAGATTGCGAGTGAGATCAAAGGTCGAGTGCCTCAGGCACTTGTGTTGTAGCATTCCTCCGGGTAATGACGCATTGGAAGTCCTAAAAACCTATGCCGATCTTTTCCGCCTTCTGATGAGTTCGACGCCGCTCGCTCGACTACTGGTATCTGTGGTTCCGTGAGTAAAAACCTGCACAACGGCTATGCACCGGACAGTAGATATAAACCGCACGTCTTGATTTAAACATCGTCTTCGTTCGATAACCATAACGCATGCCCTGAAGGGGATCACACAATCAGGATCGTGACACATAGACTATTCTGTGCCCATTCACGGTCGACTTCGCTAGACATCCTCTTGGCGATGAACGCATCCGCGTGCGCCCAGTAGTCGACTCCGTGGAGAGTGCCCCTTTGCCAGTCTTGGCAATACGTATCAAGCGACATCCCCACGGAACGCGGATCTACGGCCAGGACTTCGAATTTTCCAGTCGAGGATCGCGGGCTGGACCCCAAAACGAATAGCGCGCGCAGAGATTTACATTCTTCGAGGAGGTACGGACAGATTGGCAGGACCCTGAACGTGTCGACCGAGAGATGTGTGCGGGGGGTCGTCGTCGTCGTTTTCCAATCCATCGAACAGCTCCAGGTGCGTGAGATGAGTGAAACAGGGATGGGGAGTGACTGGAATCCCAGATTTCCAAAATCGGAATATGGATGACGCAGCGCCATGGAGCGGACTGAGGTGCATGGGTTGGTGAGACAGACAGTGGACGTTTCTACACTCGCATCACATTTTTAGATTCAGCGTACTAATTTAGCGTGGGATCACAACATCAACATGGCGACATCCAGTGTTACCGTCGAACTCAGCCACATTCAATTAGCTGAACTGTGATCAAACGAAGGAAGCCAAATATTTCTACCAAGTTCACCTGCAATGACCGGATCCAGAGATCGAACATGGATCTCGCTGAGTAGGCTGTTCACCTAGTGTTCTGTATGGCGAATGCGCACCACACGCTATCCGGTCTCGAAGCGTGGGAACGTCACATACTTGCGAGGCCGCGAACTGAGTCGGGAGAGTGGGTCCACCCATTCAAGTTGCAGCAGAAACCCTGGCGCGGCTCCCCTCTCAGTATCGGGGGGTAGTTCTAATTTCCGAGCAATCCCGGGATTCGTATGCAAGTGGTGGGACATACTCTGCGCCACTCATCGGAATTGGGGCAGCGCTGCCCCGAGATTTGATATAATGCAGGTGCGGGCGACTCCGCAATTCAACCGTTCTATCGCTCGGTGGAGTTTAGATCAGTGTGGGAGTGAATGGGGGCTTGGCGGCAACCCAGAAAGGGGATCTCGGGGAAGTTGGATCTGGAGACACCGCCAGATTTCCATTGGTTCGGGCAAAGCAGTGGGCTATTTCATGCAGGCGTGGAATATTGATGACAGCAGCCCACGTAGGAGTTTGTAGAGGGTAAAAAGTAAAGCCCTGTATTACGAACCAAACTCGAGTGACCTATCAAAGTCAAGGCGAACGGGATGCCACTCACGCAAAAAACTGAACAGCGTCTCTGTGCCATTCAATAGGAATCCTGCGTATCCCAGTGCCACCCGTGCGAGCACATCGACCAAAACGAAGAAGCAAAACCGACTCTCCCCACTGATGCCCGGATCCCGAGTCGAACGGGGGCTCTGCTGAGGATATTGCGACCGAGTATTGATGACAGGCGCGCACCGCGCGCTGTCCGGACTGAGCGTTGAATGTGTATAGAATATCGTCGGATATGTCTGAGTCTTCCCGCTCCGGAGTTTGCAGGAAGTGCTGAATTATCCGGGTATCCGCAGGACTGAGGGACGAGTTGCAAGGTTGGGAAGACAGAATTCCACTCGTGTTTATTCGTTCGCGGAAGGAGGCGCGCGTATGCGGTAACGTGGAGTGAAAACTTCAACTTAAAGTAATCTCAAGAAACCCTGACGATCCAAGCCCGATTCGAACGAACGTCTCCTGCGGGACAGGAATACGCAATATTGAGATGCATATGCGGGCCGCTCCGCAATTGGACCTTCCCACCGCAGAGTGGAGCGTGAACAAGTCTGAGGATAAATAAGCGTTTGGGGTTGGAACTCGCATTTCGGAATCAAAAACGGAGGGATTTCAAATCCGGGAAATACCTGCAGGGTTAGGTTAGGCAAGGTCAGAATAATAAAAGGGCGAGAATGAGGTTCACTCACCCGCCCGGACGAATTCTCGAGGCGCGTACGAAAAGTGAAAGCGCTGCCAGCTTGCGGTCCAAGCCCGAGGCGAATGGGCATCCCTTGCGTGCCATGGAATTCACATTTATGAGATGCAGCGGAAGGCCGCTCCGCAATTGGACCTTCCACAGCTGGTGAGAGCTCAACTAGGCCCTAGAGCAACTGCGTATTCGGGAACTCACGTTTCGGATGAGCACGGTAAATCGAAGTGAAGACAGACCTCCACAAAATAGATGGGAACCTCAAAGCGCCTCGCCCGCGCGGAAATCCTCGAGCCGCGACGAAAATTTTCCAGAGGACCAACACCACGGTCCAAGCCCGAGTCAAACGGGCGTCTCCTGCATATACGACGACTCGGATTACTCACATGCAGCAGGCCGAGCGCGTGCGCGATTCGCGACTTCGTCCCGAGCGGGTAATTATCCTAAGTGTTTCCCCTTTTCGTTCACCCATCAGCGCAGGCGATCAACGGAGTTTCATTTACGGAAATAGATCCTCACCTTCGGTCCGTAATTTTTAAGCTGCAGCCATGATACTTCTCAGACTACTCCAGGTTCCACTCTACAGTAGCAAGGTTCAATTGCGGAGTGGCCCGCGCCTGCATCCGCTGGCGAAAGATCGGGCTTGCACCGTTCAACTGATCGGCGTTCCTTTTTGGCGCCTCGGTACCTCGTTAAGTGTGCGGGTCAGCTCCGCTCGTATTTAATTGGACTCGCAGGTTCGTATCCTCAGCTTTTTTAGAGATTCGCTGTCGGTTCGTCGTTCTGCCCTGCATACACCTCCCCCTTATTCACGCTCCATTTCGCAATAGGAAGGTCCAATTGCTGAGTGGACTATGCACCAGACGCCCGTTCGACTTGGGCTTGGACCCGGGTGGGCGGATACGAACTTCCTTTATGATACTCCGCACCACTGGATACCTTCGCCCCCTCTGCGACTGAATAACACGCCCCGCGATATTCATGCCTGTGCACGTTATAATCCACATCCCTCGAAACGCAGAAGCTGACTCAACAGCGCCTGCACCGCTCGTACCCCCCAGAATACTACTCATTCTCCTTATATTCAGCCCGGATAGCGCTTGGTACGTACCTGTCATCAGTACTTGTTTTCAGGGCGTATTTTCGGCAGGGCTACTGGGGCTTATTCAGAAGGAGACCCGGTCGACTCGGGATTCGCTCACTTCTCCACAACTTGGGTTTTTTTCCCCCCGTTCTTTGGTCCGTGCTATCTGTGTGCGCAGAAACGCAGGAGGTCCGGATTTGGCGCAAAGTATGACACACACTGGCTTGTAACATAACTTGCCATGGTCGCATAATTGGACATCACATAGGATTTACGGCTATTCACGTAGGACAGAGGGTTGACGTCCTGGTTGGTCTGAAGGTTCGCGAGTCTCGTATTGATTATGCTGTTTGCGTCCCAAGGAGCAATGAGGAGTGCCGAGGACGAACAGTACTAGTGTAACCTAACCGGCGAATAAGTTAGGAAGTGATGGTTTGCCATCCCACGTGTACGGAGGACGTGCAGGTAAAAACCGAACATTACAAGATGAGCCCCTGGGACGCCGATTTCGAGAGCGATATCGCAAAGGATGGGGGCGAAGTACCGTAGAAGAATACCTCGACCTTGTCCCGTCGTCAACGCAAGAGCAAGACTACAGGGAGTGGGAAAGCTTACCGCGGTGATGGCCCAATTGAGTTCAATCTGATTAATTAGGGAGGGAGTAATAACACCGGGGGAGGGAGCAGAGATGGGAGTATGATGGAGAGTCTGTCCGGATCTCTACACGACACAGCAATGAGCAGTGTTTTAGAACAGTCCAATCTTGTTCGCGTGTTGTTGGGTGGCCACTACAGCCTCGGCCGGACAATTATAGGTCAAAGCAACGTGCAAGGATGATCTCAGATCGGCGGAGAGGCACACAGCCGATGCTCGGGGGAAGATCTGCACCCTGAGTGATCGCGAGGGCTAGAAAATCAAGATCGGGAGAAGAATCAAAATGTGATGCCAGATATAATCACATAACGAGGGATGAACAGATCTGCGGAGCACCACAGATTCGTAGACCTAAGATCATCTGCAAGATGGCTAGCTCCCCATCCCGAGAAACTTGAGGGAGGAGACAGCCCGCAGGGTTCGGGTACATCAAGATATGCAAAGATCCGACGTCCCACGGAAATTTGTGCTGTTCTGTCGTGCTAACCCAGGTTAGCAGTGCCAGGTTGGTCTTGCGGGTGACGGCGATGAACTGCTGTTAGATTGCGGGTGTGCAGAAACCGGCAAGATGAGCTTGTTACAGCGTATATCCAGATGATCGTCGCTGGAGCAGGAAGATAGAGCAAGGCGGAGCAGCGCCTCCGGTGAAGTACGAGAACGCGAAATTTAAGGATCAGGAAAAGGCGCTCGTCGGATGAATACGAGGCGTTACGAGGGAACGATCAGGCGTACTGGTGCGCTCGGGTTTTGGTGGCGATCCTAATCCTTATCGCCAGCCTTTCGGATGCCCAACGGACGATTTCGATACGCACCAGGATCGGGGGAGGGAGTACAAAAATAGCCCGATAGAATGCTGCTGGAGGTGTCATTTTGTGCTGAGATCGGAGCTGGGGCTGTGAACAGTGAAGAAGACGAGCACCCGGAAGCCAAGGACGAGACAAATCAGTAGTGATGGGCCCGGGTCTCCGCTGGTTCAGGTAGGCGTAGGCGCGCGCAGAGCAGGTCGAAGCATTCTGTTCGCAGAGGCGTGCCGGCACCCCAATTGAGGGCTGCGGTCGAGGAGGACGACCATGCGCCGTGCAGCGGAGGATCACTGCACCAAGGACAGGATATACATCCGTGTCACGAAAGGAGGTGGATTGTCCCTGCTGCGATCAGGAACGGGCCTCACAATTGGTATCGTTTGAATGGGGAGATTCTGGACCGACCGCACTTTTTGATCATGTCAACCGGGACGGCGTGGGCGGGTGTAGCGGACGCTGCTGTCGTCGCGGTGCATTCGCCCGTGTGAAGCGACCGAGGTGGTGCAGGTACAGCCGTTATGCAGACCCAGAACGAGGAAAATTACGCGTGGCAAGCCACTGGCGTACCGCTTCCGGGAAAGGAAAGGACGGCGGGCACAACGACGGGCATGGTCGCAGGAAGGGGAACGGATGGTATACGGATGGAAGAGAGGCGACGATGGGTGTGGAGGCCGGAAGGACGGGAAGGACCACCACGACGGGGGCCACGAAAGGACCGCGATAGGAGATGGCTTCGTCGTGGTTGGAAGGTTGCACGAAGTGACTCTTGCTGGGCGCTCAGCCGAGCGGGATCTGAAGGACTGGAAGAGCCAGCAGCGGCGGAATCTGGGATCAGGCTCGCCAACGCATCAACGAACGAACCGCCCGCGCCCAGGGTACATCCGAGGCGCATGCCGAGGGCTTCGTCGACGTGTGATTCGAGCGTGCGCTCGTCGACGGAAACGATACGGGCTGCGAAGGTACTGCGCATCGCGGCGGCAGCGCGGGAGTCGCAGTGGTGGTGCAGGTGGTGGTGCAGCCATGCGCGCCACGTTAGACGAGATGTGGGGATGAGCGCTCGCCGCACTGCTCCAACTGCTGGTGTCGCGGCCAACCATTCCCCGCGGCTCTGTGAAGTTTGAACGGCAGAAGGAAACAAGATCGTCAGCATCGCGGGGACCGCGGCACCGACGCACCAAAACGCAGGCAGTACCGCGCCGCGCGGGTACGATGGGGCGCGCCGGATCAGCGTCCTGTATCGTGCGTCTGTGACACACTTGGTCATCGTTGGAAGCGCTGGAAGCGGATGGTGCCGGATGCGCGGGACCGTCACGGTAACCCGAATCACGTGGTGATGCCGAGTGTTTGCAACCACGTCACCTTCGCTGCTTGGTGCTCAGTTCACGACTGTGAATACCTGAAAGCTTGGTTTAGAACGGCTCACGAGGATGCGTAAGGATTTCCTGCGTTGATGGCTCTCCTCAAGCGCAACGCCGCCCATGATCTCGTGCAATCTAAGGTTGCATCTACCGACTCAAGAGCTTGGGATCTGCGCCCACAACCCCTTCTATCTATTCGTTTAAAAACCTTAGAGCACTGTCGGCGTTCTGACCTCGGTAATCTGTCCTCCGACTGGTTCGTGACTCTGCGAGTCGATGAAGGGTAGGGCTCTCTATTGGAGCGGGTGGCTCTACTAAAGCGCCTAAGACTGACCTTCCTCGATTTTTCCGCATCCTCTTTGCCCCGTATCTGGGCTACCTATGCCGCATTCATAATAATCCCAGTTCCTCGGCACCTCACGGTGGCTTGTTCATCGTGTCTCCTGTGAACGCTGCGCGTCGAAGTCGCCGCCATATTGACGGCGCCCTTCGCGGCAGTATTTGTCATTTCTTTAGCCGCACTTCTCACAGGGATCTCTATCTCACAGCCGCACAGGCGCCAAGATTGACGTGGAACCAAATGATCTTCCTGATGCATGCGGCGCTGGCGCTTGGCCGTTAGCAACCAGACTCGACAAGTTCCGAGCCGCTCGCACAGCTGCCAAACCCCTCGCTTGCTTTCCTTCCAGGTCTCTTCCCTCTCTCTCATGCCCCCACAGGCGTCCTCCCAGCCGCTAAACCCGCTACCCCACGAGCGGCCAGTGCTTCGGCGGGTGGGCCTTCTTCTCCACTTCGGCTTAGTTGCGATCCTCGCTGTATTACTGGTTGTCGCCGCCAATGGCCACATGGAGCACGTCGTCGAGACACCATTGAACGAGTTCGAGAGAGTATCCAACACCATATCTATCTCCCTCCTGGTCTTCATCACCGTGCGTCGCCAATCGGGCCACGAATATACATATCTGACAGCACATGCGGTGTAGAGTTATAATGTGCTGCTTGTGCTTGTGACGCAGCAGATTGCACTACATCGCGCGGTCACCTCGTATCAGACTTTGACCGCGATCCACGATATCACGTCATCTTGGTCAGGGCTTGGTGCTGCCATTCTCAGCTGTTGGCGCCAGCTCGCGATCCCTGCGTCTGTCCGGGGCACAGGGGCCGTGACCGTCTATTTGGCCTGTATTGCAATCATACACATTCTTTTTCCGACCACAATCAAACTGCAGCTTGCTGGACAAACTGCTAGCGCCGCCGCAACCATGGCTTATCCAAACTTCACCTTGGTCGGAGACGATTCCCAGTACAACTGGATGACTCCAAACACCCTGCTCCCCCTCCTTGCCGACCTCAACCCTTCCCAGACACCGGGGCTGTACAATTCCACACTCTACACGGTCCTTGATCACTTGGACGGGATTGGCGATGTTTCGGTCCCGGCTGTGTCATTCAACGTGTCATGCGGGTATCTTCCGAATGCGCGGACTGGTGGTGTCGTTAACGGCTTTCTGCCTCAAACCGGCGATGACCCAAGCCCCCCACCCGTCAGTTACACCGTTGTTGAGGCTACTTATGCCTCTCAGGACACGCAATACAACTTCTCCTATTATTCACATCCTTTAGGAAAGTGACTTTGGACGTGTCTCGAATGCGAAAGTCTGATATTTCGGCAGATTACCGCCAGATAAACTCTGTCCTTATTGCGCAGGGACATGGGCTCGGAGATAACTCTACGTCGCAACCACTGGTACATCAATTTCATTGCGATAACATAACAGCCGACTCATAATGTTGAATTAGGGTCGCGGCACCCTATTCTACTCATCTTTCACAGTCACGGACTCACTGGGAAGTCAAGGATCGCTTTTAGCCCTTCCAAATACCATCGGTCCGTTGCACGACCTACCTATCGGTATTGACACACTCACACACTCTGCGATACAGCTTCGAACTCTGCCGAGCGGCCCAGAGATCTACAAGTATTCGGCTGCTCGATGTCGGTGTACAATCACACCGTCGACATCGACGCAGCGACGCGCCTGCCAAAGGTCGACGTGGCGAGGAAGACGAGCTCGAAATGGGAGCCGTGGGCACCGCGGCTGTCTGACGAGCATGATGTTGAACCGGATGGTAGCCCTTTGGCTGTCCAGGACATCTTCATCGACGGGGTAGTGGCACATCTTGCTCACCGAGAAACAAGTGACTGACGTTGAGTGAAGTGGACCCTGACCTATTATCATGCACAGTACGCCCCTACGCTCAATCCCGCGGGCTGGTCGTGCTGGAACTACCCCAGCGAGACTGGCACTGTGAGCTACTGCGGGCAAATCGATATAACCAACCTCGTTACCCAGTGCGACATTCCTTCGCGCTACCGCCTATCGAATCTAATCTTGGCGTGATTCAGATACATCGAAGACCGCCTCGAGCTGCGGGAGCGGAATCTCACAGACATCGCCCTGCACGAGCTGGAGAACACGATGGGGAGCATGACGGCGGCGCTGTATTGGGGCGCCCAACACGGTCGATATCGTCAGTCGGACCCGCAAACTATGTTTGTTCAAGGTATCCGCGGCGCAGTGGATGTCACAAGAATCGGAGCTATCGGTCGTCTTAACGTACGTCCTCAGTTTCAAACTAAAAAGACAACCCCAGGCTCAACTGAGTCCAACTCCATCATAGATCAACTTGATATCCGTGAGCAATCGAACACCTTAGACTGCATACCGGTGAACATATTGATTCCAGGTGGTGCCTTGTCTTGCCATCTCGCTGATACTGCTGCTTCTGTCCTACCTGATGACCTTCCGTCAATCTGGACTGAAGCACCCCATGGATAGAACCAACCTAGGGACTCCGGCGCCGAAACGTTCTCCCATCGATACTATTGGAATATTGCAGTCGTTCTGGCTCTCGCAAGGGTCAATCCGTTCGGAACTTCTCCAACGAGTCTCAAATGTCGATGATCCGACTGTGGAGAACCTACGCAGAGCCGGTATGTTCATGGTTCAGTTGGATGGCCAACCAAGAAGCTCCGGGGGTGGCAGCGAAATTTCCTTACTTTCGATGCCTGACCACAAATATCAAAATTGACGGTAGATGTGACAGCTGCATGGGGTGGGTCGACGGTCGTCTCAAATTTTGTTGAGAAGGTACAGGACTACATGTGCACATAGTAGAGATCGAACACGACGGAGTCAAACTATACATTTGCGGCGACGTAAACGGAACATCGCACGCAATGAAATGACCGTCTGAATTCAAGTCCTATGCTTGGAGTTCGCACCCGAATTAATTCCAGGATGAGCAGTAAATTTCCGTGCTCACCAGTAAGAGTAGGATGGTTCATAATTAATAACTACCGTGAGAGGTCTGCGCAGCCGCATAAGAAAACCCTCCCCCCTCTGGAATTGGTGGAGAGCATGAGGGTTTGAAGTCGAGAAAGTAGAGTAAGCGACACTTGCCGAATAAGAAGGCCAAAATCGAATATTCACATTTTGAAGTCCAGACAGCAACGTTAGAGGTATGCAGAGAAAAACGTCGCGCGGAGGGAGAGATGGGCGTCGACTCAAAAAGAGCTTATGGTTCCAAACAAATTCAAAGAGGTCATGGTTGAGTCCCGAAATTTGAACTAGAAGCTCAGGAGAGGGGTCTTGAACAGAGTGTTTTCTGAGATTGAGGAGATGGGGTATTGAGGCTCGGCGGATAGACGTCAGTCGAGGATGAAGTACAGTCGACTCCCTCCTAACCCATAGCTGTCAAAACCCATAATCTGCTCAAACCCATACTTTTAGGGATCTACCAGCCCGGTTCTCAACTAAAACCCATAATATTCTAATACCCCATAATCCATACAGTTTTCATGGTTCATAACCCATAGTTCCCCGCAATAAATGAATGTGTACTTCCTTACGATGCTTCGGGGACGCTCCAACATGTCATTCGGCCATCTTTATTGGCCAGGAGTGGCTGATGTGCACTTTTGGAGCGCTTTCCCAGCCTTTCGTCGCACACGCATGTCTCTTACACTCCTTAAAAAAGCTCTCACTGCATACAAAAAAAGCGTCAAAAAGCGAAAGGATGACCTAACACAGCTTCTCACAAAGGAGGAGAAGAAAAACATGGTAGATATGGAGGATTTGTTACAAATGCCGGAGGAGCAGGTGATCAAGGACGACCTGGAAAGAAGCGTTGCAGACAGCCGCAACTTTGCATAAGTTCATTGCCGATGTTAACAAACTGTTTGCACATAAGATGGAGGCCATTTTGTCTACATTCGGCCGTGAAACACGTCGCGAGGAGGCTAGAGCAATAGTCGGCTCATTAATTACTGATTACCTAGTGCGTACGTAGTTTTCTGGGAATTCTCAGCATTTTTTTCCCTCACTCTCTCGGAACCCATAAGCCCTAATAACCCATACCCCGAGGTGTCCACCGAGAGGTATGGGTTAGGAGGGAGTTGACTGTACAAGTATTGCAGCTCCAGCTATCACTTCGAGCCCACGGATTCACAAGCGGCGCCTTGAAAGCTGGAGCTGGCAGGCTGCACAAACGTGCCGCTGAAACCTACATGCTGGCGGTTGTAGGAGGACTGCGTGTGTCGAAGGGTAGATTAATCTGAGCCTCGGAGGCATACGTACCAAGAGACTCAAAACTCGTCTCACGTCCTCTCAGGGGTATCGAAGCCTCTGACACTCTACCATTCAATCGTGCTTCTCGAATCTGCCGGGTTTATCTTCTTAGTTCACTGAGAGGAGAACTTGGTCCATCAATACCCCACAGTTGCCCTTCTGCAACTGTTCTTTACTATCTCGCTCTGGTCTCAGGCCACACGCCAGTGGCGCAGTTCGCTACCAAAGCTTCTTTTCCTATTTTTGTCCCCAAAACCTACGCTACCTCATTTCCCACCATACCCACTCGTTTCCTACCTTTTCCCACACTACCACTCCGTCGTTCACACATTGTTATTTGACCCATCCCGAACCGCACTCCGGGGTCATCTCCCTACCACACCGTCTGGTCCATGCCACGTCACCGTCTTGATGAGCACTCAGGAGCTTCCACTTCGGCTTCTGCTTGCATTTGCTCACCTACGGCCTTGGCGTGCTGCGCTTACTGCGGTGGTTATGTTTCCATGATCAATGTTCTTTCTTTCCCCTTTTTCCCGGCTATACGGAACGTTTGACCGCTGCGTCATCTAGTCGCATCCAACCGGTCCGCGTCTGACAGAGTCCAGGGCGTGAAGACGGTATCTACCTGGAACCCGGATAAATTTATCGTCCATCAGAAGTAGAATCACTGCTAATCTGGTTGTTGAACAGTGTCAGCTGTTGCCCCGGGCCGCGGAAGAACTCAGAAATCTGTGCTTGTGACCTCTCACCAGGTACCATCTAGAACGTCTTGAATGGGACCGCTGTCGTTGTCGGCATCGTCTTTCACTTATAAAGATCGGCACCGGCTCGTCAACTGGTGAGTTCCAATGAAGACTCGTCTGTTCTGCTTGGCTATCTTGTCGTCCATCTGCCCTTCCTTAGGCGCCATCTACGGTTCTATTGCTGAACTACCCAAGAATCAATCGTTCGATTTCATTGTCGTTGGAGGTGGATGCATTTTCTCATCGCCGGTGTCCGACTATTTACCTCCACTTTCCAGGCGGGAATGCTGGGAACGTTGTTGCGAACAGGCTGACAGAAAACCCCAATTCCTCAGTTCTTGTTTTAGAAGCCGGTCCATCGTAAGAGATACATCCCACACTCCACAAGCAATTCCTCGGCCACATTCATAGTCCTGAAGGTTTACTCAATTACACCGTACCTTTTTTCTCTCTCTTCACATGGGTTCCAAATCCAAGAGATTGGAATTATACAACAACTCCGCTGCCTGGACTTGACGGTAGGATTCTGTCATCCCCCCATGGGAGGCTCTTGGGTGGATGCTCTTCGATGAGTAAGTGAAAACGAATCCTGAATCCGTCGATATATTGGCGTCTGCTAGATGGCATGCAATATGTTCGTGGGTCGAAAGAGGACTACGACAGATACGCGCGCGTAAGCGGTGATCCTGGTTGGGGGTCAATCACCGCCTCTCGATACATCCATTCCGTTCTGACAACTTTGGGATTAGATGGGATGCACTCCAACCCTATATACGCAGGGCATGAACAGCCTTTCTAATTTGAACTTATGACTTAATCGGCTATTGTAGAACGAACATTGGAGCCTTCCAGTCGACAACCACAGCCAGACGGGCCAATTCAACCCCTCGGTGCACGGTTTTCATGGCATCAACGCCGTCAGTCTACCCGGGTTCCTGTTCCCCACCGATGGTATGATGCAACAAGTGACGCAAGAACTCAGGGATAAGTTCCCATTCAACCTGGATTATAATTCGGGCATCCCTCTTGGCGTCTGTATGTTACATCCGGGTGTCCCTTGTCTTATCCCTTTATTAAACCTTGACAGCTTGGAGTCAGGCCACGATAAAGCATGGGAAGCGTAGCAGCTCTTTCACGTCGTACCTTGGACCTGAATTTATTGGACGACGAAATCTACACGTAGTTCTCAATGCACAAGTCACCCGCATTATACAGACAAGTCAAAGTCCAGCAACTTTTGAGATGGTCGAATTTACAGAATCCAGACACAGTATGTAATCATCATATTGTCTTCTGCTATCGATGTTTACACCAGAACTTTGCATCGCAGGCGCGAGATACCACGTAACAGCAACAAAGGAAGTAATCATCTCAGCAGGAGTCATCGAAACACCCAAACTCTTGATGAACTCCGGAATCGGCGACGCAACGGAGCTCTCAACTCTGGGTATCAAAGCAAGGGTCAATCTCCCAGACGTCGGGAAAAATCTTTCCGTACACACTGGCGTTTCGCTCAATTACTTCGTCAACTCAACGGATACCTTTGACGACATCATTCGCAACCTGACCGTCCGGCAAATGCTGCTAGATCAGTGGCTGGCAACGGATGGTGGCGGCCATCTAAGTGCTCTTTTCTCTGGCCACAACGTCTTTGAGCGCTTGCCAGCGAATTCCAGCATCTTTGAAACACATGGAGATCCGGCTCCTGGGCCCAATTCCCCACACATTCAAAGCGGGGCTCAGGTCAGTTATCCGCCCATCACATGAATCGAGTCTGATTTTGTATGCATCAAAGAATGGAATGTTACATCCTTTACCAGAGGGCCACTTCGTTAGCGTCGGACCCATGTTAATGACTCCTACCTCGAGTATGCTCTTGATTTCACCAAGAGGTGACCCAGAACTCACATTCATATCCCGCTTAGGAGGATCTATTGAACTCAACACCACCGATGCATTTGACAATCCACTAATCAATCTTGGCTGCCTCTCTACCGAATTCGACATTGCAGCAATCCGCGAGGGCATGAAGAGCACTTTGACATTCATCGGTGCCAAAGCCTGGGAAGGATATGTTTTGGGCCCTGTCAGTAACATTACAACTGCGACAAGTGACGCAGACCTCGACGCGTACGCGCGGGCGAATGCAGCGCCAAACTGTCATATGGTTGGCACCGCGAGCATGTCGCCCCGGGATGCGAACTACGGCGTTGTTGACCCCGACCTCCTCGTTAAAGGCGTTCGGCACCTGCGTGTTGTTGATGCGTCTGTCTGGGTAAGCGGCGAGCTCTAGTTCTACCATCGGTGTGCTAATAGAAGGATGCTAGCCCTATGTTCCTACTGGGAATACGCAGGCCTCCGTTTATATTCTGGCTGAGAGGGCCGCGGATCTCATCAAAGCAACATGGGAGTAGCCGTTTCCTATTTCGCGTAGTTATAGTTTCAACGTGGTAAAATAAAAATTGCGTGTCTGTGCTGCCATCTGCCGACTCAAGAATGATAAAACAATTATTTGAGATATTCTTCCTTGAATTCTTCTTAGGGCAGAATTACAATTCTTACAAAGGAAATTTTGAGTAAAAATGAAATATTCGTCCTCAAACACCTTACAAAGGAAAATTTTATTGATCTCCGCAGTGAAATCTTCGGGCTCAAATCCAGTGACAACGACTTTGTTGTCATAATGCCGAATAAATTCATTGGCAGAACTGGGCAGTCTTGGGTGGTCATCTTTGCATGCACACATTGATCAAATTTCACAAATAGTGATTCCATTGCTATTACAGCGCCGCCGGAAAAGGTTGGCTGCGCCACTGTTCTCTTTCTCGAGATTAATTCATCACGTGTCTGATGAAATCTATTTATATATGATTTCTGATGATTTCTTTCCTTTTCTTTCGCTGCGTTGGCGTTGCCCATCAGTTTTCTTTCGCTGCATTGGCTTTGCTCATCAGTCACATGACGAATTAATTTCGAGAACGAGAAAAGTGGCGCAGCCAACCTTTTCCGGCGACGCTGTAACCAACTGCAACCGGTTTGAAAAAAAAAGTAACAACCCAGAAACTGTGCGCAGAGTTCAACAATTGCCTTGTCTTGGTTCTGAAGGTTGTGGTGATGCCCAGATTATGACTACTTATTGCCCAGGGCCTGTAACATGTTGACGCTGCAGCTATATAAAGAAAGAAGTTACATTCGCGCTGTAACATCAGCGAAAAAGGGCCCGGAACATGTTGAAGCTGCAGCCATACAAAGAAAGAAGTTACAATAGCACCGTAAGATCAGCAAACTCTAGCGCGATGTTTCAAGGATCTGATAGTTTTTATCTGAAATTTTGACCAGCAATAGTGCCAAAAAAAATGGACTTCTGATTTGATTCCGGATGGGGATTTTACGGCGGTCAATGTGTTACTTTATTCACAAGAGGTAAAATATCTTGATTTTCGGCATAATGCTCCGAATTTTGCAGCATATAACTGTGAAACTGAAGGAGCATAAAATCTTACCGAATGTTGGCACATAAACTCTCAAAGATTTTTCTGGTATATAAAACTTTCCTGACATCTTTACCACAATGATGGAGGTGAGAGCGAGAGGGTCGGCCGCAATGGTACAGGCGCAAGTAGCTGGATTCATGGGCTGAGGGCGGTGAGGCAATAGGTGAGACAAAAGGCCCGGCAATTCCGGGTGAATTGCAACAAAGCAATGCACCTGACTTGAGGAGTATTGAGGATTTCGATGAATGAGGACATTTAATGATGAAATGAAGAGATGTCCTTTTTATATATATACTTATTTGCCCGGCTGTTCTGGCCCTCAGAACATCATGTGCTCAGCCACGGATAGCTGTGTTCATGTCATAGCCCCCGTTGACTGTCAGAATGGCTCGGAAAATATATAGAAGGGCGTTGGTTGGTGGAGATGGTGGGCAGCTCCTCCTGTCGTTCGCGTCCGCCTGCCTTGTGTTTGGCGGCACTGGTGTCGGAATCATTCATGTGATATGCGACTTCTTCGTATTCTTGCTTTTCTTTCTTCTTTACTTTCCTGCGCGGGGAGGGACTATCGTCCTCCGCCTCGCCTCCTGCCAGCGCGCTGACGTGATCGCCGTTTCGTGCGGATTTTCTGCGGAGTGTGTCTCCGCGTCCCGGCCCCTTTGAGGTTCTGCGACGCGCGCGTGAATCGACGTCGTCTACTTAGTGGAGGGCGTCGGTCGGTGGGATGCAGCGCACCTCCTCGTCTTTCCATCCGTCTGGCGTGTATTTGGGGGGCGCTTCGCAGTCTAACTCGCGACTCTTTTTCGTATTCTCCCCATCCCTTCTTCGTATTCTCGCCATCCACTCCCCACTCCACTGACGCTGTCAATTTAATTCTATTCGACAGGGGGGGGGGGGGGGGGGGGTGACGTGTGACAAGTTGAAAATATGTGACCCTCCGACAGCGGCCGAAAATCAGCGTGACCGTGACGAACTGTGACGAACCGCGGAATTTCGACAAACCTGACCGAAAATTTCCCAAAAACCACTCCCCAGACGCATCCGTGGGGGGTGTCCCACAATGTAATCAACTTCTTTGAATTGCTATCCGGTGTAGGCAGCCAGAAAAGTAGTGTCACAACCAGACAATGCCTCACACTGCGGCGTTTAAAGCATCCCATCCCCTAGGGATCATTTGTATAGAGACCATATTAAATAATCAAGATAATCGGGGCAATTTTACCGAAGTTACAGCTGTCCTATCTAGAAGTGCCGTCAACGTGGTGGAACATTGATGCGGCCACCTTCAAGGAAAACCGGGAAGGCAGTCCCTCCGAATCCGCAATGCGAATCGAATAGGCTATATCCCGCAATGATCCGATAGGAATTGGGTCCAGGGCAACTGTTCTGCCCAAAACGTTCCAAAACGGAAAAAAAAACCCGTCCTCGCCCTACCCTGTATCCACTTGGGGACGGGGACGAGGATCCTAGATTTCCATAACATACATGTAGCATGGAAACCAAGAGAGCGAGGGAGGATTAATCAGAGAAAAAAGCTGAGGGAGGAAAGATCAATGAGAAAAGAGCTGAGGTCGAGAAATCCAGCGAGCTCAGAAGCCAACCCATTATATCGCCGTAGCCGGAGCCGGAGACAAACCGCGCCGAGCCCTAGCGAGATTCGCCGGGGCACATCAATCCCAGATCTACATAGCATAACATGGAGGCCCGGAGAGAGAGCAGGAGAAGATGAATTAGAAAAAAGCTAGAGCTAAGGCAGTGAGCCGAGAACCCGACGTGCGCGTCCACACCCGACCTCAGAGCTTGTCCTCCGAGCCCATCGGTTCGATTCCAGCTTCACCTTAACACATGCGAAGACACGCGGCTGAGCGCGAGGCGGTGTTTTGACTCCTGAATTTTAAATGCGTGCTAATCGCATGAGGACGGACCGCGTACTAGCCAGATTCTAAATTTGCCATACATAGCACGGCGTCTGCTGAGGAGACCAAGAGAGTGCAAGCGAGGTAAGATCAATTGGAGAAAAAAGTTCAGCGAGTGAGATCAATGGGAAAGGAGTTAAAGCCAACGCAGCGACGAGAGAACCCAATTTGAGAACCCCACAAGAGAGGGGCGATGTCGTCATCTTCTTCCACGACGACGTCCAGCGTTCAGTGTAAGCTTGCTGCGTTTGGATTCAGCGTAGGCCTTGACGAGTTTGGAGTTAGCTTGAGGCTCGCCTCATTGGAACCTCGAAGCTCACCGCGTTTGAACCGTGCCTTACCTTTAGTTGCAGATACGATGCGTCTGAATCCTTGGATCGATTCAACTCCACTCCGCTCTACACAACCTGCCTCAACGCGGGGTTGTACTGTTGAATTTTGCAGGCGGGCGATGACAAACGCGTCGGGAAGACGACCAAGAGCACGGGGGAGACGCCTCAACTTCCAGGACAGAGAGCCGCTTGAATCATCCAGAGGAGGATGCGGTTGTGCACGAAGTCCTACGCGTTGCGTGCGGTAGCTGGAGCAGACACGCGCCCGTGGCTCGAAAAGTCCCGCCTCTCTCCGCGCCGATTCATGATCACCTCGGGGAATGACTTGAAGTCCGAGCGCGGAACGCCTCGACCGGCGACGCACTGATGAACTGCCGCAGTCCAGTATCCAGGATCCAGCCACGACACGCGTCCTTCCTTGTCCCCTTTTCCTGCGAGTTCGAGCTGCAGGTCGACAGTCGGCGCGGCTTTTTTTTTGTTCAGTTTGAAGACGGTCAAAATCAGCGGCGATGAGCAGCGGGGTGGTGCGCGCGCGGCGGGGCCAAGGCGGGGGAGCGGCGGAGAGCAGACGCAGAATAGAGCAGACACAGAATAGAATAGAGCGGGACAGGCGGAGTTAAGGCGCAGTTGAGTCCAGGCAGGCTTCAACGGTGGTACGCAGTTTCCATGGTCGTGAGCGACGATATAATATCAAGGGGAACGGGACGGGGATGGCGTGGATGCGGAGGAGATGTGCCATAATGAGATTCAGAGTGGCTCTGCTTTGGTACCCACAGGCCTCGACGGCGGGCATTGAGCACAGAGTCAAGAGCGGAGAGCGCGCAGAGTCGAATCACGAGGATGAGGATGTAGCGGTTAAATGCACTCCGAGCCCGAGGGCACAAGCCTCCAGCGATCATAGATGCGCCGTCGCGTCGGGAGCGCGCACGGGAAACGTGGCCATGGCGCGCAGAGCCAAAAGAGAGAGCGCAGAATCAAATTACAAGATAAATAGAAATAGAAATGCGCACCGGGTCCACGCGCGCGAAGACGGTGCTGGTCGGAAGCCATAGGCCGTCCTGCGCAAGGTTGAGACGTCGTCCTGCAAGAGCACAACCCAGAGCCAGATCCACGCGGGGCTTTCCAATTGAATGAATGTCTATAGGTATTTCACTCGACTCGTTTCGGTCGGGCTACACAGGGGGCGACGGTGAGAGCGTAGGAGTGGCGGGAGCGGAGAAGGAGTAGAGTCGCGGATCACGCATCATGAGCTCAAATGCGACAGCGGGCGCAAGGGGGAGAGTACCAGTGGCGCGGCACGGGACGAGGATGAAGATGAAGCGGAATGCGCGCTCGCAGCGGGAGGAGGGGGAGGGTTAGCGCGCGAGGACAAGGGCGCGTCGTTGCGGCATTGGCGCAGGCGCGGCAGGAGGGACGGCGAGGAGTTCGCACGCTAATGAGAGTGGCGGATCCATCTGCGGGAACGGAGGGACAGGGAGATAGTGAGAGGGGAGTACTAGTGGCGTGGAGAGCGCGCAGGAGGCACGAGGCAACGGGACGAGGCGGAGGCAGGAGGAGTTGTGGACGAGCGCGGATGGAGGCCGGCGCTCGAGGTATAGTGCATCAGCGAAGGAGGAAGGAAGTGATATTGAGGCCAAGCAGGATGTGTTGGAGGACGCAAAGCGTCGAGGGAGGGCGGCTCGGAAGTCCGGGGCGAATGCGCAGGGAGAGGCAAGGGCGGCGGATGGGCATGGCCACGATACGGGGAAAGCAGACGATCGACGGCACGACGGAGCTAAGCTGCAGCAAAGGATCAGTGAGGGTGGGCGGTGAGACAGACACGCACTGCAGGGAAGCGCACCTCTTCATGCTCCTGCCGCCAACACGCAGAAGACAGACGTCCAGTGAGAATGTGGCAACCGCGGGGAGGACTAGGACGACGGTAACTGGGGATGGCCGGATCGCGTACGCTGAGAGCTCATTGTTTAGGAGTGGGAAGCCCTGGCAGGATTAGGCGTAGCTGGAAGATTCAACGCGCACGATGGACGGCGCGAATTTGGCCGTCGCGAGATCGCTTCGTCGTGGTTGGAGAGGGCATGAGGGGGGATCAACGTGCCTATAGGTAGAGTGCGGCGCGATTCGTCCACGAGAACAAATAGGTTTCTAACGCCGTCGTTCGGAATGTGGAGGTCAAGGAGGACCGAAAGCCGAGCCACGTGGCGATGCCGAGTGATCCGTGGTCTCCGACTCCTTACCTCTCGTTGGCTTGTTCACCTCCTTCTCAGCGCTCTCCTCTACATACACTCTTCTCCCTCGGATCCACCAAAATCTTGAATCTAGAACGCCCCACGCAGTCTCTGCGAGTTTCGCCGATTCGTGCCGTCGCTGCTCGGCGCTCGCTCTCTCGCAACTTCTAATCAACTATTTCCTTATTTGGACGTCATGTGGTAGGGTGGTTCCCAGCAAGAGTCGATAATAATAAATGAAAGTGAGTGGCCGGCAAGCGGCGGGGCATAAACAGATTTAGAGATCTGAGCCGCGCATTTCCAACATTTAAATTCCCTCTTGGATGTCATTTTTGTGCCAGCGAGAGTAGAGCGAGGCCAGAAAGGCTGAAAGCATGTAGATGCCTTTCTAGTTTATGCCCAATGTAACGTGGAGTTACTTGGACAAGATAATGAATATCCTTGACTCCTATTCCAGTCCACTACAATTTTCTTGCGAAGCTGCTACACATCCCCGGAGCAGTGAACAGTCCGCTTAAATTCCCAATCAATGACAGTTCTTGGACAGTTCAGCTGAGAAAATTCTGCGAGTGATATGTTTCAATGATATACAGCTCATAGGCGTGGGGGCCAGCCTGATAAGCAATCGGCCGTCTAAAGCTGAAGTTGAATGAATGGAGCCTCGTATTACAAAGCAGAAATGACAAAAGTCACGAGAAGTGCAAGTCACATTTGGCGACATTTTAGGTATACTGAGCACAATCAGAACTAACTTTCTGTTTGTGAAACAAGTAGATTGATGTTGGATTGATGCAATGTGTGTACTTTGAAGGCAACATCGAGAATAGACGCATACCAAAAAAAAAATCACTCTCACGCGGCCCTCTCCGGGATGCCCGATCGCGCGGAGAGATCAGCCGCGAACCTGATAGCAAATACAAACGGCAGCATGTAGAGGACTGGACTGCAAAGTTAGAGGGTATAAAGGTGTTTGTGCTGCGCGAAAACGTTGTGAACTGAGAACAGGGGGAAGCACAAAACCCATCCGTCCTGGAAGGGAGGAGCCAGGGAAAAGGATGCCCAGGAGAATAAATAAACCCTTAGCTGCATGAATGAATTACACAGAGCGCTGGAGGGGACGATTTAGCGCAGAGAGAATTGTAGGCATGGTGAAAATAGAGATAACAGACGGGATGTATTGCAGATTGCACTAAGGTTCAAATGGGCATCCGAGTCTCGCTCCGAAGGGTTGTTTTATTTGCACAGCGTCATTTGACGTGCTCAAGAAGAGAGCACGAGGGGGAAATCTGAAGAGAATGGGTAATTTATACACGTTCGATGAAGAATTTTGGAAATTAAATGTAAGACGGCTGGTTTTCCGTTTCCGTGACAGGAAGTAAATTGAGAAGTGGTTTGAAAGATGGTTTGACTGGAGACCAGGATGGATGAGTGATTTGAAAGTATCGGACCGAGCGCAAGCTTGGAGACTGCCAGTGCAGCGAGCGAAGTGCGAGTGAGAAGGAGAGCCCCTGAGTCACAAGACAAGGATGACTAAGTGTCCGATTCTGGAGATGGCGTAAGCAGGTCAGATGACAGCAATTCACGTGTTCAAATCAGCGACATTTTTTGTACACAGAGCACAAACCGAAATTTACGTTTCTGTTTGTGAAAAAAGGCATACGGTATTTTTTAAAAAAAAATCAGCACTCTTGGCTGAAGGCAGCTTTTGAATAAATTTTGGTGTAGAGCGAATTTCCACTCAAAGGGAGGGCAACCCGTGCCTTGCTGTCGAGACCTGTTCAATCGAAATAAGACATTTTTAGAGCCGGACCTAATAAAACCGAGCATTTTTTCTGCCTTTCAAATGATCCAGAACGTGTATTATGTACACATGATTCACTGCGTTCCGAGGGTCTGTCGGCACAGGCTCTGTCGAGCGCCCTCGGCAGACTTCGCAGGTTCTGCCCAGCAACCAATTTCCCAGCCGACGAGGTAAGCATCTCAATCTCTGTCCTAGATCGTGGTAATCATATTCATTTATCCCGCCTTGAGAGTGTCAGGACGAGCACCAGATCGACCTTACGCGGAGGCCAACACCGACCCTATCTATCTTCTCCGAGAATCTGTGGGCCCAGGTTCTCGGATAAGATAGATAGAATCCCGATGCACTTCAAGTGAATGACAAGTGGCGTCGCTCTTGACAAGTGGTCTGTAAAGATGGAGAAAGCGAATATGACGAGAATAATGAACGTGGGACGGAAACTCTTATTCGCGAAACTGGCACTGTGACCGTCCAGGCGCGCTTCGCGGGACGGCCATTGCTGATGGATGCCTTTTTGCGCGCGTTGGATGCCCACCTCCACCCCGTCATGCCTGAATAAATACACAGGATTTTGCCTGAAACCGCCGTGCGCCAAGGTTGGGAATCGCCCCCGGGCGCACGGGATAACTTGTTTCTTTATCCCCCTTTCTGAAGTTCTATACCACAATAAGTAAAACAAGGAAAGGAGCGTGGTGGCCGACGGTAATAATTGAAATAAGTAAACGGATGTGGTGCCCGTTGCCCGACGGCAATAAATAAATGAAGGCGGCATGCGATGCGAGGTGTGGGTGGAAGTGGATGAGTAGGTGTGGGACGAATAGGGGACGAATAGGTGACACGGGACAGCTGCGAAGCCGTCCAAGCAATCTTAGCAACTACGTTTGATGAAATTGGCCACCATGCGCTGGTAATGGCAAGGTTCCGTGAGAGACGGAATCAATTTGCAAACGGATGCTTACCTTCTTCAGGCTCCGATCCCTCCGTTTCGTCTCGGAATACAGAAGGATTAGGAGGATGAACTGCAGTTCGCTATCGTCGGTGACACTCGGCGATATTCTTAGCAATGGCAGCGAGTCATCATGGAAGAAGTGATGAATGTGGGTCGTTAACATGGCCAGGACTGTCCCGTCATACGCGTAAACCTGGAATTGAAACGGGAGAGCCCGATGTGAGCTGTGGTGACTGCTGTGTCCCGTAAACGAACGCACCGTCCACGTATGAGCTATCTCGCCTTCGTACTTCACTCTGTACTCCTCCGCGGTGAACCAATTCCAATACCGGGTTCTGGTAGTGACGTTTCATTAAAAACTACACAATTTCAAGTTGACGGCGCCCCACGAACGAGGAGAAAGTGCCCCGTTTGGCACACAGTTCGTCGATTCTTCGCGTACGGCCAGCAACCTCGAATGTGTCCTGCGCCCAGTCGATTATCGCGGCGGGCCCGTTAGGCGTGCCGGGTGGTCGGGGTGCCCCTAGTGAAGTGGTCTGCCGAGAGCGAGAGGACGGTTTGTTCACGGTAGAGGTAGTGTATTCCAGGTCATCCTCGCAATGGATGTTGCTCTTCAGGATCTTTGGGCAGTCGAAGGTGAAGGTGGTGAAGGCCATGATGGAGATAGTCGGACGTTAACCGTCTCTATTAGCTAACGCAGATGCCACAGATTTGTGTGATCCGAGCTCCTTAAAAAGATCAACACCAACGAAACAGATGTTCGCTTCCGTGGCCCAGTGTCAGTCGTCCCTTGACGACGAGAAGAGTGAGAGACGAGATCCAGCGAAGACATCCACGATCTGTGGTCCGCGCACCTCTTGAAGGTTATGGGGCAAGACAAGCACAATGGGCCCGCCTTGGCCGCCGTCGGCACAGGCACATCATCAGGGATCCCGCATCAACAGGGTGTCAGAAACTAGTGATGTGATTGACAAGGATTGATGGCACCGCATTTCTATATTTATTATCAGCGACTGCTTAGTGGGCCGCACTAGTTAGTGGGCCACTTGCATAATAGCAGGCACTTTGATATAGAATCCCGGGATTTGGTGGTTGCAGGATGGAATATGACCTCTCGCGACACTGTATGTGAAATTTTGAGCCAGAGTGATGCGGCGATCAAAAGCTGTGGACGGTTCTTGATCAAGATGCCGGTGTCTGATCATCATTTCTTATCTCCGAGCGACTCACGCGGCTTGTTTCTTGACCACTTCTTCGCTGATTCACAAGTTTTTGGGCTCGTTCGATTCCCCTGGTTCGAATCAATGACTCAATCCCGTACGAATGTGAAAACAAAGTTTTCTCACCTCTTGGACCCTTTAAGATCATCTCTACTTGACCCCGAGCAGCACACTCTAGCGACCTCTATAGCGATCCACTCGTCTTCGCTAATAGCTTGGAACTGGGCCGGTGCATTCGATACCACCAATAGGCCATCCTCCAATGTCAATTTGGATCTTAACTGGCCGACTTTCCGTTCACGCTGGGCTACCACTCTAAACCACCGGATTTCGGTTGCACATAAAGATGTGTTTTTTTGGGCGGGTTATGGGTATTTGGGGGTCGTCCTGTGCAATTAGGTATGTCCCAATACTTCCCTTGAAGTGACTTGAATCTTGATTTCGGGCTCCCCTACACTCTATTCTTCAGAAGGCAGGCTATTCTTTCCGGACAGCAATCTCACCCATCATAGATGGCTTGAAAGGCGAACAGCTATGGCCCCAATACATGTCAGATTTGCAGGCTGAGTGTACCCAATCCTGTAGCTCAATCTACTGAATGATTTGGAATGCGCCGGGGCCAATTTTATGAATGCGCACCAACGATTTGGCCGGGTGGCCCAGGACCCCGGAAAATCCCCTTCGAGGCTAGGTCCGGTACCGGACAAAAATTTCGATTTTGGGACCTCGGACCCAGGTCCTCAACGGACAAAAAATGGCCTTCAAGGGGCGAAAGGCTAGGTCCTGTCCGGACCGGGAGCGGGTCGAGGGAATTTGGACCAAAAACACGGTTGGGTGCACATCTCCGTAGAAATTCGAGCGGAGATGCTTCAAATCGGTCAAGAATGGGCCGAAAATTAGCGCACCGAGAAAATTTGAGGATTTTTAGGTCGTGGGCGGCGGAAATCACCGCATTTGGACGATTATGTCAGCAAAGGCTAGGGCCTGTCCGGACAAAAACCGGCCAAAAGCGACCACAATGTGTCCGGAAAAAAACTGGGGAATCCAGCATTTTCGGGACCTAGCCTCGAATGGGATTTTCCGGGGTCCTGGTGGCCCACTAAGCCGTTTATTCCCCTTTTGGGATAGGGCCCGGAATAAATTCGGCGGGCCATGAAATACGAACGTAAATTCCTGAAGAATATCTTAGTCCACAGATAGGATGTATACCTTCGTTTCTGAGCCAATAGACCAGTATTAGATCATCTCTCTGTAGGGCCTCGAGGACAGAAATGGTAAGGTGGCCCACTAGCCAGTTGCCGATAATAGCCCTGTCTCAACTCGACTCCGCAAAAAGTCGGGTGAGTTGAACATTGCTTTTGTGAATATCTTTGCGTGGTGGACACTTCTTCCATTATTTTCAATACAGGTGGACACTCGGAGGCATGGTCTATCAGTTGAGCCTCACAAGCCCGCTGGCTTGCATGTACCTCGTTGAGTCCTCCGATCTTCCTACTCCTTTCCACCTTCATCCCGATGGGTGGTGGTTTATTGGTCGCTAAATTCTAATCTGCGTCGCCTTCCATTCGCTGTACGAACCGTTAAAATACTCAACTGCACCATCCACCGCCGCCCACGATATGGTCCGGCAACGCCGGTCTGCTGCCGCGTTCACCTTCGGGAACTAAGGCGCGCCGTAAAGGGTTCATCGTCTCGACCCGATGAGCAACTTCATCATCCACCTACCGTGATACAGGCGACCCAGCCACAAAGTGCAAGATACGATGCCCTGGAAACACTGCTCGACCGGCTTAACACTCTCGTGTTTCGACGTGCTTTACGCGAAAAAGTTGTCCCACCCCCGCTCTGAACTCGACAAGATCGCTACTACCATACTGGCCCATCTATTCTACGTGCTTGAGCTGTCCATCAAGTTCCTGAGGAAGTCGAGATGGCGTTCGTTTCTCCCATATAAGTGAATGATCAACTCAATCATACTTACCGCACCATCCAGGACACGACCTTCGCGCTCTCATTGGGTTTCCTGATGATTTGATGCAAGCTTTGCAGAATTTGAACGGCCTTGAGAAGGAGATGAGATCGATGATGGGTGCGTATAGTCTTGTAGCTGCTGATGGGCTGCTTGCTGCTGGCAGTGCTGCTGAGGAGTTCATCCCTCCTGTTCAACGAAGTAAGCCATGTCGCTCAGATTCCTCGACATCGACAGCTCAAACGAAGATCTCAGTTGAGACCAACATCGAGCACACCCGGCAAGATTTGCAAGCTCTTCATCTCGTCCAGGGTATGTCACAGCTCACAGTCCCGATACAAAAGTTGCCGCGAAGTGACTCCCTCCAGTTCACCATGACATCAAGGAATGGCTCCTGGCAACTGATCCGACGACTGATCGGAATGCAGCTCTCGCTAAACGACAAGAGGGCACAGGAAACTGGTTCCTTCAGACCGAAGCTTTCAAGAAATGGAGATCATCTGGTGGAAACCCTGTTCTCTGGCTCCATGCCCAATGTACGTCTTTGCTGCAGCTCACATTAACGACATTCGGCGCGTCGCGTCGCGGAGCGAGAGAACAGGGGATAAAACTGAACTGTAGAAGCCCTCGAGAACATATGGGGACATGTGTGAGTCGACCCCTATGCCCCCCGCCTCAGAGAGCAGAAATCTGTAGCAAGCCTGCGCTGCAACTCATAAAATTACACTTCTGCGGATTCACCGGGATTTTGTGTGGGATAGGGGGTGTATATTCACAATCTGGAGACGAGATGCACTCCGGATAGATAAAGGGGCCATTTGGAACCTTTATAATACCCTCCATCAGCAAATGTGGGAACTCTCGCTATGCCCAGATGTTCTTGGCAAACACGTGGCGAGCTTGATGGCTTTTACAAACCAACGCAAGGGCCTTGAAAAGCTTTACATTGTTAAGGACAAGCATTTGAGACATCGGGAATCCCATGGAAAGCTTTTGGCACGGTGAATAGCTGTTAAGCCATGTGCATAGTGGTTATCAAGCTTCCTTTTAGTTTGCATTTCCATTGTAAGGCCCGGTGAGTGTCTGCACAAATTCTATCTGTATGCTATACATACATCTGCATTTCCTCATCCATCCAATGCTTTGCTCCATATCTCTGCTCAAAAAATATCTGGTGTTCTACTTTGTATCAGTAGCGCCGATAGGGATGATGTTTTCCAATGGAATTTTTAAGCCTTTGGGGTTCATGGCATCGACCTACAACTATATCTGTGCATTTTGTGTCCATTTTTGTGAAGATAAGGCACATCATGTGGGCATCGAAGAAAACTGTGAAGTCCATTTCAAAGTCCGACAGCACGTGCAGATTGCGTGATTGTTTGAGAACCAAACAAGTGTTGGTCGACTTCCTTTCCCCCCCTCTCGCTCTGCTTGCACGGCCCTCTCACCTCTCTCCCACCTCAAACGGTTCCCTCGACATCACCCCTGCAAGAATACCACTTTCTTTTACCCTCGCCATCCCCCGGCGGACACCCATCCTTCAGCCACTTTCGCACCTCGAGTCACGCCCTTCAAGGTCTCAAGTCGTAAAGTCATCATCAAGCCACCTTTAAGGATGCAAGCCATGTCTTCCCTCAAGCCATCTTTTACCTCAAGACCGTGCCATTACTGAAGATCTCAAACTTGTGCGCAATCAAGAGACCGTCGTTATCCGTCGAAGACCTCTCGCCTCCCTCAAGCGCGACCCACGTTCTTCCCGCCATCCTTCAAGCCCGAAAACCTTCATCCTTCTCGCTCCCGCATAGCTTGCGCTCGTGCGCGCACGCCCCCTTCCTGTTTGCCGTGTGGTTATCCGATTGGTCTGGTGCGTCGCTTTCTATCCATCTCTAACTTTTTTAAAAGACCTTTGCCCTCTGCTTTCAAAGTTCCGCTCCTGCAGGCCCCTCGGCATCCGCTACCGGCGCTCCACCCCCAGCCAATGCCCCGCCTGCTGCGAATGCTCCGCCCAGCTCCATCTGCTCCCGCTCCATCGGGTGCCACCGCTGCTGGAACGTTGCTGTCTGCGTAGATACAAAGCTTAATTACCATCCTGCAATGCCATTTCGTTTAGCACCATCTTTCTGTATGATTTTAAGTCGGCCGTATGCTATTTACGACCTCAAAAATGGGCCCAATGTGTACGAAGTACACGGAAAAGGAAATAGCAGATGAAGCTTTACCAAGCTTTTCGCTAATTCTGCACAAACGGAGTTTCATTATAAAGGCCTTTGAACCGCCAAAAAGCTGATTTTGGTTTATATTGGTTTTATTGAAATATGCCCTGTGCGAGGCCTTACATGACCATGTATAGATCTCACGCTTTTGCTGATGTCCTCGCCCGCAGTACAAGCTCTGTTGAAAAACAGCATAATATATAATCACACTGGCAAAGGATACACTACAAGAAATCTGAGGACGCAGAGCCCTCCGTAATCGCAGCACGGACAAACTTATCTACTCAGACACCTAGAGGGAGAACTGAGCCCGCAGCGGATGATCTGCTGGAAACGATCAAAAATGTCTCAAAACAGTAATTTTTGGGCTGCGCCCTAAGTTTGAAGCAGCTGTAATTTCCATATGTCGAGTTTCCCACAGGTTAAAATTGACTGGCTTGATGAATGATGTCGCTCCAAGTCTCCGTTAAAAGTCGAGTCAGCCTCGAATACATGAAACTCAGGTACATATCCAATATCTTTTACCGTCATTGACCTACTATACTCAACTCCTTGGGTACTTGAACCCGGGGTGTTCGATTATTAAAATGTTTGCATCATGCCCAACTAAACTTCCTCGCGACTAATAACTCGTAGGTGTTGCCGGGATGCTCGAGAATTGCAACCGGGGCTCCTTTGAACATCGCCTCGGGTGGCTATATTGTCGGATTTTTGCTAATTTCATTCCATGCCTTGATCCCTGTTGACACTTCTGGCGTGCACCATTGCAGGTAGTTGCATTCAATTCGCTGCAGGGTGACAAGTGTCTGGTGTGGATCTGCTCCAGTTATGTACCATCCACATGGTTCGATTCCACTACGGCTTTGCGAGCGTTGAAGCCATAATCCTACAGCTTATATATAAGAGAAGTGATCAATGAACGGAAAATAATGTTCGTTGTAAGCGCGATCGGCGGCAACACTAGATGCATCGTTAAAGCAGTCCCAAGTAGTGTTCAGTGCGCCGTGAATATCCTCGGTCCCCCCCACTGAAGCTAGACCTTCAGTGCTTGCCAGGAATTGCCCGTCATGAATTGAAGAAAAACATAAGCCGACCGGGGATCGTGCCGCGTCAATTCACCCCTGAAACGGCAATTCACCCCTGAAACGGCAATTTCCGAGTGTGTTCAAGGTTCAAACTCGCATCCTCGGGATTTTAATCACTGATACTGACATATGATTGAAATCTAACTTGACGTGGCACCGGCGCGACAAACCTCCATTCAAGGGATATGTTTAGTATCCCAAAAACATTGGTAAATACATTATTGACTGATTAAAGTCGATTAGGCAAGATCACAGTGGAGAAACAAGTCATCGGAGTCCACTTTGTATCAAAGTCGATCAGAAAGGAAAAAAATTGACATGGTTTGAGCTCAAAAAAGGCATCCCACCCCTCAGAGGTTGGTTGAGAGTAAGGCTGTCGTGTTTGACCATGCACAAGTTGGAATTCCAATACTCCACGTCAGCTTAACGTGCTATTTCAATACTCTTTTAAATATTGTGTTTTTCCTTGTTCACTTTGAGACTGGATCGTATATTGTATTTATCAATATTCAAGGACATTCCATTATTCGTCCTTCTAGCCAACTTGCATAATATTTTTTCTGATCTACGCCGGCCCGCAGAGGAAGGAGCTGTACTGATCATTGTATTGTACCGCGTTATGTGTTCCGGCGTGGTACTGGGTGATTTTGCCAGTGCAACCGAAGTCACTGGAGCGCCACCATTACTGGTTACAGACATCACTCACGTGAATGAATTGCATGAAAACGCGGAGTAGACCTGGATAGAGCTAACAACATCGTTCCAGAAAGAGTCTGCGCCACTGAAGCTGACTACAAATGGAAAAGACCATTTCAATAGTGAGACCAGAAGCTACCCAGTGGAATACATACGACAGTCGAAGATGTTATAGGCTGCGAACGGGGTGCAGGTGCCGCCCATGTTCGCGTTGAAGCACATTTTGCCGAAATTGGTCGCGGAGACCTGCTGATGCAAATGCTACAAGAGACGAAAAGTTCAAGGCGAGTTTCATACGTTGGGTTGAGATCTCGAAAAGCCGGGGATATTAGCCCTCCCGTCCAACTGGATGGGAGTGCAGATGAACATGGGATGATGCCACCCATTTTATGGACATTGACTCAAGCACCTACAGATCGTCATCACAGCCATGTCCGATGTGCATTGGAATATCCATTCAAGATCAAATTGTGTCTTGTATGAGTGATGCCGACACGTCTTTGGCGAAATGTTAGCCGATGAAGTTAAAAACACACACGCTACACCTCGCAAAAGTACTAGCATCCGGCTGAAATCAGTGATCTATCACAATAAAATCTTTCACTGCGTTCCGGCCCCCCGTAGACCTATGTTCGGTTACGTGCGTCTACCTCGGGTTGACGTACTCCGGCTACCTCTGTCTACGCCTGTAGACACGCCTTGAACTATGTAATTCAATCGCCATATATATATCTACTACATGCACACCCCCGCACCCCGGCGCTGCGTCGCCAGTGGTCCTGCGCTGGGGAATTGGAATCGGCATGACTCAAGGAGGCACTGGCGGCGCTCGTGTCCGGTCGTCGGTGGCGGGCTTGCGCTGCATTGGTGGTGGGGGCGCGCCAAGGGCGGTCGTCGTCGGCGGCGTACGAGTGCCGCGGATAGTCGTCTTGCGCTGGTCGCATGTCATTGTGTCGTGTAATTGCCGCCGTAGGCAGAATTCCCCAACACACCATACTACTAGGCTGAAGGGGATTTGAGTTAGTGCAAGACGGGAGTTTAGACGCGCATAGACGGGAGTGAGTCAGGATGCTCACCGAAAGACACTCGATAACTGTTCGACACGATTAGACTCCCTCATTCCACGGGGATCTGACCTGTAGCGTCGAGAGTGCTTAAAATAGGTGCATATATGCATCATACACGGGTAGGAAATCACCGTGAGATACGTGCCATTGAAGGGAGTAGCGCACATTGAATCGAATCGTGTAAGTAGGAGGTATGGTTCCCATCGTGATCATCTGAAAAAGAATTAACTCCCGGGTTCATTTGACACGTACCGACGATCAGAGGACGAGGACCGCTGGAGTCTGCCGGGCCTGCGTCAAAGTCATGACGGACAAGTAGGCTCGCGTACGTACGTACCATTGAGCGCACGCCCGCTCCTCGTGCTGAGCGATGGCGGGCGGGGGAACTCCACCTTGAGGTAACGCGTGCACGGAAATGCTCATTTCGTCGTCCCGCGAGCGAATGGATGAGGTGTGGATCGGGGCGCTGGATGTCGCATGATTAACAAGGAGGCGCCCTGCGCAAGGCTGAGACGGCGTCCTGCAAGAGCACAAGCCAGAGCCAGAGCCAGATCCACGAGGGGCGTTAAAACTAAATGGATGTATACAGATTCGCAGCCGTTTCACTCACTCGTTTCGGGCGCGCTCCACCGGCGTGGAGGGGGTGGCGGCGGGAGCGGGCTCGAGAGGAGGAGAAGGTGCAGAGCCGCGGATCGTGCATCATCGGCTCAAGGGCGAGAGCGGGTGCACGGGGGAGAGTACCGGCGGCACGGCACGGGACGAGGACAAGGATATGCGCGGAATGCGCGGTCGCAGCGGAGGGGAGAGGGAGGGCTAGCGCCCGAGGATAAGGGGGCCTTGTTGCGGCGTTGGCGCAGGCACGGCAGGATGGGCGGCGGAGGAGTGCGTGCGCTAGTGAGAGTGGCGGATGCATCTGCGGGAGTGGTGGGACGGCTCAAGCGGAGGTAGATAGCGAGAGAGGAGTACTAGTGACGTGGAGAGCGCGAACGGAGCACGAGATAGCGGGGCGAGGCGGAGGCAGGAGGAGTTGGGGGCGAGCGCGGATGAAGGCCGGCGCTCGAGGCAGAGTGCATCAGCGAAGGAGGAAGGAAGCGATGCTGAGGCCAAGCAGGATCCGTTGGAGGCGTCGAGGGAGGGCGGCTCGCAAGTGCGGGGCGAATGCCTAGAGAGAGGTGAATGCGTAGGGAGAGGCGAGGGCGAGGTTGGGCATGGCCACGGCGGAGAACTGGCTTGATTGGGCAGGGGAAGGCAGATGATCGACAGCACCGTACTTGAGAGCAAAGGAGGCGCGGACGAAATTAAGCTGCAGCACATGATCAGTGAGCACGGACGAGGTCCACGCACTCGCCGACGCCAACGACGACGCTTGACGAGGATGTCGCGAGTCGCGCCAACAATGCCCCTGAGCAAAGGACCAGAAATTGCACCAAGTCCGCGATTTGGTTAATGGAATATGTTCCATTAACCGTTTGATGGCGCATCAATGCCTCGGAGCGCTCTCAAACCGGCCGTGGAGTGGGGTTATGCGAGCCTCCTGACGCTCCTGCCACCAACGCAGAAGACAGACGGCGGGCGAGAATATGGCAACCGCGGTGAGGAAAAGGACGACGTGACTGGGCATGGCCGGATTGTATGCGCTGAGAGCTCGTAGCTTAGAAGTTGGAAGCGCTGACAGGATTGGGCGTAGCTGACCAAAGATTCAACGCGCACGATGGGCGGCGCGAAGTTGGCCGCCACGAGATCGATTCGTTGTGGTTGGAGAGGAAACAAGGGTAAAGTGCGGCGCGACTCGTCCAGGAGAACAACTGGGTTCCTAACGCCGTCGTGGAGGTCGAGGAGAGGAGACGTTGCGGATGGCCGGGACCGAAAACCGAGCCACGTGGCAATGCCGAGTGATCCGTGGTCTCCGACTCTTTACCTCTCGGCTCGTTGGCTTGCTCCTCCTTCTCAGCACTCAAGCTTCGCTCTGCTTCACGCTCTTCTACCCCCGGATGCACCAAAATCTTGAATCTAAAACGGCTCACGCTGAGTCACGCAGTTTCTGCGATCGTCGTGGCGTTGGTGCTCGCTCTCCAAGTCTCACGCAAGCGCAAGGAGATCCAAGTGGCTCGCAATTGCCTGTTCCAGCACATCCACGAGATCTGCGCTTCATCTCTCTCTCCCCCTCGTACGGCCTGGTTTCTCTCCCCTCGAAACGCTTGCGGCAACTTAAAGAGATCGCAGCTTATTTGGCCTGTCCTGCCATCTGTCTGGCTCGGGACTATCTAGGTCTACGAGGAGCCAACTCCTCTAAAGCTCCTGCCCCCTCAGCGCTCATGAGCGACGTTCCTTCCGTTGTGCGCGCCGCTCTCCACGAGTGAAGGGACCGCCAGCTAGATTCGTTACTTCTGCAGCCGATGGACGCTACCATCATGCCGAACAGCCATCAACTGAGTCGACGACGTCCTCCATTATTTAACCAGGATAGCGTGTGGGACGCACCTGCCATCAATACGTACAGCTGGGTAAAGCGAATGGCTTCAGCAGGGCACCCGTTCACCTCGGGATCCAGGCGTACGAGAGTACTAAATGTTTGTCTTTTTCGCTGGGAAAGACGGACCTTGCTCGCAGGTTTCGCGGCCACGCCGCCGTATCTCATGGAGATTTACTCTGGCTCTTGGTTCGTCGTTTTTAAGCTACACCCTCCCCATCTCAACCAGCTACCCACGTCCATCTCCACAGTAAACATGTCCACTTGCGCATGCGCACCTGCATTGATTATTGAGCGAAACAAGAGATTTTTGTTCGAGAGCATAGTAGGCCGGTACCAATTTCTTTCTTTGCGGCTTCTCGGGCCTCGGGCTCGACACTTCGGGCAAGTGGGCAAGTGGAATGACATTTTTTGCTTTTCATTTGGTCCAGATATACTACCTTCTTCTCTTTGGGCTTCTGCTCAACCTATTCACACTCCACTTCACAGGAGGTAGGAAGGTCCAATTGCGGAGTGGCCCGCACCTGCATCTTATATTCAGTAGTGCCTCCCAGGCATGCAGGGGACGCCAGTTCGATTCGGGCTTGGACCATTCGCTACAATGATCAGTTTGTTTACGTCGCGGCTGCGGAATCCACTCGGGAGGGCCATTGTTCGCATTCCCGATTCTAATCAACCGCACTCGCAGGTTCTCACCCCGGAATTGTATGCCCGACACAGATCTAGCCTCGCTCAGGGTCCGTCATCGACTCGGGCGTCGACCGTGGCGCGCGAGACACCCTTCGTCCTCGAATGAATAAACCACCCGGGAGACTCTTGCTTTCCGCTCGAAGATCCGACGGATACCCCCCGGGATCTGACAATCCGTACCGCGCAGAAAAAGATCTATTCCGCGATGTCGTGCATTTATTCAGCCCGGATAGCGTGTGGTGCGCAGCTGCCTTCGATAGCTGAGAGAATGGTACAGGGTATTCAGCAGGGCGCCCGTTCGAGACTCAGGCTCCGGGGATTGACGGCTAGCTTCGGTTTTCACCTCCTCAGTCTGGTCTACGTCCTACTAGGATTTCTCGGCGCATTAGGTTCAGCCCATTGAAATACCGGGCTCCTTTGATCGATTTATTCGCAATGCACAATGGATTCCTCGTGAATTCTGAATCCCTAACCCTGTACATGGGAGAGTCGGGCACTCCATTGATGTCAAAGCGCGCATCTCGGGGCAGCGCCCCCAATGCGACGAGACTCGCCGCTCGTGGTGCCGAACGGCAATCAAACGGCAATGTCCGATCGTCACATCATCATCAGTCACACACCCGGCTCAGCCAGCGACGACGATGACTGAAGGACTTTCCGTATCTCCCACCCTCCCATTAGAACTGGAGAGGAAAATATTCGAACTTGCAGCTCTCTCCCGCCCCGTGTGCATCCCAAACCTCATGCGCGTGGCCTGGCGTGTGCAGCATTGGTGACGAAACCCGCGCGATCTACGCTCGCTAGCTCATAACTGATTCCAGGGTCGAGCCTCTGCTCTATCGCACCCTCGTCGTCGGCACAACGGATATGATCGACGGAATCCTCCCCCGCACCTTCGAACGATTCACCCACATTGCAAATACCAAATCAGCGTCCTTCCTACAGGCCTCGGTCCGCAATCTGATGATCGTCAACATCCCAGTGAAACAAAGAAGAACGGTTCTTTCAGCTTGTACCGGGGTCGACAATCTGTGGATCGCATACGATTCTGAGCCGAGCGACTATTATACCGCAGTCCTGTCCATGGCGCCATCTCTATTGCGATTTTAAAAGTCTCGGACTCGAGTCATTCACTCACCCCTCTTTCTCTCATCTCACGCACTTGGAGCTGCTCAATGGACTGGCACACGACGACGAGGACGACGACGACCCCGCGCCCTGGGTCGACCTCACCCGCCTCGCGCACCTCACCCACCTCTCGGTCGACGCATTCACGGTTCTGGCAGTCTGTCCGTACCTCCTTGACGCATGTAAATGTCTGCGCGCGCTGATTGTTTTGGGGTCCCGCCCGCGATCCTTGTCCGCAAAATTGGAAGTCCTGGCCACAGATCCGCGTTCCGTGGGGATGTCGCTTGATGCGTACCGCCGAGATTGGCAGAGGGGCGTCCTTCACGGGGTGGACTACTGGGCGTGTGCGGATGTGTTCATCGCCAAGAGGATATCTGGCGAAGTCGATCGTGAGCGGACACAGAATAGTATATTTTTAACGATTCTGATTGTGTGATCCTCCTTCAGGGGATATGTTCTGGTTATCGGACGAAGACGGCGTCTAAATTAAGACGTGCGATTTATCTACCATTCGTTGCATAGCCGTTGTGTAGGGGAACCACAGATACCAGTAGTCGAGCGAAGGGCGTCGAACTCATCAGAAGGCGGAGAAGATCGACATAGGTTGTTAGGACTTCCAATGCGTCATCACCCCGAGGAATATGCCAGAGGAAGTACTCTAGCCGCGGCCAGTCAAGCAAGCGCGAATTGTAGCATAACCGCGTAGATATTGGTAGACGTTAACAGAAGAATCATATTGCATCACATATGTCGGGTACACAACTACGTATGTCACACGGGGTCGGTAATAGAGGTAAAAGTTACATCGTCGTCGTGAACGGACAGAGTTTCATGTCAAAGGATAGCTTCAGTTCTCGATGATGGTGATGAACTCAGCGGGGAAGAAGTGAAAGTCTTCGGCGCTCGTGAGATGCTCGAGGGCATCAGCTAGAAGCTTGCGGTAACCCGCATCGGTGAGTGTCTGAAACATGCCAGCTCAGTATTGTATTGTATCTGAAGATGATGAAATTCCGAGGTACCTTGCGCAGCTTCTCATGGGACTCCGCTTCAGCCAGAACCATCACGGAAAGATCCGTCTCGTGCAGGCCGAGCGCGCTGGCTAATGTACCGGCCCCAGTCTCAGCTTTGAATGACTGCATGCCGGTGAGCCAATGAAAATGTGAATCTGGGACAAATAATGGACCGCACCACTTCGTATTTGAGGAGATTTTGCTGCATTATGGGCAGCGCTTTCACGGTCTGAACCATTTTGGAGGTGCTTTCCTGCAGCTCAGCGGGTGTAATGCCCGCTCGGGCTTTGAAGATTCCGATGGCGCGGACGCGGTCTGTTCGGACGGACATGGCTGAATAAGAAGTGTGGAGAGTAGTGGAAATGAGGGATCGATGTTGAAAGCTGAGGGACGCACTCGTGAATATTTATACGGCCCAAGAGGCGCGGAATCAGCATCCATATCCATGGTGATGGCTACAAATTTAGCAGCGGATTTACCAGTGGGGGCATAGGGACATAGCGTGGAGCTTCATGTCAGATATGCATCAGCATACAGATCCGAAACATATGCGCTGCGAATCATGCAACAGCCGAGCGACAGTAAGGCTTCCTAAGACCCCAATATGGTTAATGGTGCCGTAGCGAGCGATTTTAGCAGATTCCGCAGTCCTACAATCCCGTATATTCGAGGCATATGTCAGTAGATTGACCTCATTGTGTTCAAATAGTCACCTAACACTGGTACCCACCGGAATTGCCGAATCGTCTCCCGCAAGTTGACGATTCGGGGGATAGGGTGACATCCCGCCTATTTCTACGCTGAGACTTGTAGGAAGGGAAGGAGAGTGGATTTAGAGCAGAGGATATGAGATGGTCTTTGGTACTAAGAATTTCTCAAACGAGTCTAGTTCTCGAATCTCGTTCAGTATGATGACAGGCGCGGACCACGCGCTATCCGGGCTGACTCCACACAGGATGTCGGCGAGTCAGTCTTATTCCCTTCGGTGCGGTGGTTGCAGGCGGCGCGGAGTATGATATGGGAGTGGATTATAAGATAGGAAATGCCGCAAAGAACGAATCCATTCGTGTTTATTCACTCGCAGACGAAGACGCAGGAATCGGTCGTGCGGATACAGAAAGGAGAAAACTGTGGTGTTGTCCGCCACGGTCCAAGCTCGACTCGAAGGGGCGTCTCCGGCAGATGAACAATTGAGCATTATAATGAGATGCGGGTGCGGCTAGGAGGTAGGTGTAGCTTACAAGTTACGCACCAAAACGGGAGATATCGGTGGCGAGTAAAAGTCCGGGGGTGGGATCCTGCTGGCGCGGTTAGCAAGACCATATAAATGCAAGTCAAGCCCACCCACCTCGTCGCGCGGGATCTCCCGAATGAACCTGCACACATGAGGAGGGGGAAAAGACGTGCGACTCGGCATCCGGCATACACAGACCTCGGTCACCCCATTTGTTCATTAATCCACGGGTCAGACCGAGAGACGAAGTGACACAGAACATGAGCAGGTGGCCGCAGAGGGGAGGAGATATTCCGATTGAGTCAATTATGATTAGTGTCATGCTGCTCAGCATTCCGATTGTGTCCGGAACGCGTGCACCTTTGAACCATGAGTCGCTGGAACGTTTCAGCAGGGGTTTGAGATTCGCTCATTCGGGCTGTGGACTTGACCCTTGTCTTTCGAGTAATGTTAGTCCGTGCTATCTCTCTGCACAGCAATGCAGGAGGTCCTGAGTTACTTCGGCAGTATCTTGCGTTACAACTCTGTCCGTGCAGGTTCTGGTGAAATCAAAAAAAAAAATTGGCTTGGAGATCAAGACGCGTAGGACGTAGGATGCCGAGAGCCTTCCACGGGGCGTCATGGAGGTGCGATACCTTGGTCAAAGTTCCAGCAATCAATGTGGGTAGCATCGGCAGATTTGCAGAAGACTCGATGTCATTCGGACGCGATGGAGACACGCGATAACACTGACCGCACCAATGCTTCAGCACATGAGGCCCGGATCTCCCTTGGACAGCGACACGCCGTCGTGGAGCACAGCACAGCGCGCAGTCCCGCGGATGAACAGCCCCCTCGTCGGGGCACTCACGGCATCCAAGATGACGCGGTCATGGAATAGGACTGCAAGGCTGTCAACAGTGGAAGGTAACGAAGAGCGAATGGATAGGGAGGGAAAGGAGGACGCCGAGGTGGGAACCGGGGTCTGCGCGCGAAGGAGGGCGCGCAGGCCAAGATAAGTGGTTCGCGAAAGAAACATACGGAAGAAGGAGGGAAATTGCAGTCGTCGGCATCGCGCCTCGTCCCTTCAACGCCCCGCACTCAGTCCACCCACCAGCGGCGTCGTGAGTGTAAAGCAGGCGGTTCTTGACGATTTGTTCGGATGCATCGGCAGGATGCGGGCGCTCCTAGATCCAGTCGGGGCTGATGCGCACGAACGAACGAAACCCGTGGCGCGGGCGGCGGGGTTGCCACGGCGAGGGCGGTGGAGAATGGGGGAGCTGCGTAACGCACGACGTTGATGAGGAGAGCGCTGCTGCTATGCGCATGATTGATACGGAGAACGGAGAAGAGCGCACTACCAGTCTAAGACCTAGGAACATGCAAAACACGGGGAGGACAAGGATGGCGGGGACCGGGGAAGACCGGATTCGGCCTCGTCTGCGCTGATCGCGTGTAGCTTGAGAAGCGCCTGGGGGTTGGAGGAGCTGGCAGCGTAGCTGGATGATCCAGCGGGCAGGAAGGGAAGGTGACCGTTACGCGATGATGGCGTAGTGGCCGCCGCGTTTGCGCCGCGTAGTTGAGGCGCGCTCGCTGGAAGCACCGGAAAAAATCGTTCGTCATGGTTGGAGTGCAGACAGAGCTCCGCAACGTAGCCTCGAGCCAGAATCCGGAGCGATTCGTCCACGAAAAGCGCTATGCACCAACTATGCACAGTGGAGGTCAGAGAGAGATGAATGCCGGAAGATCCCGGATGCGCGGAACCGAAAACCGAGCCCCGTAGCTATGGCCGAGTGATCCGGGTGTTTGCTCTTTGCCTCCAATCAGTTAGTCACCACGTCGCCCTCTCTGCTTGCTGCCCTCCTCTGCCTCGGGTCCCCCCTCCTTGCTCGTCTCCTCACAACTGTGCCCAATTTTTACCTCTAAGTACCGTACGGCATGGTCTAGCACTACTCAAGAGGATGCGTACGGTAAGAGGAGGCGTAAGGAATTCCTGCCTTGATGGTTCTCTCGCGCAAGCGCAACGCAGCCCAGGATCCATGTACAGCCAAACCTCGTGCAATTCGAGGTTGCATCTACCGACTCAGGGGCTTGTTATCTTACCCACAACGCCTTCTATATATCCATTCAATACAGCACTCTCGACGTTCTGATCTCGGTAGTCTGTCCTCCTACTGGTTCGGGACTCTGTGAGTCGATGAAGAGTCGGGCTCTCTATTGGAGCGGGCCCCTCTACTACAGCGTCCGAGACTGGCCGTCTTCACTTGGTTCGCATCTTCTTTGCCCCGCATCTGAGCTACTTATGCCGCATTCATAATAATCACAGTTCCTTGGCGCCTCACGAGGACATCGCAGTTATTCCAGTAACTGCGATGTCCCAGGCTATGCACAATTCTCCCTTGCACCTGACTTGTTCATGGCGCCTCCTGTGAACCCTGCGCGTCGAAGTCGCTATTGACGTCGTCCTTCGCAGTAACAAGGTACATTTGCGGAGTGTCCGCACCTGCATCTCATAACGAGGGGAGACACTGACCTGGAGAGGCGCCCGTTCGAGTCGGGCTTGGACCGTACCTTCCGAGCCGATGCTGTTTTTGAATTTATTAACCCATCGTGCAGACTCAGATCCCAGATTTGCTTGTCCGATAAAGATCTAGCTTCGCTTTCGGTTTCTCATTTCTTTAGCCGCACTTCTCACAGTGATCACTATCTCACAGCCCCACAGGCGCCAAGATTTACGTGGAACCAAATGATCTTCCTGATGCATGCGGCGCTGGCGCTTGGCCCAGTTGGCCGTTAGCAACCAGACCTAACCAGACTCGATAAGTCCCGAGCCGCTCGCACAGCTGCCAAACCCCTCGCTTAGTTTCCTTCCAGGTCTCTTCCCTCTCTCTCATGCCCCCACAGGCGTCCTCCCAGCCGCTAAACCCGCTACCCCACGAGCGGCCAGTGCTTCGGCGGGTGGGCCTTCTTCTCCACTTCGGCTTAGTTGCGATCCTCGCTGTATCTCTGGTTGTCGCCGCCAATGGCCACATGGAGCACGTCGTCGAGACACCATTGACCGAGTTCGAGAGAGTATCCAACACCATATCTATCTCTCTCCTGTCTTTATCACCGTGCGTCGTCAATCGGGCCACGAATATACATATCTGACACACATGCGGTATAGAGTTATAACGTGCTGCTTGTGCTTGTGACGCAGCAGATTGCACTACATCGCGCGGTCACCTCGTATCAGACTTTGACCGCAATCCACAATATCACGTCATCTTGGTCAGGGCTTGGTGCTGCCATTCTCAGCTGTTGGCGCCAGCTCGCGATCCCCGCGTCTGTCCGGGGCACAGGGGCCGTGACCGTCTTTGGCCTGTAGTGCAATCATACACATTCTTTTTCCGACCACAATCAAACTGCAGCTTGCTGGCCAAATTGCTAACACCGCTGCAACCATGGCTTATCCAAACTTCACCTTGGTCGGAGACGATTCCCAGTACAACTGGATGACTCCAAACACCCTGCTCCCCCTCCTTGCCGACCTCAACCCTTCCCAGACACCGGGGCTGTACAATTCCACACTCTACACCGTCCTTGATAACTGGGACGGGATTGGCGATGTTTCGGTCCCGGCTGTGTCATTCAACGTGTCTTGCGGGTATCTTCCGAATGCGCGGACTGGTGGTGTCGTTAACGGCTTTCTGCCTCAAACTGACGGTGACCCAAGGCCCCCACCCGTCAATTACACCGTTGTTGAGGCTACTTATGCCTCTCAGGACACGCAGTACAACTTCTCCTATTATTCGCATCCTTTAGGAAAGTGACTTTGGACGTGTCTCGAATGCGAAAGTCTGATATTTCGGCAGATTACCGCCAGATAAACTCTGTCCTTATTGCGCAGGGACATGGGCTCGGAGACAACTCTACGTCGCAACCACTGGTACATCAATTTCATTGCGATAACATAACAGCCGACTCATAATGTTGAATTAGGGTCGCGGCACCCTATTCTACTCATCTTTCACAGTCACGGACTCACTGGGAAGTCAAGGATCGCTTTTAGCCCTTCCCAATACCATCGGTCCGTTGCACGACCTACTTAACGGTATTCACACACTCACACACTCTGCGATACAGCTTCGAGCTCTGCCGAGCGGCCCAGAGATCTACAAGTATTCGGCTGCTCGATGTCGGTGTACAATCACACCGTCGACATCGACGCAACGACGCGCCTGCCAAAGGTCGACGTGGCGAAGAAGACGAGCTCGAAATGGGAGCCGTGGGCACCCCGGCTGTCTGACGAGCATGATGTTGAACCGGATGGTAGCCCTTTGGCTGTCCAGGACATCTTCATCGACGGGTTAGTGGTACATCTTGCTCACCGAGAAACAAGTGACTGACGTTGAGTGAAGTGGACTCTGACCTATTATCATGCACAGTACGCCCTACGCTCAATCCCGCGGGCTGGTCGTGCTGGAACTACCCCAGCGAGACTGGCACGGTGAGCTACTGCGGCCAAATCGATATAACCAACCTCGTTACCCAGTGCGACATTCCTTCGCGCTCCTACTGCCTGTCGAATCTAATCTTGGCGGGATTCAGATACATGGAAGACCGCCTCGAGCTGCGAGAGCGGAATCTCACAGACGTCGCCCTGCACGAGCTGGAGAACACGATGGGGAGCATGACGGCGGCGCTGTATTGGGGAGCCCAACACGGTCGATATCGTCAGTCGGACCCGCAAACTATGTTTGTTTAGGGTATCCGCGGCGCAGTGGATGTCACAAGAATCGGAGCTATCGGTCGTCTTAACGTACGTCCTCAGTTTCAAACTAAAAAGACAACCCCAGGCTCAAGTGAGTCCAACTCCATCATAGATCAATTTGATCTCCGTGAGCAATCGAACACCTTAGACTGCATACCCATGAACATATTGATTCCAGGTGGTGCCTTGTCTTGCCATCGCGCTGATACTGCTGCTTCTGTCCTACCTGATGACATTCCGTCAATCTGGACTGAAGCACCCCATGGATAGAGCCAACCTAGGGACTCCGGCGCCGAAACGTTCTCCCATCGATACTATTGGAATATTGCAGTCGTTCTGGCTCTCGCAGGGGTCAGTCCGTTCGGAACTTCTCCAACGAGTCTCGAATGTCGACGATCCGACTGTGGAGAACCTACGCAGAGCCGGTATGTTCATGGTTCAGTTGGATGGCCAACCAAGGAGCTCCGGGGGTGGCAGCGAAATTTCCTTACTTTCGATGCCTGACCACAAATATCAAAATTGACGGTAGATGTGATAGCTGCATGGGGTGGGTCGACGGTCGTCTCAAATTTTGTTGAGAAGGTACAGGACTGCATGTGCACATAGTAGAGATCGAACACGACGGAGTCGAATTATACATTTGCGGCGACGTAAACGGAACATCGCACGCAATCAAATGATCGTCTGAATTTGAGTACTGTGCTTGGAGTTCGCATCCGAATTTATTCCAGGATGAGCAGTCAATTTCCGTGCTCACCAGTAAGAGTGGGATGGTTCATAATTAATAACTACCGTGGGAGGTCTGCGCAGCCGCATAAGGAGATCTGGAATTGGTGGAGAGCATGAGGGTTTGAGGTCGAGAAAGCAGAGCAAGCGGCACTGGCCGAATAAGAAGGCCAAAATCGAATATCCACATTTTGAAGTCCAGACAGCAACGAATCGTGGGCTGTAATTCTTGTAGTCTAACAGCGCCAGCATCGATACCGAACAGGACGAGGCGGACTCTGCTGACGATGTTGTTGGATGAGAAGCTCGCAAGAACATGGTAGAGTGGGTCCCCGATGTCATCGCATTTTATATACTGGAGTGCGGGGAAGAGGCCAAGATCCAAGGACTGTATCGTCTCGTCTACGTACCTTCGTTAGCCGAAGGCGATACTTCCCACTGGGCAGAACTCCTTACCTGTTCCTTCAATTTAAAGGCTATGAAGGGTCAATCGTGTGTGTGAGAGCAGGCCCTGAAAGGCATCGTTCATCGATCGCGTACAGTGAACTTCGGTGAGAAATCCAGCGTGCATGCGTGGTCTATCAGTAGATCCGAGATCGAAGGAGAATACACGAGCATAAGACGACGGATCTTTGGCAGCTGTACCGTGGGCGCACAGCTGGGCGCGGACGCCACTACTGGAGTGCAGCGGAAAAAATTGATCCTGAACGAGCTCCGAGGTGCAGTGCACGAATATACTGAATAGCTCCGCTGCCTGCCAAGGCTCGCCGAGGAGGGAGAGGTTTCGGAGCGTTGGAAGCCCCACGAGTGAACATATATTTTGGAGGCCAGGGGTGTGCGATCCTTCTGCGAAGTGGCTCAGCAACATGGTGTGTAGTCGCGACCACGCCATTGGGGCAAGTGCAGACAGGACTTCTACATCACATTTCCCAATGTAGAGGACATTAATATACATGATCAGGTGCGGTGACGACATGAGGATATCGGCGAGTCGACGTGCCGCAAGAGGGCCGCCAGTGGGGCTAGTGAGCATGATGGCTCTAAATGTGCGCGCACGACCACGGACTTGCAGACGAGACTGCAGGATTTCAAGTCCGTTGGACAGTCACATAGGGTCATGATAGAGTCCACATTTCCTGCACAGGTGGGCACGATGGTAACATGTTGCGATTGGGAATGGTGGTCGTTTCGAAAGAGGTGGAGTGGCAGTGTTGTATTCTACATTAGAAGGTGCTTATATAAGTTCGACTAAGAGGAGTCAGAAAGTTATACTCACAAATCCGATTCTTTAGGGAAAAGGGATTTTGGCGCAAGAGTGACGTTGACGCTTGCAGCGTCAGTCTCAGCGTTAGTTTGCGTCAGTCCAAATTTGGGCATATGTTGAACTGACCTTATATGGTCTCTCTCAGCTCCTATCTTCTGTATTCACAGTCCCTGGGTATGAATTGAGTCTTCGCTGTTAATTGATCCTCGAATATTGAGCAATCAGGCCGTCAAAGACATAAAAATTAATTTCTTGCAGCGTCGACTCGGATCTGCGTCAGTCTGCGTCAACCAAACAGCAGTAAATACTGTGCAGCGTCAGTCTTCAGCGTTAATTCAGCGTCAAACGGCACTTTGTTGCGTCAGTCTAAAAAAATTCAGCGCCAGTTAGCGTCAGTCCAGCGCCGTGACACAACGGCAGTGTGACCTATCTGCGTCAATCTCGGCGTCAGTCCGCGTCGTTTCGCGGCAATTCTGCGTCAGTGTCGCGGCAGTCTGCAGTGGTCCTGCCCGGCAGCCCGCATCTGCAAGCATTTCTGTACCAGTATTTTACTTTCTTAACCATCCCCGGCACCGCTACCGCCATTCCCAATTATGAACTTTCCAGGGAAGTATGCTACCGACCTCGGTCAAGTTGATCCATGCCGTGAGCTTACACTTCTCCCTCCAAGTGAGCATGAGCTTGAATTATGTGGGCTGCGGCCTACTGAATAATACTTTGGGGACTTTGCGGCAATGTGTGCCGACTCACTCAGTTCGACTCAGCGTCAAAGCACCTCAGCGTCAAAGCACTGCCGGTCTGCGTCAAAGCACTGCCACCCTGCGTCAGTGTCTTGACACGATTCTGAAACTTTTTTTGAGATGCAGCAACCAAAAGACAGTGAGCCTTTTGTATAACAGGATAACAAGTACCAAAACTGCTCCCTTTGTTTTCCAAATGAGTTATTTCTCAGATAGCCCTCAGGGTAGATACACCCTAGGTAGCCTCACGCCCTCAAAACTTGGTCTGTGGGACGCCAAAATGCGTACGTATTAAGTCCGGGGCAAGGGCCACGGACATCTCCTGGACCCGGTGCTCTGAATTCATGGCCTTTGGGCGGAGCATTTCCGAGGTGGGCCGTGGCAGGCGCGAGGTAATATTTGCAAGTCATAGATGGAATCGAAAATAGCATTGAGGCATTTGATGTGATATCCAACACTGCCTATTGGCTGGCTGAGGGGGCACGTGACCAGAGGAATAGGCATGCCGGCTGCAGCGATCAGAAGATCTGGAGGGTATATACTTGACAGAAATCAGAGGTACGACTCGAGCAAAGGCTAATGTAGGTCTCCTGCCGGGGAAGGTCTGTGCCCAAAGACAAAGCGGGGATCTCGAATGAATGCGGGCTAGAGCATGGTGACGTCGGCAGTTTGGTCTAAATTGGGCGGAAGCGACCGAGAACGAACGGCCTTGATCGCCCGGAATGACTCAGGATGTTGTCAAACGGAAAAACGTACGCCCGGCGCAGTTGCTGATCAACTCTCCCAGTGCTTTACTGAACGGGCTATTTATCATCGGCGACCAGATCTCTGTCGCCTCTTGAAATATTCTTCCACTCGCCAGCTCCAAATGCCCGGCCTAACGGAAAACGCCCTCAACGGTTCACTCATTTAATCTCCCACTTCCTCCCGGACTAACGCGCACGCCTGAGGTCCAGTTGCGCAGTGGCCCGCGCCTGCATCTCATGAAACTTAGGTGCATGCTCTATATTCTGCGGGAGACATCCGTTCGACTGCTTGGACCGTTCAGCGGGGTAGTGAACATTGTATTTTTTTTTACGACTCCAGATCAAAACTTATTCGACGACATCTTGTATACTTTTGAGCCCGGATATCAAAATGAGTCAGCAGGGAGCCCGTCCGACTCGGGATCCGGACATGGGTAGCTGATATCACATATTTTTATCTCCTTCGTCTTGTCAGGCGTGGAGGAAAGATCTGTGAGTATGACTACGATATCAAGACAACGGATCGGGTCATATTTGGCATGGGTGATCATGATTGATTTGGGGTAATTACTCTGCACGCTCTCTGGTCCTGACGCGAATACCGAATGGCCGCGGAATGAGTACTTGAAAATCGGGGCCTTCTCCTGTAGTCAGAGACCGGATAGCGCGCGGCGCGCACCTGCCATCCGTTGTTAACGAGCCACTCGACTCAGCAGGACACCCATTCGATCCGGGGGTCGGTCATAGGCTTACTGAGTCCTTTCTCTCTCTGTCTTCACGGGGTATTTACGCACGCGTGGAAGTTAGGAATGTTGTGCGCGCGATTGGCCGAGAGAAGAATGCCTTGGTGAAGGAAGGATAGTAGTTCTTAGTGGGACAAGAGGAATAGGAACGCCAGCGGCAGGGGACCACGGATCACGACGGTGGACTATTCAATATAGCGCAGGTTATCACAGAGGGAGGCACGTCAAGCGAAGGCTTAACAAGATCCTTAGCGACTTGGTTTTGAATGGGCGGAGAAGAGTCTAGACTTGATGGCGGGGGACGGGGAAACATTGATTGCAAAAGCATATACCAGCCGGTGGAGCGTTGGGTCCGCGGATAGGGAGGATGTGATCGGGAGAGGAAGTGGGAAGCGCAGGTGAATGTGAGAAGAGGCGGACGGGGCGAACGGGGGGCGTGGGGCGGAGGACCGCGGCGACGATGCATGCGTTCTCGAAAGTGAAAGCCAGACCTGGACAGAGCGAAGGGAAAGCGAGAGGACGTAGCACGCCGCACTCAGCAGAGTCCCAAGCACTGGACACATGTGGGCGTCGGCGGCGGAGTGCACAGTCAAAATCAGGTGCGCGCCAACGAACAACGCCCCCGCACTCGGGCGCCGGCCGGCGCGAGCGAGACGGGGCGACGGCGGCGGACGGCGGGGTCGCGTAAGGTATTGGAGGGGAGGCCATGGAGTATCTGGGGTGGATAGCAGGTATACACGTCGGGGGCAGGGAGCTGGTGGTGTAGGGGGCAGAAGACGCGAACGCGCAGCAGCGTCGCTGCGCACGCCAATAGAGCATATTGGCAAGTGATGAAAAACGCATATTTGTATACTATCATTTAAATCGTTTCGATTGTGGAGCATCCAAACTTTGAGAAATTATTTTTGCATGAGAAGTACGAGGGCACGTGGCCGGCCGGGATGTCCCAGCATGGAAGCACCGCCGGCACCTCCCGTTCTTCGCAAGTGTCTGAGCAGGCTGCTAGGGGAGGAAAGAGTGGTGCTGCGGCCGGAGCGAGCGCGTTCAAATCAATCACAGGACCGTATTCCCGGTGATGACGCGTCTTGTGGAGTCGATTTTAGAGGTCCGTTTTAATCAAGTCTCTGACCAAAAATCATCGATGATATATTTTTCACTAGTTGCCAATATGCTCTAATCCGCGGCCTCGAATGTGGCTTGCTACGATGCGTCACGAGTGAGCGGTACGAGAGTCGAAACTGGTGATGCCGCTGTGCCTGTAACGTTAGTGGATCGAGGCCGATCGCGTAGCGTATGACGCGGTTGGGAGTCGTTGGCAGCGCTGCAAGAGTCCGGGGCGTAACTGCAGCTGGATCGAGGTCGGTGACAGTCATTGCGCCTCGCCATAGCAGATAGTCTCGTCGTTATTGTAGAGCAGATAGGAATGGATTCACAGCCAAGTCATGAAGACGGTACGAGGAGGACAACCGGAGATCCCGGAAGTGCAGGACCGAACGCCGAACCACGTGGCGATGCCGAGTGATCCGTATTTTCGCTCCTTGCCTCCAACCACCACCATCACGCTCTTCGCTCGCTGTGCTGCCGCTGCTCGGGCTCTTCTTCTCGCCCATTTCTCTGGCGTTGCTGTTTCTCTCTCTCACGGAAGCCTACGCCCGCCCGCTGCCCATCGGCATTCAAATCCCCTTCAATTGGATACTTTAGCAATCCAATTCTACGATGCAGGGTACTTTTCGCACGGATGCCCTGTCCCTCTCCTATCGGACTGTACACGTCCTCATCTCGTTATTCTGCCCTCCCACCTGCTCTGGCGTCGGATCCCTGTGCTACCGTGCTTGCAACCTACAACACCTCGCAATTTCCGAGCCCTGCCTTCCCAGCATCGGGGTCGTCCGGGCTGCATTCCTAATCATGCCAGCTCCTCTGCGCCTCACGATTATCCATGGACGGTACACTCCTATTCAATGCAAGAAGGTATTGGCACTTATTGCCCGGAACGGCAACCCTGACTCTCCATTGCGTCTCCAGCTCAACGCCGGGCGTCGAATGCCCCGGTGCGATTCACTCCTTTCCTTTCAAGTGGCCCACATACCAACGTCGCTCTCCGCAGTATGAAGGTCCAATTGCGGAGTGGATCTCACCTGCATCACATAACGAAATCGGACTGCGGATCTATTTCATGCAGGAGCTGGCCGTTCGACTCGGGTACGGCAGCATTTCCTCGTTGCGGTTCGCGACTTCAACTGTTTCCCCTTTCGTTAACCCATCAGCGCAGGGGATCAACGGAGTTTCACTTACGGAGATGGATCCTCACCCTCGGCCCGTAATTTTGAAGTTGCAGCCATGATACTTCTCAGACTGATACAGGTTCCACTCTGCAGTAGCAAGGTTCAATTACGGAGTGGCCCGCACCTGCATCCGATGGCGAGAGATCGAGAACGTCTACTATGCATACGGCCGTCCGGATCGGGCTTGGACCGTTCAACTTTCAACTGATCGACCTCCGTTTTTTGGCGCCTCGGTACCTCGTCAAGCGGGCGGGTCAGTGGCCTCCGCTCGTATGTAATTGAATAAACCCACTCGCAGGTTTGTATCTCAGCCTTTTCAGAGATTGACTGTCGGTTCGTCGTTCTGCCCTACATGCACCTCACCCCTATTCACGCTCTATTTTACAATAGGAAGGTCCAATTCCGGTGTGGACCGCATCTGGATTTCATGAGTAAATCCGGCTGATACGCTATGCGCGAGCCGCCCGTTCGACTCAGGCTTGGACCGTGGTGGGCGCATACGAACTTCCTTTTTGATACGCCGTACCACTTACGCAGGGCATTCAGCAGGGGGCCGTTCGATTAGGGATCCGGGCATGCACGAATACCTTTTGTTTTTCCCTCCGTGATCAACGGGACTGCCGCGAGGCAACAGGGATGAACCGGAACGTTTAGGTGCAGTGGGAAGGAGGTATTCGGCGGGAGGGAATTGTTATTTTTACTTTCAGCAGTGCGAGTGCATCGGACGGGGTTATGCAGATTCCGCCCGACGAGGTCAGTCGACTCGCTCGTATTGGCATTATTCCACTGAGTGCGCTTGCAGGCTCTCAGTCCTGATTTTGTGCAGGGAACGCCCGTTCGACTCGGGATTGGGCCGTGTCGGAGCAAATACAACGTTTAATTTGGTCCGTACACCAGACGTGCGCCTCCGTCTGTGAGTGAATCCTGGCCCACCATCAACAACACTTGATCAGACAAGTCCAATATGAATTGTACAATGTTTTGATTGTTACAGGGATTGTTACAGGAGAAGAACGGAGGAACTCCCGGAGCCAAGATCTATGTATGGCGACATACAAGTACAGAAATAATGATTATGGTAAGTGTACAGATACCGTTTATGCAGGGACCGGTTATAGTCGTCAAAAAACGTGTATGGTGGTTAAATGCCTACAATGGGTGTGAGCACATCTCAGACGAGATGACGCGAACCCCGCGGGGCAGGTGCCATGTCCAGCCAATCCTGTTCGCTCATGTGAAGGGCACGATCATGGATGACGACTGAATCTGGGGCAGAGCAACATGCGGCAGCACGGCGGGATCAGGGAGGGTCATCGACGTGGTAGAGTATTCGGAGGGAATGGACGACGCGGCGGAGTGGCTGCGGAGGATGGGCGTCGCCGAGGCAATGTTGTGGTGGATGACGCCGGAGGGCGGCGTCGGGGGGATCATGCCGATGGCAGGGTGGTCCGGAGGCGCACCGACGGGGAGGGGGTCCTCATAGTGCGCCTCCTGCCACGCGACGTCCTGCCCGAAGCCATAAAGGTCGGCGACGCTTGTGTGCGCGCGCGAGACCGTGTAGTGCGGCGTTTTGCCCGCGAAGCTGCCGACGCTCTGCCGGGTCTGGACGCCCTCCACGCGGAGTGGGATCGGCACGGTCCGCGGCGAGGGCTGGTCTGCCCACCCAGACGCCAGGGTAGAGCGCCCAGAGTCTCTCCACCCCTTGTCGTTGTCGTCCCCGGGAGTTGGGCGTAGGAATGAGTGGGCTGACGGGGTGATGGACCCGACACGTTGACGGGCACGGCACCGGCGATATAGGAAGATGGCGAAGATGACGCATAAAAGAGCGGCAGCTATCGATGCGGCAATAGCGGCTATAACGGCGGGTTTGTGGGATAACGGCGCAGATTGAGAGCTTGTAGGTGCGAGTGACGGAATCTTGTGCGGCGATTTCATCGGCGAGGCGTTTTGATAAATTGACGATCGACTCACCTGGCTAGAGGAACTTGACGGAGATCCCGCGCGTAGAGACGTAGAGAACGAGCGCAGGCTGGGAGGAAGCGCTGGTTTCGAGATTGAGGAGTGTCTCAAAAGTCAGGATAGTTCCACGCACCTTTGGGACGTCGACACAGAAGTCGGCGAAGAGGATGCAAGAGAAGACGTCTGGGTACTCGCTGCCTTCGAACTGGAATGTGAGGATGCCTAAAGGAGAGAATTCAGCTGGGGTCCCTATTGAGCAGATCCACACACCATGAGGACACCAGAGAGGAAAAACGACGGCGCAGATTCCGGTATCGGGGAACGAATGGAAATGGGAAACGATTAGAATGAATGGGGGATCTTATAGGAAGATAGGGACCGAAAGTGAAGCGACGAGCGGGAAAGGGATGTGCGCCGCTTTCCAGCGGCTTTTTATTCGGCTGCAGTACAGCCCTGCTCTATATACGGGGCGGTCCAAGGAGCGTCCTAATTTACCGGCGTGCATGATGCATGTCAATCAATCCAGAATCAGGGCCAGGACGAGCATCCCGGCGGTTCCTGGCGTCGAATTCCCACGAGGACGACAAGATAGATTGCAACTAGTGTATGTGCAAAATATTGTGGGACTCAGCATAATCAGCGCCTCACAAAGCACTTCTGCGCCGCGCCAGGTAATAGAGATCAGCATCAACGCTACCTGCCATGGCCGAGTTTCGGAGTTTGAGAGGTGGTGATAGCATCTAGTGATAAATGAAGTCGAGGAGAGGGTGCATTAATCTAACTCGGAAGGAAGCGCCCGCAACTGATGGACAGCTTCAGTCAGACGTCTTCTGGCGGGCGTCGGCTCATCAAACGATGTGCTACAGGACCTCGGGCACCGCCAACGTTCACTGTCATCCTCAACGGCGAGCTCGTCGTCGCGACCAAGTCGCGACTCGCGCTGATGCCGGAATCAGGGCCGTGATCCGACGTCTCTCGCGCCTCTTTTAAATGCGCCTTGGAAGGAAGGAAGGAAGGAAGTACTATTTTAACCGCAGCGGTCCCATTGAGGAACATAGCGGGTCCCGGTGCTACACACACGACGCCAAATGTACGCTACGGACATCAACCCTTTTTACCGCTGTGACCGGAGCATGTCCGTCTCACGGATTCCACGGGGAGATGTAATTTCGGAGTTTTCAGGTGCCAATAAAATTGTTACGCAGGCGGTAAGTACAATGTCGCTGCTACGTATCGCAGATGTGCATCGTACAGCACCATTACATCAGCCACAAACTTTGCTAGAGGTATCACGACTTTACGCATTGACAAGAGCCATTTCAAGAACTCGTAAGCGCCGTCTGGGGACCATTTGCCCTCAAATCCGCCAACTGTGTCCAAGATTGCTCGTAGAAACGCCTCGCGGAGGGGCTGCAGCTCGGCGTGGGCTGTGCAGACGAGAATTGGGACTTCCTTTTGACCATCTCACGGTCGTTCGCTCCCATCTGCCTTTCGCTAGTTCCTGTTTCATCCGCTGTTCGGCGCTCCAGCTCTCCGTAGCGTTATCGTGGACCCCGCGCCCAATAAGCCTCGCTCTCTCCGACACCAATTCGACATCGCTGAATGGCAGTGAACAACTAGTGTTTTCTTTAAATAATTATAATTGAGCGGGTATCCGAGGTCCTTTAGCGCCGCTCCCAACTGGGAGCCGAACAAGCCGCGGATGTGATCCGCCGGCGGGTTCCCTGTCCATCGGCTGCTTCTCCTTCCAGCCGAGTTAGACTAATGCACTATCGACTCAAATGAAGTCCACGACGTCGCGCAAACGCCGGGAAGATGAATTTAAAACGACGTGAATGCTGAATGCTTCAATGCAAGGGATCAATGCAAGGGAAGTCACAGGCCTTCGACTAGGAACATTGAACCTGTTAGACGTTCATTTCTACGAAACACAATTCAAATGCGAAGGACGGTAGTGCAAGATAGTGGACCCTTCCCTGGAGTTCTGTCGCGCAAAAATCAAGGTGGCGGGAGGGAACAAGGCGAGAAGTCACACCGTCACAGATCACGCGATTCATCAGTCACGGTGAGCGCTTAGTTGGCGTCTATCAGCGCCGATCCAACTCAAAGGAGAAAGAAGAAGAAAATACCTGTAACTTGCGCCGTTTTTTTTTTTGGGCGGACCCCTATCTATCATGTGACTCCCAAATCGGGTAATATTTCACGTGCAGGTGGGCGGAAAATGGGCGAATTGGTTGAACCACCTGTTAGAGCCGGTCCAGAGACATTCTGATATGGTCGCAGGCAAATGGAACATTTAATTACCTCAATGTGATTTTACCCGGGCTGAAAAGTCCAGAAACAGTTACCAACCTCAAGTTGTCAGTAACGACCTAGCGGCGCAGGATCTAACAATTTCAGGTAGCTGTAGGAATATACAAGATTAGGCTCGATGCCAGCCTGTCTATCAAAAGTGATACTGTCGCGTCTATCGACAGGCTTGCCCTTCATAGACAGACAGTCACTGATCTAATACAAGATGTTCAGCTGATCCTCCCAAGTAGTCTAGTGGAACACTAACTGTCAAGGATTTTAATCACACATGGCAAAGTTTACCACCTTCCTGAAAATTTCAGGCTCACCGCGGTACCTCCCACGTCTTGGAACACGCGATTTTGAGGTGTACAAGCTCCTTGAACGCCGCCCAGCGGGAAATCTCCCGAACGATTATTATTTCCTGACAGCCGGACCTACCTAACAGCCCCAGGTGCCGGCTTGGCCGGCCCGCACCCCCTTGATCTGTTCATCCCAACGTCGTAAGTAAGGGAATTCGAACCTTCGGCTTCAGTCTCAACCATTTTCATTCATCCAGCATCAGAAGGACCCGTCGAGTCGGACTGTACTCGCAGCAGCCACGGGGAGTGTCGAGAGTCTGACATGGTATTTTCTCTTGAAGTTGCTGTGAGAAGCGGTGAGAACAGTTTTACGCCAACACGGTGACTTGTCCCCGCTTAGTGATGTTCTGATGCGGGCATTCCTGATGGATCGTCGCTGCTGCGTGCACAGCCTCGGCAGACCTCTTTACTCCTCCCCACACTCCCTTGCGCCCTTTCACGCACACCGTTGCCTATGTTCAAGCTGTTATGTCGCTAGTTCCGGATAGCTGGTGCGGGAAGTTGGACGACAACTACACGGAGGAGGCGACGGTGGCAGAGCGTGACCACGAGGCCGCTCTCTTTCAGGGGAATCACAACGCACAGCCCGCGAGCACCCCCGCGATGGACGCCAAATCTGAAGGCGGTAACTCGAATATCCGGGACAAGTCCCATATAATGGGTGCGTCGATCCGTGTCCCGAACTAGCGGTCTGTTTACTGATACCCTCCCTAGCTGACGATTAAAAGCTCTGAGTCGCATATGCCCCACCAGCTTTCCTTTGTATGCGCTTTACACTTCCATGGATGAATTATCTTGACAATTGATACCCAATCACGAATCCCATTTCCGGGCCGCAGTGCGAGCTCAGAACTCTGGACGGAGGAGCGGCCTGGCATCGCTTCAATGTGCCTGGGTCATTTTCCCCTAGCCTAGGAAGCTGTAACCGCTGCGCACCGGATTCGCATCGCAACGTTGATCGAAGCCGATCCTCAGGCTCAACAAGATCGAGCGACTCGAGCCGCGATTGCTCCTGATGACCCATGCTCGCTCTGCGCTGGTGACTCATGTTTTCTCTGCGCTGGAGCATAAGCATCTTAGTTTCATTTTTTTCTTTTGCTTTTGGTATTTTTGCGACCGGACGCTTGGTCTACAGAACATAATTCCCCCACGGACCTCAGGCTGCCCACAACCACATCTTCCCGATCATCTCAGTTTGGCGTAATTGATAACTCTCTCATTCTGGTCTGAGTCCGCCGCCAAGTTTGGAGAGCACCATCCCTGCCTTGCGCAGAGTGTTGTCCGTTGGATGCCCGACATGCGGCAGCAGCGTCTCAAGTTCTGGATCATTAATATTCCTGTACAGCCATATCGCATGGAGTATGCCCGTTGTTGGCGGCCCAGTGTATGGCAGCCAGGTTGAGAAGTCTTTGGTGATATTCGGTTCGACGCCGCCAAGCTGCCGAGATTGAGAGTCTACGGTTGATTGTTGGCTCACAAGGATTTGGAATATTGTAGCACGTATAATTAAGGGACGGAGGTGTTCAATGGCGAATCGACATTCACCCATAACACGTTGATCCAGGACCCCTGACTTCCCTGGGAGTCAAGGATTGGGATTATGCTGTAGAGGAAGATGTATATAGTCGGAAGGAGTTTGCAATCTTCCGGCAGAGGAAATAAGGATCCCAGGCTCTGTACCATTCAGCAACACACTCCCTTTTGTTTTGCTTACAGACCTCAACTTATGAGTAATATTAAGGTTAAACAGATCATCAATTCCCCCCGATGTCACGCCCCACCTGGGGTCGATGCGGTGGACCTTCGCGTCGGGCAAGTAGCCAAAACTAAATGTTGAAGGCCCAACAGTCAAATTTGCAACTCCTGGGTTAGGGTCCACAACATCGTACAACGTTCCTCCATGTAAGCCCGCGATGGGAAGTACATGAGCTCAATGCATATGCACTGATCTTTAGCCTGTTCAGAAATGGATCAGTGAAGTCGGATCTCCGCCGGTTGAGAAAATTGGGCTCAGTGTAACCAAAGAGATAGCAAGGCTACACCACCTACTCCTCCCACATTAAATGAATCAAGTGGCCACCCTGTTAAACTTGTCGCAAAGCCTGGCAGAGTCTATCCCATTGGATGAGATACGAAACACATCCACATACATATATAGCTCCAAGAGTATTGAACCAAATTGAGGTCCAAGTTGAGGATGAAGGAAGTGAGTTTGAAAACAGAGGCAATGTGGCTGATTGAAAAACGGCCCATATATCCCGGGTTCGAGCCCTCGACGGTCTGCGCAGCCACTAAGAAGTCACAGGTTTTGAGACCTTTTTAAAGGACAGCCACTAGATTCATTACAATTTATAACCCTAACCCGACGAAATTCTGTACACGAGTGAGGCGTTACCAATTTTCCGGAAACTTCACTCCGATTTTAGGAAAGAACGATTACATAAATACTCGTAATGTCTTCTGTTCCAGGAATATTTGGGAGAGGAATGTCGAGAAGATCTGCCCAATCCCTCATTATTCATCCGATTCATACCGTCAGGACTTTACAACTGGGAATACTGTAAGTAAATCCTAAGCAAATGTATCGGTGTTAAACGCAATGCCATCCCCGAGGATCAGAGGACCACATCTCTGCGTCTGGGTCCACTGGGATACATTGTGAATGGTAGCCTCAAGGGCCGACAGTGAATCATCTGTGATAAGCATCTTCGGAAGCTGGAAACCCTCGGCATAGGGCAGGCGCTCCTCCCGGAAGAAGATGTTCACGAACCTGAAATAAGTAAGTAGTGTATCGTCGGCAAGGGTTCTCAAGACGTACTTCTTGGACGCGATACCAGTGGCTGGGTCACCGAAGATGCTGAGGTACAGCGCGGACTCGCGGCTGCGGAGGAGGAATTCCTTTTGGGTGTTAACCGTAAGGGGGTTTGTCGCGAGAGAGTGGGCCAGGCGGGCGCGCTGGACCTGGCCGGCTGAGACGGGGTCGTAATAGTCCTTGCCTGGGTTCGAGTTCGCGAGCGTTGCGAATGTGGTCTCGTTGAAGTGCGTGTTGTCACCGGTGCCGTCGCCGAAATCGTTACGCGAAATTGAGGCATCGTGCTCGATGATGTTGTGCGCCGACAGGGCATCGAGGTCGATCCTATCCCACGTAGGCGAATCCGTGGTCATGATGCCAAATTTGGCTGCTACGGCAACGGGCGGAGGGTCGACGTTGAATCCCGCTGTGCTAAGAGTTAGTTCCGTCTTCATTACGCAAAAAAATCACACGGACCCAAGCCAGCGTCCAAGAGGGTTTTAACGGTGAATTGCTTCCCATTGCGCGGGAGATACCCGTGGTTCGCAAGGCTTACGGGATCTCAGCGACATTGGTCCTGTTGATGAACGGAAAATGCGCACGTATTAAGTCCGGGGCAGGGGCCACGCACATCTCCTGGACCCGGTGCCCTGAATTCATGGCCTTTGGGCGGAGCATTTCCGGGGTGGGCCGTGGCAGCCGCGAAGAACAAAACGGAGGTAATAACGAAAGAGGAAAATGTGAGCTGCATGGTGAGCGGGGGTGATTGTGTTGAGTGGAGAAGTCGAATGGTAAGTCCTGGTATAGCTCGGACCACCGCTGTCGTTTTTATACCTCCTGGAGATCTTCTACCGCACAGCCGTTGATCGACGGAAGTGTGTGAAGTATGTGGAGCCGATTAGTGAATCATCAATGCATAAGCATTGCTGCGGCCCATACTTACGAGGGCGTCTCATAATGTTTGCAAGTCATAGATGGAGTCGGAAACGGCATTGAGGGATTTGATGCGATATCCAACACTGCCTATTGGCTGGCTGACGTTTGGGCAACAATCATGCCGTCATTCTTGCGCGGGTCGCTTCGGACTGCGCAGGAGTAACGACATGCTTGTTACCCCTCAAACATTACATAGGACCACCGGCGTTTCCGCGCGCTTTCTCAGCATAGTTCGGACCACGGCTTGGACCGCTCCAGAAGCGGGGAAATCCCAGTTGACCTGATGGTTGAGGCAAATGCCGTTGGACTTCTTCGGGCAAGCTATGTTTCCAAAGTGAAATTTTACATGAGCCTGCAGACACAGGAGAGAGGCCCATTATATGAAATTTGGCACTGCTCCGACTTGGCTCCAATGCTGAGTAGAAGTCCGGAACTTGCCGGACAGCGGCAGTACTGCGGAGCGCGATGGCGGCGGGGGCAAGTCAATATTGAAACTAAACGGTGCCATAGATTGAAGAGCCGTACTCGTATGTCACATAGGAGGTACAATGTACATTTGGTAGCTGACAGGGCTAACGGCGGACGTCGCCATATGAGAAGGATGGGTTGAACATGAGTCGGCAAACGAGGTAGATTGCGATCATTCGCGGATCTGGGTTTTGGACAAACGTCATAAGCAGTGTTCCGAAACACACAAACAACAGAAAACATGTGCTTTCCGCTCTCGTCGTTCTCGATCGCCTTGTCAATACACCCTCCTCCTCGGCAAATTCACCCCGTGCCAATAACACTGCCTGGTACATCCGCAAGCAGCGCAGGCGTATCTTGATCGAAGGAATCTACCTTTGGACTTCCCTGCACCTCAACTCCACAGTGAACGCGTCTCGCCCTCGGGACAGCGGATGTAAGTGAGTTGATGAAGAAAATCAGATGAGTATAAGCCACGCGCTATCCGCTCTTGTGGACATCTGCCACCGGGAATTGAAGATGAGAGGGGAAGTTAACCGAAAACGAACCGAAACGGCTGTGTGAGATGATGGCGACCTGGAGTGCGAGATTTCGCACTGGCAAGGTGCCATCAAGGAAGGAGAGAGATTGGGGAGAGCGCGTCAGTGAGTCTGGAGGGAGCCAAGCAGTGGGCGTCCCGGGCAGCGCGGGGTCCGATGCAGGTATCAACATCATGGGTGAATTTGACTGACGGTGGCACCATCGAGATTGGCACGGAAATGAGGGCGCGAGGGAGGATGATTGTGAGGAGCGGAAGCTAGGAAGAACACATGGACGAAAGAACGAAAGAAATCGTCAGCATTGCGTCACTGACACAGCGAAGCGCACGTACCCTGCATCGTTACTTCCACACGCCCCGCGCTGAGAGTCCGCAATCGCGCGCCGGCGGGGTCGCGCACGTTGAGCGAGCTGAGCTTGAAGATTTGGGTGCATTGGCAGGGTGCGGGCGTCTCCCAGACTCAGTCAGTCCGGATACGCGCGAACGAACCCATGGCGCCGGGGTTTACACGGCGAGGGTGGGGATAACGGTGGAGCTGCGTAACGCACGGCGTTTATGAGGACAGTGGAGAGCTGGTGCTCTGGTAAGCAGGGTACGAAGGCGAAGAACGCGCGACAGAAGTAGTGGCGCTGCTGGTATGCGCATCATTGATCCAGAGAACTTGCGGAGAACAGGAAAGTGCGCACTCGGACCTAAGAGTATGGAAACGCGGGGAGTAAAAGGTTGACGGGGAAGGGGGAAGGCCGGATTTAGACGCGCTAGGTTGTTGGAGGCGCTGCCTAGACGAGATATACTGGATTCGTAGCCTCGTCGCTCGGACCGTGGAGGTCAAGAGGAAGTCGGATGCGCGGGTCCGAAAGCCGAGCCACGTGGTTGTGACGACATTTTTGATCCGTTTGTTTGCTTCTTGCTCCCTAGGGTCTTGTATATTATGCTGGTTTGTAAACCGATTTATAAACGCCGGTTTATAAACCTGTTTTTAAATGGTTGGCGTGAAATAGCCTGTTTTGAATCCTTGAAGAGGGGATGCACGGGCCAATTTCCTTGGAAATTTTGGCCTCACAGGCTCACTTGAACCGAATTCGAACGGTCTCTCCAGGTTAACTTTTGGACCAATGACTACGTGGGGAAATTGAATCAACCCAACAGCTGTGGACTAGCAAGCTCACGGTCAGAATCTAACGCATGGTGTTGTCCGTCTTGAGGCCATATTTTGGCCGAAAGGGACATGCTTTGTGAATGGCAGTCAGCTCGGGGCAAAAAACTGGTATGGACGCAGTCTGGAAGAATTTTTGGCTGTCTGTTTATAAACACGTTTATAAACGCCCTGTTTACAAACCGTTTTCAAAAAACGGTTTTTAATCCCTCTGGGAATTATATACAAGACCCTATTGCTCCCGACCACCATCGCGCTCTCCGCTCGCGGCGGCTGTGCTGTTCTTCTCGGGCTCCTTTCTCGGCATTCTCTCGGCGTCCCTCCCTCGTTCCCTCGTGCAAGCACGCCCATCTGCAATCCAATCCTTTCCCAATCCAATTGTACGATGCAGGGTCGTCCATCTCCTACCATAACCTAGGCGTCTGATCTCGTTAGTCGGTTATCCCTCTTACATGGGCGTCAGATCACTGCAATACCCTACTCGTATCGCGGGATCTCTCGCAATTTCCGAGCCCTTCCTTCCTCACATCGGGGCCATCCGGGCTATTCCTAATCTCCCCTCGCCTCGCGCACCGTACCCCTCGGATAAGTTAACGCAGGAACGTCTATCTTAGACCGTTCGGCAAACCTTCACATTCATTACATCTCCAGCTCAACGCCGCGCGTCGAATTCCCCGTGCGATTCACACTTTTTCTTTCAAGTCGGCCACACAATAACGTCGTCCTCCGCAGTAGCCCTTTTACTCTCACAGTTATTTACGCTCAACTCCACAGTAGGATGGTTCAATTGCGGAGTAGCCCGCCCCTGCATCTCATAGGTGCGAATTTACTAATGTGCAGGAGACGCCCGTTCGACTCGGGAGGACGTAGTCGCCTGGACACGACAGCCTAACATAAGCGAAAATCGGGTGAAAAGGAGGGTAAAACGCACCATCGGCGACCCGGTTCGGAATCGTGATGTTTTTGCCGACACAGACGTGTTTGTCCCCGAAGCCCTTGCCCTTCTTGTTGCAGCCACCTACGAATAGGGAGGGGGTCAGTGTGGGGTGCGGGGCGCGAAGGAATGGGACTCGCCGGTGTAGCACTGGCCGTTGATGATATTCTCGTTCTTGAGGAGCACGACGCTGTCAACCTTCGCTGGGTGGCCCTCGGCAAGCGCGAACTTGATGAAGCCGCCTGCGGAGATCCGAGACGTCAGGGTGAAGCTCGAGATCGGGACGCCGGGGGATGAAACTGACCTAGGTGATTGTTCGTATGGACCCATTAGACTCGGGCGTGTGAACGGGACGAGCGAGAAGTCCGTACCAGAACCATTTAGGCTCGAACGATTGGCTGCGAGAGAAAGCAGTGGTGTCGGTGACATCGGTGCGCGTGTTCCCGCAGGCGTTGGCGCCCTTCTGGCTGAAGACGTAGTCCTTCTCATTTCTGGGCTTGGGGAAGGACATGCGCATGTGGACGACGACTGAGGACAGGAGCCCGCACAGGACGAGGAGGCTGGGCACGGATAGGGAGGTAATTGGCATCGCGATTTATGTTGGATCATATCGATCTCCGTGCTCTTATTCTGACGCCAATACCGAGGCATACTCAAATGAGTGACGTCCCTTGCAGTCAGAGATCGGATAGCGCTTGGCGCGCACCTGTCGTCGGTTGTTTTCACGGAGCTCTATATACCCAGCCGGTCGCCCGTTCGATTCGGGATTCGCTCCTGCCACGGAGAGTCGGTGTTTTTCTGGATCTCTCGCGTCAGGCGGTGGACATTAATTTGATTCGAGACTGTACAAGCTGTGGTTTGCATCGGATCCGGTGGGCCTTGAGTGAATGACGCAGTAAGCTCACAACGCAGATATAAATTCGCCTGTAGGACATAGTGTGGAGCGCCGCAGGATAAGGGCGGGCAATTTTTCAATTTTCATTCCAATTTAATTCCAGCAAGGGAACGTATGATTGTGGGTATGCGGGATGCGGGATACGGGATGTTCGAAGACGAGGAAGAGAAAGAGTGAGATCGAGAAGCGCGTGTGAACGTGAGAGGGCGGGGCAGGGCAGGGAGTGGCAGAGGGGACAACGAGGAGAATATCGAGCAGGACGAGGAGGATATGTGGAGGACTTGCCGCTGCCGCTGCAGGCAAGATCACGACCATGAGCAGCGAAAGTGGGCGGAAAGGTACGTAGTACTGGATACACGTAGCCTTCCCTCTGACGGGCATTGGAATCCGGGACCACATCGTCAATACTACCCTGCATCGTGTACGCAGCGGGAACATGGCGCGGGACTGATCGAAAGCGCTGCAAGAATATTGATGTGCGCCGTCGCTCAAACATGCGGGACGGGAATGAGGCACGCAGGGCATGATGTTCGCAAGGAGCGGAGGATATGCGTTCGTGAAAGAAGGATGAGGAAGAAGGAAAGTAATGCAATCGTGTCAGCATCGCACCGCCGGCGCAGCGAAGCGCACGTACCTCGCGCCTTTACCTCCCCGTGGCCCGCGCTCAGAGTCCGGAATCCCCATTAGCGGGGTCATGCGTGTTGGGAAAGCGGACATCGACGACTAGGAAGCGTCGGCATAGCGTGACGCCAAAACTCGCAGAGGGATGTAACCATGAGCGGCGTCAAGGAAGGGGGTGGATTGGAGGGGAAGCAGAGAGATATAGATGGTGGAGAGCGCGTTAGAGGGCTGGGCGTAGTAAGCAGTGGGCGTCCAGGGAACTCTGGGTTTAATTTGACTGACAGTGGGATCATCGAGGTTGGTGCGGGAAGGAAGGCGCGCAGGGCAGGATGATTGTGAGGCGCGGAGGGTATCCGCTCGTGGAAGAAGGTCCAGGAAGAAAGAGGGAAGGTAATCGGCAGGATCACGCCGAGCCGGCGCAGCGAAGCGTAGGTGCCCTGTGCGTTTACCTCCCATGCCCGGAATCCCCCACCAGCGGGGTCGTGCGTGGTGAGGAAGACGCCTTGGATGCGTTGGTAGAATGTGGGCGTTTCCCGCGAAACGTAGATTCAGTCGGGGGGAATATACTCGGACGAACGAAACCCGTGGAGCCGGGGGTTGATACGGCGAGGATGGTGGGGCTGCGTAACGCGCGGCGTCGATAAGGAGGGCGGCGGAGAATATAGGGGCGGAGAGCTGGCGCTGCGGAAGGCAGAGGACACGCGCCAGTAGTATTCTATGCGCGTGGATATGATTGCCACAGAGAACGGGGAAGAGCGCACTAGGACCTAGGAGCGTGGAAAAACCGGGGAGGACAAGGTCCAAGAGGCACAAGGATGCGCGCAAAGCGAAGTTGAAATGACCGTCGCGAGATGGCTTCGTCAATTTTGAGTGCCGACAGGGGATGGCAGGATTCGCAGCCTCGTCGTTCGGACGGTGGAGGTTAACGTGGAAGACACAGGAAGACAGAGCGGATGGGCGTGTGACCGAAAGCCGAGCCACGTGGGGCTGCCGAGTTTGATCCGTGTTTTGCTCCTTGCCTCCAACCACCACCATCGCGCTCTCGGCTCACTATACTCGGGCTCCTCTTCTCGGAATCCTCCTAGAATTGCTCGCTTACTCTCTTGTGCAAGCGCAAAGCCACCCATCGACATCCGAATCCCTGCAATCCGCAATCCAACTCTACAATGCAGGGTACTTATCGAGTGGATCCCCGTCTCCCTCTCTTACAGTACTCTAGGCGCCCTGATCCCACTGATAAATTTACTGGCTAAATAAATTAGAACCTCCGGCGTCTCTGCGCACAAACATAGCACCGACCAAAAAAGCGAGACGAAATGCAGGAGTGACCGAATCTCGAATCGAAAGGGAGTCCTGCTTAGTTATCTCTAGCCAGAGGTGCGTGATATATCAAAAGACCACTATCCGCTAGCCGCGTGTTCGGGTTTTTCACCCGTCTCACGCAAGGCTGCCAGTCTTGTCCTAGCCCGGTCGCTTTTTTATTATCTCCCGCGTTGCATAAACAGACGCGACAACCACGGTTGCTTCGCATCTACACCTCCTGAGACCATCATGCCTGATCCCGCTAATCCTACCACTCCCGCCGGAACTCCCGCTTCCACTGAGTCTTTCCGCTGCCGACCTGGCGGCGCTTGCCGCTGCCTTGGCTCCGCTGCTGGCTGCCGCTGAGCCGACATCGGTTGTTCACCCCCCGCCGATCTCGTCGGCCCACTAACCACGAACATCGCCGCCGGTGCTTCCTTGTCTCTCCTCGCCCAATTATCCGAGGTCGAGGAAGCCCTGTTAACTGCTGTCATCACCCATACCCTCAAACCCTCCGACATCTACAGCACTCAAAATACCGAGACAAGCGGTTCCGGCGACAGGTAGCCGACCCGTTCCGTCGGGCTCTTCGACTGCGTTTTTGACGGCCGTGCCCGTCGAAAACGGCCGTCGACGGCCAGAAAACACGCTATACACGGCCATATGCGATGTGTAAGCCTTTTGCAAGGCATGTTTCATGCACAGGTAAGCCCACTACACAGTTTAGGCCACACCTTATGAACTTACTCATTAGTTTGAATTGTCGAAATGTCGGCTGTCGCGTGACGGAGTGTTCCCATTAGGTTCCGTCAAAACGACGGCCGTGCCCGTGGACGGGACGGCGCACAGCCCTAGCACTTTGATCTTACGACCACGCCGACGCGGGGAACGGTCTAGATATTTCACCGTGATTAACAGGGGCGACGACAGAGAAATGACCAGGGAAGAGTACAGAACGTTTCGGAAGAATGCGGCGGTAGTCAGGGAGTTGGAGTTGGTCTTCAGTTTATTGTGAGTACCTCCGGATTACGCTCATTATATAGTGATGGACTGGCTTTGGCCTGGGGCCAAAAAGCCGCGGTTTCGGACCGGAACGGTATTTTGCAACCCGCCGCCGCCGGCTGTACCCCAGTTATCGAAGAGACACTGGAGCAGGCGATTTCGAGCGCTATGGATGTTGATGACATAGGATATGACAGCGAGGAGGAGTGGTATGGTCCGTATGGACAACAGAATAGATTGGCAATGTAAAGTACACATGTAGATATAAGCCGCAGGAGCGGTGAAGTTGACGGAGGCCTTGACGAACGCACATTCCATTTGGAAACAACTTTTGAGCACAGAGAGAGTATCCGGCATAGAATAGGGTTGTTCACAGTAGCCCTTTTCCCTTCCTTTTTGTTTTCCTTTTTCTCTCCTTTTTGACGTTCCCATGTTCTTTTGTCCGGTTTTTTTTTTCCCTTTTCCATTCAGACATTCAAGAAGGTCTGAAAGCCAAAGAACCAGATTTCTGGGTGCAAATTTGGCCGAAAACTAACGAAAAGCGAGTGAAAAAGCAAACAAAAATGGTTTACTGTGAACGGGTAGGCATGCGGAATTGGAAAAAGGAAAGCAAAAAGGGAACCTGATCTGAGTCGGACTGACTTGGAAATCCCCTTGAATATTTGGATGTCAGAAGAAGTACGTGCTCCATTAGAAGGTTATCCGAAAGAACGAAGTCTAGAGCGATAGGCAGTCTGAAAAACGGGAATTGAAAAGAACCAGAAAAAGGGCCCTTTTTGGCTTTATTTTTAGTCTCCTTCTTTGGTCCTCTTTGAAAAAGGGAAGCGAAAAGGAAGATGAAAAGGGGGTAAAAAGGAACCAAAAAGGACTAATGTGAACAACCCTAATGTACATTTTTCAGCTGGAAGTACACTAAAAATGCACATTGTTCGTTGTTCACTAAAGTGCGTACATAACTTTTCACAATAAATACCGTCATAGATATCTCTATGGATATTATCAGAGCTACAGTAGGGATAGTTAGGGATCAGCAGTCAAGAACGGCATCTACAGTAACGGTGCTGCCGACATCGGAGCCCGGAGGTCACCCAGGATTGATGGGTTCTAACTAGACCAACTATTACTCGGCTGCACGCTTGGGAACGTCAATTAACCACGTAGGGCGTCAGGAGGTGTCAGAATAGCGCCCGTCAGATGCTTATCACTCACTCGTGGAGGCTAATCTCGGTTCCGGATGTTAGGGGGTGATCAGATCAGGGGAGTTACAAGTCGGAGGCAAAAGGAAACGTCGTGGCCTGCTCCGAGTCGCGGCAAGTTGGAACGAAAGGCGCGGAACCGGCTGGGAATTATTGATCCGCCGCTTCAACCTGTCCGGAGAAGTTCCCGCGTCTCCACAGTTTTAGACGGTTAATAGTTATGACCGGGAACAAGTCTGATTTCCTCCCCTAAAGTTTAAACCCTCATGATCTGTGATGTTCGGCGACGAGGAATCCTGAATCCTGATGCCGTCGACGGTCTAATCTCTCGGCGACAGACGCGCGCACCTCGCATGTCGTACGACGGTGCCATTTCGACGTCTCTGTCCAGCTGTCTATTCCAGTGATACGCGACTGCAAAACGTATCCCTCAGCTCACCTGTTTATAACGATCAACGCGCCCGGCGACTATCCAGTCCTTCCTGTCTTCCCCTCCACCGATTATATTCCTGCTCAGCTCCTACGTATACCATGTTCAGCCCCAAGCTCTCCGTCCTTCTGGCCCTTGCGCTCACCGCCCTGGTGGTGGCGGCTTCGACTGTGAGTTGCGTCTTTCTTTCGGTCCCATGCCGTACGGGCCACACTGACGGCTACCTGTGCGAAAGAGAGACGGCGACAACAAACGCCGCGGATATCCCCACCCTGTGGTCTATGTTGCGGAACCCGAAGCGGTCAGTGACCGGCGCCGCGGGTATCCTCACCCCGTCGTCTACGTCACCGAACCCGAACCCGACGCAGTCAGTGACAAGCGCCGCGGATATCCCCACCCGGTGGTCTACGTCGACCCTCCGGCTGAGGTAAGTACCGCATGGCTGCGGAGTTGGTCTGGCTCTCAACACGCAATATAGTTGGCCTCCAGAAACTGTGATGGAACAGCCGTGGGCCCTTGCTTACCTCATTCAAGTTGAGACCACCTTTCCCAGGGGACCATTCCATCCGGATTTGAAATGCAGCGCGACCCGCGACCTCGGAGTAGCCATACAACGTCGATAACATGTCCACCGCTCTTGTCCGTCATTTCTCTGTCGTCGTTCCTGTGGAAGCATCTAGAGACGGTTCCCCGCGTCGGCGTGGTCGTAAGATCAAAGTGCCCGGACAGCGTGGCACAATATTTTCCGTGGCTGCGCAAACGATCACGTCTTGAAGACGCCGTACCACGCCTTGGAGACCAGCGTCGTAGAGCCTAGTGTCTGAGCTGAGTGGCGGTGGTAATGCTGTGCACGATGTTGCTCACGTGACGGTCGCGTCGGGCAGCCATCACACCACAAGGCCAAAGATGGAGCGCGGCCGGCCGTATGTAGCACTGCTCCCAGGCGGGTTATGAAAACCCATCGTATCGTGGACCGCGCCTGATTTGCACTCGTTTTGACTTTCCCCACCCACTTTTTGGTATCGGTGCCTCCGGAACAGAATCGAGCGATTCGGCCTCATAGCGTCCATCGGATAGGCAGATTTTGCTTTCCAAGTGATCATAAATTCATCATGACTAATTGAATCGACCCAGGAATCTTCCGCAGGACACAACGTTTACCGCTTTGCTGGCGCCCCTGAACTGGAACTACAGGATCCGCGTAATCCGGAGCGGAACACCCTTCTCCCCACTCCCAACCGTCGGAATGAGGAGGTTGACGATCCGTGCTCGCACAGGATCGTTTTCCGGGAGATCTAACGAGAATTTGCCGACGATTTCGCACAGTATGACCTGCATCTGGAGAATTCTGATACAGCATAATCAGAAACTGAAAACGATGGCCGGTGACCAACTCACGCGAAGCGCCATCTGTGTAGGCAGCGTTAGCCCCAGGATAACTTTCCTGAAATGACATGGCTCACCCGATGCACGTGTGGTGACCACCTAGGAAACTTAGACTACAAGTTGTGGGAGTGAGGCGTGGGGATGGAACGAGAGAGCGAAGGACGGACAGATTTGCATACGGACCGACCGCCTCCCCTTGGTACGTCTCACCGGCTAACCAGCGGGAAGGCCTGAACTCATGAGGTCTCTCACCCCATCGAGATTCGAGTCTCATCGGAAGCAATGTATGAGTTGAGGAAGGGAATTGTGATAGATAAAGCACCTTTGGTAGGATGCGATGGCCACCGTGACGATCTGTCCCTTACAGACAGGCATCTGAGTCATCCGCTCACCGTTTGTAGTGGTGATGCTCTCCGTCAGTGGAATCACCATGTCTCTCAAAGCGATTCGGTCCGTGAGTGCTTCTGCTGGGTACATCCGGAGGGTTTCCTGTGTATTGCAATCAGACGAGTACGAAGTAGAATCAAGTCCTTCCACCTTGATCAGCGCATTGAGCAGCGGCATACCATCGTAAACGATTTTATGATGGCCTGCTCCAACATTGGCATGGATCTCAGTGCGAAGTTCGTCCTGGAACTCCCGATTGCGGGCCAGTTCTAGGAGCGCGAACGCCAAGGTATTGCTCTGAAGATGAGGTGGTGGTTTAATGAAATCGCATGGCCCTGATGGATCGCCCACCGTTGTATCCTGGCCGGCAAGAATGAATTCAGCTGTCTGCTCCACAATTTGGTCCGGTTTCAAAGCCTTCGCCGTTTTATCTTGTACTGAAATACACAGTAGGTGGAATACCAGGAAATCGCCAGAGTACTTACAAAGCAGGCTGTAGACGTCGTTATTGATCTCGAGCCCGTGGCTAGCTGCTTCCATCTTCTCGCGGACGATCTGAGCCCCGATCCGGTGAGCGTTCAATCTTGCTTGACGCAGAATTTTGAAGGCCGCAGTGGGCAGATGGATCATGGCTCCCAACAACCACATGGGGAGGTATGCTCCGACAGAGGCTATAAAGATTTGTGCAGCGGACCGAGTGGACGCAATTGTCCTGGAGATCCGACTGTCAAATGATTCTCCTCTTTCAATTGGGTTTATTCCACGTACATGATCTGGTTATGGTGCATTACGAAGTCATTGCCTAGATCCTCCGTCGAGGAACCCAATACGGCTTCCCGGAGTGTTAGATAATTCTCAAAGTCAACAATTCAGTGCGCACCTTCGCTGACGGCGCCGAGAGTTGCGATATCGAGAAGTGGGCAAATGTCCATTGAAGTTGCGGATGAGCTTTCCAATTTTTCCGTGATCTATAGATTTCACATCCAGCGAGCTGGCTTTTCCTTCACAGGATTATACTCACCATGTCGGCCTCTTTCTCAAACACCGAATGATAGTCGCGTACAGCGGCAGCGGTAAATCCGGGGTTCAAGCCGGCGCGGAGCACTCTGTGATCTTCAGCTGAATCAGTACGACGGCCCTCAGCATCCTCAGTCAGACCAGATATAGGATAAGAGACGTGCCACTGGTTTGCCCGCCGGCCAGACTCTTTTCCCCGAACATCAAATTCGAGATATGCTGCATGACCGGTGCGTACACGAAATGCGGACTGTTCAGGATGTGCTGCATCGCCGCCGGATCGGAAACCATCAGGCGATCTTGCTGTGAATCCTTGAGCCAGAGAGCAATGGTGGACAATCGTGCTCACCCCAAAACATCCCTTAATCCGATAGATCGGCCCATACAGCTTGAGCCAATTAAATTCGTAGTCGCCGTACGATTCGGAGAGGAACAATTGCAGCAAGTTGCCTAAGGCCGTGCTCGTCAGCTCCGCACCCACACGAGAGAGCTTGAACGCAACCAAAGATCCATCCCGGGGATGGCGGCCCGACGATACGCCAAACAACGCTCTCTCGTCGACGAACCCGATTGAATATTAGTGCCAGGGCAGAAACGAGCACGGCATAGCCAAGAGTGTAATTCATCCCGAAATGCGGACTTTGTTCGAGGAAAACCAAGGAGTGCGGGTGGATGATGCGATGGATGACGGTGTCCTTTAAATCCTGCAGGTGCTGAAATGCTGGAGATCGCTGACTGTCAAGAAGCCCGCTGTACACCGAGGTCCTTGGCGAAGGCTGGAAGGATGTGTGAAAATAGAGGAACGTATATAGCCGAGAGCGGACCCTGCCAAAACAGACTACCGCACATACGACGCACATAGGGACGCCTGGGCCAATTGGACGGCCGAAGACGCATTATGCCTTATGGGGGTAAAGAAGCTGTCCTTTTCAAGACAATCCTAACCGAGGAAGGGGACGCTGGTGTCCGCCTTGGAGCCGATCCCGTTCTCGGAGCACAGTTTAGACTCTTAACCAATCTGCCTACGATTTGCAACAATGTGGCGAGAACGCTGCGTAGGCCAAGAACTTGCCTCATTTTGTTGCCACTCGTAGGCAGACTGATAACGAGTCTAGGCACAGTTCGGTCTGCGCTTGAGTCCGCATGAGCACAGCTCCTTGACTGAGCTCAGATATCGTGCGGCTTGCAGGGGTGGGAAGAGATAAATCTTCAATTAGAATGTGCTGCTGTCCGCATAAGGCGCTAGTCTGGAAGCTCTTCTGCCACCGGAAAATCCCGAGGTCTGTATGCGCCGCGATCCTGGGAGACAAAAAACACACGTACTCGACGGAGGCAGTGGGAGGCCACGAAATGTCTCCGCGATGGCTTCATATAGTAGGAGAGGATCTGATCCAGCGACGCTTTCTTGGATAGATCATCAATGACAAACAGAAGCGTTCCCGCGGAGTAGGAGGTTTTCGGAGCCAGGGATGGGCAACCAAAGTTACGACGAGCAGCTTGAAGACGAGAGTTGCACTAGAGACGTTCCTTCGATGTTCCTGCGCTGCGTCAAGTGGCAGATAACAATCACCGGTGGAAAAACCGCTCATTCCAAGGGCTTGATTCGTCCAGAGATAGTCTCAATTTGCCCAGGGTTTCAGTCCCAATGATGATTGGACTTAATCGGTCACGCGACCGATTCAACCCTTGGAATGGCTCGGTGTAGTTGCACATGTTTGGCCACCTCGACCCGACGCGATAGATCACGTGTCACCCCGTTTCTGCCTTGCTCGGGCGTCCATGACTCTGGCTCTGAGGCCATAGTTCTGTGTCCCACCCGCATTCGGGCTTTCTATCAGACGGCCGCAAGCGGCTAAGGACAACATCAAAACATATGTAAGGCCTACAACCCGTAATGAACAAACGGTACCCAGTAGTGTTGGGAAAGTTCGGTTCGAGCTTTCGGTTCGAACCTGAACTGAACCGAACTGAACGCGACGTTCAGGTTCGGGGTTCGGAAAAATTGTGAACCTGAACCGAAGTTCAAGTTCGGGGTTCAGAAATTTTCAAGGAGGTTTGAACCGAACCGAACCCTGGACCGATGCTATGTAAGTGGTACCTCATTTCCCACCTGATTTACCGATATTTCTGCTTGAAAACACCCAGCCCTACCCACCTCAGTCTTATTGCAACACCTCGAGTTAGAGTAGCCGTGATTTGGATGAGTTTCGTTGTCCCGCTTGAATCTGATGGCTTCCTGGATGCACATATTTCACAGGAATGGTCATTAAAATGCCATTGCGATCCCCACAGCTCATTGGGAGCACATATCCATAGCAATATCACAAAGACCTACTTATACTTACTTGATATCATCCACGGATAGCGAACATTAGATGGTGGGAAAAAAAATAAAGTTCGAACCCGTTCGAACCTGAACCGAACCTGAACTTTACTACCCAGCGACGGACCGAAACGGTACCGGTGGGGTCAGCGCGCAGCTGTACAACAGCAATATGAAGGGCCACCGCGGCCCTGGTGGAATCGGGAAGAATTGGCGAGTCTGCGTTGGCGTCTCAACCTTCAAAGAGGTGTTCATAAAATGCCTCTGTCGCCTTTAGTCCATCAGCATCGGTACTGTTAACGACTGGGTACTTGACACTTTAAGAGTTTAGCTCAATACGCAAAGCCTGTAATTCATTTGATGCCCCCCCGGCGGTGTCTAAGACCAAGGCATACATCCTATGAATACGAGAAACCAAGTTAGCCGAATTTAAATAGGGACCTGCTCGTTGTCTGAATGTTTTCGGCGGGATGCCAAAAAGGTGAAACCCGGGGTAGTTACCCACCCACTCAAAGATAATATTCAAGACAAGATATTGATCCGTGTGAAACTGGATGTGTGTAGGTCTAAATCTAATATTCCATACCGTTAACCCTTCAATATAACCTACATGAGGGTGGTACATAATTGCCTTCGGCAGGGAAGCGGAGCAGGCGGAATCAGGGGGTCCACTAATTCCTTGCCGCGCAAAGTATGGTTGGCTTCATGAACAGTGTACACACACATCTAGGTGCACTTTCCAGTCCCTTGATACATCCAGCTTCTGCAAAAAATCCGCAGGTGTAAACCAGAGATTCCGGGTCATTTGGAGTAATGGGCGGCCGCGACAGACAAATAAAATGCAAATAATGATTAACAGCCTACTGAAATGAATTATTATGTACTATGGGAGATAAGGTGAAAGGCTGGCAAGGTCGGGACTCGGGAGATGTGAAAGAAAGACGTTACATATCACTTGCGTTCTCGTAACATGTCGGGAGCTTAGATCACCCAACTAAAATTCCTCACCGACCCGTGCCGACGACCTCAGCAACCGCCACCCGCCGCCCCAATGCGCGATGCTCGCGCAATCCGTCGCAGCCAAGGTTGCGGCCTCCCTCAAATCCTCTGACAACGGTGTTTGTAGTACGTGCAGTTTCAACTTATCTATTGGAGTTCGATGTGCTCACGCAAATTCACACAAACACAGACTTAGAGCCGGGGATGGGGGTGACACTGCGAATCGTCGCGGTGCGCGGGGGGGCGACGCCGGCGACATTGGGGATGAGAAACAGCCAGCGGGCACGCCGGTGGTGGTGCGCCTCGTATTGGGGATGCGCGCGGGCGCGCGCGTTGTGCATTGAGGCGGAATCGCCGGAGCCGATGGTCGTGGTGCGCGTGGGGGCGAAGAACGCAGCGCCGGTGATGACGAACGGCCGTCGCGCCTGCTGAGGACGCGGGTGGTGGTGCGTACCGGACTGTGCACGAGAGGCGCGGGCGTTAAGCGGCTGGGTCGGATGGCGATAATTATGGTCGCGGCGAAGGGGCAGGTGATGAAGACGGCGCGCTCGATGGACAACGGCGGCGGCGTCAGCTGCGTATGGCGGAAGCGTTGCGCGTCGTCCTCCCGGTGCGCACAAGCTGGCCGTCGGGTGTGTGGGGGCCCTCCTGTGTCGATAGTAGTCCGCGGAGGCTGAGTCGGTCGCGATGTGCACTGTGTGGCGAGGTGACGAAGGTGACGAAGGTGACGCGGGCGATGGGGAACGCCGTCCCCATGTCCTGCGGACACCGGTGGAGGTAGGTGGGATGCGCGCAAGCGCACGCGTCGAGCGGGTAGGGTGGGTTCTTACTGAAGATTCCCTGCGCGCGCACGGAGACGATGAAGGCGGCGCCGACGGCGAGGGAGGGCCGGTGCAGCCGCTGCGCGAGCGGTGGGTGGTGCGCGTCGTGAGTCGCGGTGCACGGCGGGCTTGGGATTCGAGCGGCGGGCCGGAATTGCACTGGAGACGGTCGCGGTGGGCGGGGAGGCGACGGAGGCGACGTGGGCTACGAGCGTCGCATGCTGGGCGTGCGGGTGGGGGCACTGGTCGGGGCTACGGTGTGCGTCGGCGTGGTGGCGAGCGTGTGAGTGTGGTACGGGACCCGATGTCGCAGTCGCGCAGCACATTCGGCGCGGTGTGTGGCGGGTGCGTAGTTGTGCGGCGTCTCGTGCGCAGTGCTCTGGTGCTGTAGACGGTCCAGAGGAGCAGCCGGCGCCGCTGGTAATCGCGGCGCATGTCGTCGGATTTGATGTTTGCCGTGATCTTGACCTCACAATGGTCACCGTCGCGCATCTGACACTGGATGCGTCGATCGGATTCAGTTCCCTTCTTCGGTAGAAAACTAGGTTAACCACCGTGTTTACGTAAGTATTGCCTGCCTCGAGGAAGAAACGACAATGCCGAGATCATTCCTGGACGAGCCGCACTTTGAAACACTCAAAGCCTCAAACTCTTTCCACTGGTTGTGCTTGACGCTGAAGAGGCGGTCGTCGACGTGATCCGGACGGGATCGGATCAGATGGAGTGTGTCCGATCACATCATAAGCCGGCACGGTGGCGCGTCGCGTCGGCATCCCAGCGGTACAGCGCTGTGTCGCCGCGCGATCATGTCTCTTGTTCTTTATTTCCTCCCACCTTCCCTCTTCCATATATAACACTACTCCCAGGCGTTCCCAACAGCTTCTAAACATGTCCAAAATCATCATCACTGGCGCGACAGGACGAATCGGCTCTGCCTGCCTCGCCCGCTGTCTCTCTCATCCGGCCGTCCATCTCGTCGTCGCACTCACTCGTCGTCCGATCGAATCTCCCGAAGCCAGCAACCCCAAACTAAAGAACTTGACCGTGTCCGACTTTTCCACCCTGTCAGAGGACGTCCTGGCCGAGCTGGAAGGCGCCAACGCCTGCATCTGGTGAGCTTGTGATTTGATCCGAAGAGCCTCGGGACTCGCTCACCTCCCAGTCTTGAATGCCAGGTGTCTAGGCCAGAACAGCGAAGGCAGATCCCCAGATGGAAGAACGGGAAGCATGTCTGGCCCGTGGCCGACCGCTCGGCTCTTCGCTGAGAACCTGGCTCCCTCGTCGACACCCTACTCCATTCCGATTTGTGTTGATGAGCGGTCAGTTTGTCCTGCATTCGAACGCAGACCCAAATGCGTCGCTTTGGTTCTTTTCACAAGCACGAAAAACCAAGGTGCGTGCTTCCTTCATCCCGAGCGATATTTGGCGATCTTGCTGTCGTTGAGACTTAACCTGCTTCAACTTTGTAGGGACGGACCTCCCGAGCAATCATTGGGATGCAAGACGAATTCTCAAACTTTGAATCCTTTCGTCGGTTCGTCCGGGAGGCAGTCATCACGGACGACAACTGGACTCCGAATCTCGTCGTCGCGGCTATGAGTCTGATCAGGCGTGGCGATTTGGCGGCGGCGGTGGTGGACATTGCTTTGAACGGGGGGCCAACAACGCCTTTTCGAATGTGGAGAGCTGAGATTCAAAGGGATCCAGGAAAGGCAGGAGTTACCGGCCACCAGTCCGACGAAGCTGTAGAATACGCATATACATCACTTCACGGAACCTTCCTCGAGACGCCGACGAGTTGCTTAACATCTGCCATAATCTCAGCTGCCATGCCATTTCATTATTTTTGGGTAGGATCGCTCCCAGTTCAAATTTGGACAGACCACTTCTTTTAACTTCAGCCTACTACCACACTCCGATCCAAACTGCGCTCCTGCATACACCGCGCACTGCCGCGGCACTGACGCGGCAATACCCAAGCCCGACTAAGCAAGTGCGGAGTACTTTAAATGTAAGTTACATGGTAGAATTAAATGTTTTCCATTTGAATACAGTGCTGGCAGCCTTGAATCTACCGATTCAGATATAAATGTAGTGCATGAGGCGGTATTATCATAGTGTAACCTGCAAAATAGCATGGATGAGTAGATGTAGCATTTGAATGACTGGTTGCATTTCTCTGGCACCTTCTAGAGGTATATACCGAACAGTTTGGCAAGGCCCCGTCGCTACATGTCACTGCGCCTCGTCAGCTCCGCGGCAGTCCTTGGGTCCGAAAGCGCCGCAGCACGTGGTGATCATCATGCCGGGTGATCCGTCTCTTTACTCCTTGCCTCCAACCACCATGGCGCTCTGCCTGCTGCGCTGCTCTCTGGTCTAATTCGCATTCCCCGTCTGGGTAGCACCTCCGAGATTGAGAAAGCCCGGGTCTGCGGGCCCTGGAAGGTTCTGCTGGTGTTGATGGCGCCAGCGGCGAGCGCAAGCCTTTCCAAATGTCGTGCGATCATCGATTCTACGGGAATCTAGCACTAGCCATGAAGGACCCCCACACCTTCCATTTGCGCTATACCCTCCCTCATGTTGCGATACTGGGCTGATATTAGCTTGATTCATCTACTGTCCTTGCTTCATGGTGCCAACTTCTTTCAGACGTGATCTTGCTACGTCCCCGAGCGCAAGAATCCTACCCGATCATCCCACACGATGCGAAATTATACCTCGCCGACGCTAAAACCTCTTTGATCCTCTGAAAACCCGTTATAGCGCACCATACCCGCCAATGCCCTCAGTGATGGTCCTAAGGCCTTAAAAATCGACCCTCAGAATTTCTAAGGCTTTAGGGCTTAAGTTAAGGCCGTGGGCCTTAGGTGATCTAAGGCCTTAGCAACCAAAAAAGGAAATTTATTCTCAGCTGTATTTAGGGCTTCCCGCCGTGCCGAGCCAGCCATTCAATGACCGTAAACCTCGCTATCGTGGATCTCTATCTCTCCATCATCAAGTGAGTCATCTTCTGCATCAAGCTCGGCCATAACCTGCATGTACATCTCCTCTTCCTCTTGAGCACGGCACGATACTCGGGTCCGAAGAGACACCTTCCGTGGTGAGGCCCCGAATAGCTTTTCCAGCGTCCCGGTACGCGGATGGAAGAATTCCCAGAGTGGTCCTTTCTCGTTGCCCATGATGAGTGTTGCGGCTTGGTCGCGGCAGCCAAATTTCAGTGTATTATGTAAGTCACACGTGATATCTAAGGCCTTAAGCACAGGAGCAGCCTCAACCTAGGCCTTAGCCTAAGGCCTTATTTAAGGCCTAAGGTCTTAGGTTCAATCTAAGGCCTTAGGTCTTAGGGCCAACACTGAATTATGCCCTGGCCGCCGTCATGTGATTCACCCCCGTTACTCCAAGTCGCCCACATACTAACGTCGCCCTTCCCAGTAACAAGGTCCAATTGCAGAGTGGTCTGCATCTGCATCGTATAAGATAGGTGTCAGTCACTCCCTACGAGCGCTCAAGTGATGTGTGAGGTGTGACATGGGACGGCAAAATCTCGAGGGTTGAAACACAACCTACGTTTTTTCACATGTTTTTGATGTTTCTGAGGAGTTTTTTTTTTGGAGAGAAAGTATCAATTTTTTGGCTTGGAGAAATCACAGTATGAATTTTAGAAACCCGTAGGACACAGCCATATCAACCCTCCATGCATTGATGATCTTACACGGGTGTCACCGCCAGGTGTGTTGTAGGCGCCATTACCCGATATGGTGCATGGGAACCTTACATAAGCGGCAAATTTCGAACGAAGAAAAACCGAAAAGGTGTCCAATCGCCGAAACAACCATTTCTGTGTTCAAAAAAAATGGGTTAAAAGAATCTTATAAGGCTTCATCAATAATAAATATTTTCAATTTCTGAGACCGAGGATCTCTTTTAAGCATCCAAATGGACCATTTCCAGGTCTATGCCTTGCTCGTCGTGGAGGAGGAGGAGGAGAGAGAGAGAGAGGTTTGCGGACAAATATTAAATTTGGTCGCCAAAACTCTCTCGCACGGACTCCCCGGGACAGGGAGGCCGAGCTCAAGCCGGCACAGGCGAAAGTAAGTAGTACATGAGACGAGATAGGAAAAAAAAAAAAAAAAAAGAAGGAAATAGGGTAAGCGGCAAGGGTGGGAGAGAAAATTGTAGCGCGAAGTAGTAAATACTATCGAGCTGGATGTGAGATATGGGAAGATGAGAGCACGCAGAAAATACCTATCGAGCTGGATGTGAGATATGGGAAGATGAGAGCACGAAGAAAGATGGGGGAGTGGTACGTAGGCTATATACGAGAGGGAACAAAGAAACAAAGACGCGACGCGTCAGTCACGTCCTCACGTGCATAGACCGCGGCTAAATGGGATTTAACCGGTCCATCTATGCCTTGCTCGTCGTGGAGGAGGAGGAGGAGAGAGAGAAAGAGGTTTGCGGACAAATATTAAATTTGGTCGCCAAAACTCTCTCGCACGGACTCCCCGGGACAGGGAGGCCGAGCTCAAGCCACAACGGGAGCGAAGGGAAGAGCCGGAGGCTCGAAACGCTGAGCAGGAGCCGCGGCCACATGAAGACGAGCAGAAAGGCTGAGAATGCGGTCCCGTGGAATGTCGATGTAAAGCTTATAGGCATCGCTACGCCAGCGTCCCAACAGTTGGATCTCGTAATCAGAGTAACCAACGGCAGCCGCCGACGACGCCGCCCCACGGCGGAAACTGTGCCCCGAATAGAGAGATGAGTCGAGACCGATGCGTGCGAGACGGGATTTAAGAGTTGAAATGAATTTGCTGCGGGTGAGAGGATTGCCAAGACCATCGGTGAAAAGGGGGGCAGACGGCGGCTGAGGATCGATGCGAAACAGAGTTTGGAGGGCTGTAACCGCGCAGGTAGGCGCGCCAGGTGCAACTGCGATGAGGATGGAGACGCCCTTCCTAAATGGGTCTGTCTTCGATGCTGGCAAGTCTATAATCACGTGGGTAGGGTTGTCGATGGAGGGAAAAAATCGGACACAGCCGCGGGTGAGGTGAACGGCGGGGTTGAACTTTTCGCGGTCGCCAATGCTAGCCTCGCCGCAGCGCAAAAATCCGGCCCAACTCGTTTTGAAAGCGGCATCGAGGTTGGCATTTTCCCGCTGGGAGCAGTCACCCGCAACGGCGGCAAGCCTGGTGTTAATGTCATGTGTGATGGGAAGCTTGGGCTTACGATCCTTCTCGCCGTAGTAGCGCTTAATTCCCCGGATAACCCGGTGGACAGTGGGCGACTCGCACGGCTCGAAAGGAAGGCCAGCATCGACATGGAGGGAACGAACACTGGAGAGGTAGCCCTTAATAGTTTTGGGCTGGAGGGCGCGATCGCCGAGGGACGAGACCCATTCGACGATGGCGGGCAGGGTAGCGGGGAGGTATTGGCCGGGAGCTGCGAGCAGATCCGGGCGGAGGCGCACAAAATCGATGTAGGATCTTTGGCCGGTAGAGTATGTTTTCTGAGTGCTGGCAGCGAGTCCGTGCCAGAACCAGAAAGCGGCGCGCCTGGAGAAGTGAGAATGCGTCTCATACCAGTAATCTGGGACCTCGTTGAGGAGGGCTTGGGGTTGAGATATGGCGCGAGGTGGAAGAGGCGGGAATACTGGAAACGAGAAGCGGCGTCAGCAAGCGCGTTCTGCTCGGAAGGAATCCAAACAATGGAATATGAAAAATCGAGGCAGGCAGCTAGCATGACGACCGTGCGAACGATCGCCATTGAATGACCCGAGCGCGACGTCCCCGAGTTCAATCACGAAACGACGTTCTGGTTGTCGCAGAAGAAGGTCACGTGAAATCCCCGCCATTCATCGCCCCACCGAAGAATGGCTTGAAGGATCGCGTAGATCTCTTTGAACTGGATATCGCGCCCACGGAGACGACGTGGGGCACGAGTGGCGAACCAAGACGATCCAAAGACCCCCCCAAGGCCTTTAGAACCGCTGGCGTCGGTGTAAACGTCGACGGAAGCTCGCGATGAAGTCAGAAGACGAATCCCATTCCATTGGAAGCTGAAAATCTGCCACCAGCGAACGTCGGCGAAAGCGCCGGCTGGGATGCGCAATACGGTGAAGGGCGAGCGAAATTTGATCGAAAAATCAATGAGGCGCCGGATGAAGGAGCGCGAGCTAGGATAACCTGCGAACAAAATTGCAAGTATCCCGTAAGCTCCTGGAGCTCGCGAAGGGAACAACGCCGCTTCCGAGACCAATCCTGGAGGAGAATCCTGCAGAAAAGCCCAGCTTATCAGCCGGGAGCCTCGCCTCCATCCGAACGGAGTCAAGGATCAAGCCTAAAAAATCCAGTTCGGTGCACGGCCAAACGGTTTTCAGATCCTGAAAGAAAAGCCCGAGCTCTCCCCGTGCCAAACCCATTGATGGAGCGTGTCTTGAATGAAACAATAGAGGTAAATCATAGACTCGTTACAATCTGCAATACGGAAGCAATAATGTGGCGAGCACTATTGCCGTAGGCAGACTGGTACTATCTGGATTGGCAATGTAGCGGGGCGGGAGGTTTAAGAAAATATTTTGATGGCTGCCATTCTGGCCTTTGATCTGGTGGTTTCAAAAATGCCCAAAACTACGGAAGGCTGAAGCGCAAATTCCAAGTCATCCTGCCTCCTCAGATTTCTTCTGGAGGCTCGTGCATGGTAGAAGCGACAACTGGATTTACAACCGAAATGATTTGATGACGACGGATAATTGATGGCCGTGATCGGCGCCACTCAAAAATTTCAACTCCCGCCCCGCTCAATTGCCAATCCCGAGAAGTACCAGTCTGCCTACGGCAATAGTGCTCGCCACATTTATTGCATTCCGTATGGCAGACTGGTAACGAGTCTAGGAAATCATCCAGATAGTGGCGGAGGTGAGACGGGATGTGCCGCTGGATAATCCAGTGCAAAGCCTCAGCAAAGAGACTGAAGATGTACGGCGCGGACTTGAGGCCAAATGTCAAGACCAGCGAAAAATAAAACTGGCGACCCCAGCTGAAGCCGCAGTGATGCCAGTCTGCCGCGCGAATGGGAATGTGGCGAAAAGCGTCCTTCAGTGTCAAGCTTGGCCATGAGGGAGCCAGGTCCGGAAGTGATCAAGTCCGAGACAGCGCGCTCGAACATATCGTACGAGATGTGGGCCTCAGAATCGGGGATACCATCGTTGACAGATGAGCCGCGAGGCCACGAGAGATGATTGATGATGCGTAATTTATCCGGGTTACGCTTGCGGCCCACTGCCCCGAGAGGTGAAGAGCGAAAATGCTCGAGGGGAGGGTGAGGAAATGGACCCGCTGCATGCCCGTTCGCGACCAGCGTGGAAATTGTGCTGTCAATGAATTCCGCGTGTTCCGCTGCCGACTTCAGGTTCCGAGAAGGACGCGAGGACTCCGACCTCATAAAACCGATATTAGCACCAAACTTTATTATTTGAAGTAGGGACGACACGAATGCTCTATTTGGGTAGTCGGTAAGGTAGAAAGCCCACGCGTCGTGATTAAGCGGGGCGGAAACGGGAGTGGAATTATGATCAGGAGGCAGTGGGGCGTTACAGCGGGGGTCCGAATTGGGACGGGGTGGAGGCGGGGGCGCGGGAGGAAAAAGATCCGAGTGAGGAAGATGCGGAATGAATGGTGAGGAAGACTGAAGCGAAGGAACCGTTGACAAGGTAGACCGGGGATCGCGCTGCCGGCTAGAGCGAGCAGCGGGGGTGCGAGTAGCCGTACTCGCTCTGCCGAATCCCTATTTCTTGCAAGATTTCTCGCCATGATCGCCGCCGCACTTCCGACACTTGTGGAGCCGACCATCCGGGCACGGCGAGGAGTCGCATTCACCCTTATTAAAGGCGAAGCAAACTTGTTCGCTGACGGGCTTTGTGGACTTGGATTTAGGCGAGGACGAGGAGCGGTGGGAGCTGTCGCGAGGGGGGGAGCGACGACGATCATAGAGATATTGATTCATCAAGTCCGCGTCGGTATGGCCCCAGCCGGTGTAGTCCCCGTCAGTCATCTCGCGCCGCCGGATGAGGTGGAACTGCATGTGATACTGCACCACCGCCGACCACTCGTAGCGCTGATGGAGCTCGAGAAGATGGGCCATTTACCAGCCCGCGCCGTCCCCGATAATGCGGGTGGAAGCTGTGTCGCCCGCCAAAGCCGCGAAGGCCTGAAGGACGCGGAAGTATGTCGTCAAGGGAATGAGAAGGGAGTGCAAGGACGGATAGTCCTTGGCGGTGCCAGTGCGCGCCTTCGATTCCTCGGTGCGCTCCACATCAAACTTGTCGCGGAAGCGCGAATCAAGCTTGAATAAGTCCACGGGCTTTAATTCATGCCGCGCAATTTCCAACAGCATGCCTGCCTCGATGGTGGGGAACAGAGCATATAGAGAGGACTTACTTTGTGATTGGGGAACGGCCACAAAGGGGGGGAGCGCCGGCTGGACAAAGGCGGGCGCTACGGGTGGAGGAGCCTGCTGCGGCCCTAGATTCAAGAGGGCATCAACCATCTTCTGAAGGCGGTCGATCTGCTGGCTCTGCGCTGCCAGGAGGTCGGCGGTAGAGGGAATGACCGGAACCGGGGGGTTAGAGGACGAGGAGGAGGGTGTAGCGGGATCGGCCATGGCGTTATCAAAGACGCGGAACGATGAAAGAAGTTCGGCCCGGGCTGCCCCACGCGGTGACGGATCGACGACGGGGGACGTGATGGATGATGATGGTGTGCCTGGCAGAGGCGACGAAGGCGGGGAAGCGGCAGGGGTGGAAGGCGGTGCCGGAGGATATGTGTCGGCGAGCGGATCAAAGCTCTTGAGATTATTGACACGAAGTCGAGCGGTGACAGCAGAGGCGGACGGCGGTGCTCTCGATCGAAGCCGTGCGCGAAAAGCCACTTTGGAGCGCGAGCGACAAAGGCTCGAGAAAATTGTAGCGCGAAGTAGTAAATACTATCGAGCTGGATGTGAGATATGGGAAGATGAGAGCACGCAGAAAATACCTATCGAGCTGGATGTGAGATATGGGAAGATGAGAGCACGAAGAAAGATGGGGGAGTGGTACGTAGGCTATATATACGAGAGGGAACAAAGAAACAAAGACGCGACGCGTCAGTCACGTCCTCACGTGCATAGACCGCGGCTAAATGGGATTTAACCGGTCCACTTTACTTTGTGGCCCAATGTTTTGTGGCTGTCGCCTTATCGTTGTCGCACTTTGATCACGTGAACACTTGTAGGGAGTGACTGACGCCTATCTTATATGACTAATATGTATGTACAGGAGACGCCCGTTCGACTCTGGCTTGGACCGTGTATGAAAAGTGAGGATTTTTTGTAACGGTGGTGTCAGTCATCAGCCTACAGACTCTGTGCGAATCTCCTACGCGCGTTATTTTTCGGCGATTTATTAAGCACGCTGACGGAGAGAATCGTTCTCGGTATATTTCCTCTTGACCAGGCAACCATATCACATATATCTCTGTCTTCTCTCCTCATCCCCTCCTACCTGTGAGATCCACAAGTGTTCTTCCCTCAGCCTAACGTGCGCTCTCCCCCGCAATTGCGGAGTAATCCGCGCGCGCGGTGTACTTTGAAGAACGACATTATACAGTGCCCGAGACCCCCGTCCGCCTCGGGTTTGGACTATGGGTAAGGAAATATTTTTTCTTACCTCACGCCACCGGAGACGCAAGGTCGAATGAAAAGGACCAGTGAGATTTTTTCTTTCCTGAAGCCCCACCGTCAAGCTGATCTGCTGAGTCCCTTTGGTGATATCGTTCGTGATTATTTTTTAACCACGTCCCAATGCGGGGAACTACAGCATAATGCGACGCTCGGTCCACAGTGCCCTGATTTCTCCTCAATCCTGGCTCAAGCCATCCGACTCCTCAATTGTCCAATTCCAGGACGGCGCGCGCGGCATGCCCAAGCCGGGGCAGGATGAGCGTGTCCAGCCTCTTCTCGAGCGTGCCTCCGGGTACCGCCCAGCCGTCGGGGATGCCGAAGGCGATGTTCGATGGCGAGACGTCGTTTACATCCACCACCGACGGGTCTGCGGGCTCGGCGCGCTGTAACCATAATCGCGTGAGTTTAATAACGCACGCCGGAGGAGGGGGACGCACGAATTTCTTGAAGCCGCAGGTGTCGGCCGGCATGGGCTTGCCGTTAACGGGGTCCTGGGAGCCGCCGATGAAGGGAGCGACCCAGTTCGCGGGCTTGGGCTCGAGGGGGACGCCGCCCTGGATCCGGATGCTGGAAAAGAGAAAGCATGCGGGGTGAGTCGAGTTCTTTGAATGATACTAACGAACTTACTTTGCGCAGTTGTGGTACAGGGGGAGCTGCTTAGTGGGTACGTTGCTCGAGTGGAAGCCTCCGATGGCTGTTCGAACGCGGAATGTAAGCGATAGAAGTACATGAAGTAGGAGCGGAAATTGATACGCACAGCTGAAGGACAGGACGTAGTCGCCTGGACGCGGCAGGCTAAGATAAGCGAACATTGGGTGAAAGGGAGGGTAAACGCACCATCGGCGACCCAGTTTGGAATCGTGATGTTCTTGCCGACACAGACGTGCTTGTCCCCGACGTCCTTGCCCTTCTTGTTGCAGCCACCTATGCATAAGGGTCAGTGCGAGGTGCGGGGCGCGGAAGAGTGTGACTCACCGGTGTAGCACTGGCCGTTAATAATGTTCTCGTTCTTGAGGAGCACGGCGTTGTCGACCTTCGCAGGGTGGCCCTCGGCAAGCGCGAACTTAATGAAGCCGCCTGCGGAGATCCGAGACGTCAGGGTAAAGCTCGGGATCGGGACGCCGCGGAGGAGACCGACCTAGATGGTTGTTCCTATGGACACGTTAGACTCGGGCATGTGAACGGGACGAGCGAGAAGTACGTACCAGAACCATTTCGGCTCGAACGATTGGCCGCGAGAGAAGGCAGTGGTGTCGGTGACATCGGTGCGCGTGTTCTCGCAGGCGTTGGCGCCCTTCTTGCTGAAGACGTAGTCCTTCTCGTTTCTGGGCTTGGGGAAGAACATGTGCGTGTGGGCGACGACCGAGGACAGGAGCCCGCAGAGGACGAGGAGGCGAAAGAGGGTTGTTGAGGCAGGCATTTTGTGTGTTCGTCGCAAGAAAAAAAAGAACGATGGTGTGGTAGTGAAAAAGAGGGACTAGCCCGAGCTCAAAGCAAGCGAAGAAAGAAGTGACAGGAGAAGTAAAAGGACCGCTGGTGAAGAATCACTTGCATTAATCCGCGCCCTTATGTAGTAGCATCGTCGTGCCCGGAATAGGGCGCATAGCGGCTAGCCCCATGACACAAGTAGATATAAGCCTGGGATATGTCGGCTTCGGGGTTCCGATTAATGCGAGTGGAGCAGCCAGCCCAGGCATGTTGTTTACTTCTTATGAAACCTGAGACAACTTATTCTGCCCATGACCATCCTCAAACTCCCGTGGGATCCTCATTTTATCAGCGGCGTAGGTCCCAGCAGTTTCTCACCTAGTTACAAGCACCAACTTATTATATTTCTGTAGGTGCGATATAATGTTTGGATATTTAGAATAATACAATTAGGTCCCTTGAACATTTTCTGCCCTGAAAGACCATCATTTGAGTTAGCAACAATGAATTATCATCGGTGGCTAGGGACCCCATCAGTTGCCCTTTGGGGAGTTCCGACAGAAAAAAGATCACTAAGCACTCAAACTCTCACCAAAATTATCTCAACTGGTCTTCAGTTGATCGCAGGATATATGCTGTCTATTCACAGCTCTTGGGCCCATGATAAGCCGGTACATGAAGTACTTAATCGGGCAAAAATTCTAAGGTGGACAGCTTCCCGGCGGTAGATAGTAGTGCTATTAACTCTGCAAACAGCTGTAAATTTTCCACAGTTTTTGGTGAATTCTTTTTTGAAAAATGTAAAAGAATTTTCACCAATTTTTACACCAAAGGACTCGAAATGCTCAATCAGTGTTAGTGAAACAATATTTTTCCCTTTATTCACCAATGAAATTTAGTAAACATAGTAGGTAGGAGAATGCTGTCCCTTGCAGATTTCGCCAGTGATGATAGGCTAGCAAGGGTTTTGATGAGCAGGCCAGCACTTGACCCACTGTTCCCCATGACACAAATTGGAAGTATTGAATTTGATCATAGGGAATACACCGCAAATAGCCACAAGGGGGTAAACAGGCAATCTGGATGTTAGATGAGTTGGTATCCACATAATCAGCTCATTCTCAGGGCCAACAAGCCAGCCGTCCGGTTGCAGAGTAATCAATGGAGAAAAATACCCTGTACCAGGATGAAGGATATTGATGTGACCATGTTGTGAGAAATCTGCCATAATATGGAAGATCAATAAGATTTGTGTAATTGGAATAACCAGACATACCCATGGTATAGCCTTGAATGGTCTTCAATGGAGAATATGACATTACTGGTTGGGCTGATGATTGCCGCAACCTTGTTGATGGACTTGCATCCCAGATTCGAACATTGTGGTCATTGGAGCCGGAAACAACATATTTACCATTGGGGGAGAAGCATACAGATCTAACTGTATCTGTGTGTCCATTAATTGTTCCGCCAAGCTGCTGGTGTGTCAAAATGTCCCAGATGCGTACTGTGTGGTCACTGGAGCCAGAGACAATGTGCTTGCCATTAGGTGAGATAGCAACAGATGTGACCCAATCTCTGTGGCCATTCAATGACTTTCCTAGCTGCAGGTGGGTCTCTGCATCCCAAATTCTGACTGTCTGGTCAGCAGAGCCAGAAATAAGCTCCTTGGCGTCCGGAGAGAAGGCAACAGATGTAACCCAATCTATGTGGCCATCCAGTGTCTTCCCAAGCTGCTGATGGGTTTCCACATCCCAAATTCGAACAGTCTTGTCATGGGATGCTGAGGCAATGAGCTTGCCATTGGGAGAGAAAGTGACACATCTGATAGAATCAAGATGGCCACAAAGTGTCTCTCCGAGCTGCCGATAGGTCTCCATATCCCAGATCCGAAGTGTTTGGTCCCCAGATCCAGATACCACACACTTTCCATCTGGGGAGAAGGCAACACATGTGGCCCAATCTGTGTGGCCATGAAGTGATTCCCCAAGCTGCTGGTGTGTCTCCATGTCCCAGATTCGAACTGTATAGTCGTGGGAGGCTGAGGCAACACACCTACCATCAGGGGAGAAGGCAACATATCTCACGGAATCTGTATGACCACAAAGGCTCTCTCCAAGCTGCCGTTGCGTCTTGGCATCCCAAATTCGGACTGTGTTGTCACGGGAACCAGAAGCAATGTGATTGCCATTGGGGGAGAAGGCAACAGATGTAACCCAATCCGAGTGGCCATCAAGTGGCTCCTGAACCCGCTGTGGGGTTTCCACATCCCAGATTCGAACTGTCTGGTCATTGGAGCCAGAGACAATGCGCTTACCATCGGGAGAAAAGGAAATAGAGCGAACAGAATCTGTGTGACTATCAAGTGCCTCCCCACACTGCTGGTGAGTTTCAGGATCCCAGATTCGAACTGTGTGGTCATTCGAGGACGAGGCAATGTAGTTCCCATCAGGAGAGAAAACAACAGACGTGACCCAATCTGTGTGTTTATCCAATGACTCCCCAAGCTGCCTGTGAGTGGCTGTGCCCCAAATTCGCACTGTGTGGTCATGGGAGGCCGAACAGATGTATTTGCTATTGGGGGATATGGCAACAGATCTGACAGAATCTAGATGGCCAGCAAGTGTCTCTCCAACCTGTTTGTGGGTATCCACATCCCAGATCCGAATTGTGTGGTCGTCAGAGGCTGACACAATGTGTTTTCCATCGGGGGAGAGGGCAACAGATCTGATAGAATCTGTGTGGCCATTAAATGACTTCCCAAGTTGCTGGTAGGTTGTTGTATTCCAAATTCGAATGGTGTGGTCATCAGAGGCCGAGATAATGTGCTCTCCATTGTGGGAAAAGACAACGAATGTGACCCAATCTGTGTGGCCTAGCAGTAGCCCAAGCTGCTGATGCTCTTCTGCATCCCACACTCGGATTGTCTTATCACCAGAGCCAGAGACAATTCGCTTTCCATCAGGGGAGAAGGCAACAGATCTTACAGAATCTTGGTGGCCAGCCATTGTCTCTCCAATCTGTTGGTGGGCCTCTGCATCCCATCTTCGAACTGTGCTATCACTGGACCCAGAGACGACATGTTTGCCATCTGGTGAAAAGGCAACAGATGTGACCCACTTTGTGTGGCCATATAACACTGCCTGCAGGGCATGCCAGCCGATGTCATTTCCGGTTTCAATTTGAATTAGTGCTGAGGCGTGCTTAGAGTATATTTGTCTTGTCACAGAATTCTCTGGTGCAAATGCCAGTGCTGATAGATAGATATGGGAAATAGACATCGAGATTGGAGTTGCGAATGAGCGAACAAAGGCCAAGGCATCCTTTACCAACTTCCACAGCTCGAAATGACTATTTAACTGGAATCAGATTAGCTATGGTTTTTTAAAATAGAAATGTTCCACTCACTGGTTCCCATGTGAGTAAAATATTCAATAACGCTGAAGCACTCCCTGTTTCTCCAAGAATACTCATCACTTCAAGCCAAAATAGGAGCCGCTTGTGCATGAAATTTCTGACTTGTTTTATCAGGAAATCCTGACTTCCGACGTGCCGCAGATGAGTGGCCCAGAACTGGCAACTGTAGTGCAACTCTGGGGCAATGCTCTGCTCGGGATGGCTTAATAGATCTTTATTGCGCATGTATGATGTTGGGATATGTGCCATGTTGAAATGCAATTTCTGTCCCATTGTAACAAAGCAAGCAGATGCAAGCATTTCCTCGTGATCCTCCTTTTTGCAGTGAAACTTTGAGTCCGATGGCAGGTTGAGCAAAAAATCTACAAATGATTGATGCAGAAATCTTAAACCTGACTGGATATCTAGAACGGACTTCAGTTTCTTGCAGATGACTTCTAGGTCAGTACCATTCAGCTGGGGATGATGCTCCAGACTATCGAGTGAGGTTAGTAGTTGCACCAAATCTTCAGGGGACATCGGAGTCCTTGCTACAATCACAGTTCCTGCTACCTTCGTCAAGCGACTGATTTGGTCCGGTGTTTGAAATTTTGAAGTGAGAAGTGTCTCATACAGCTGTGCCAAGTGGTCCATCTGCGGGCTCATGTGTATTCCCTCAGAACGGACCATTTCCAGTATTCTATCCAGCTCCCTCTTAGGATTGTCACCTCTTACGAGGTTGATGACAGTACTTGCCCATATGAATAGCCCTGCAGCAGTGTTTGCCAAGAGGTCCAAGTCAGATTCTGTTGGCCAAGGTTGCACAATGGTTGTGAACTCGGCAGCAATCTCGTCAAAGTTGTGTTTGAGATATTTTTTAATATCCACAAACGAGTCCTGAGTTGCACTGCTGCCAACTTCAAGTACTTCGCATCGCGGACCCCCAGTTCCCAAGATACTTTGGATTTTGCCTTCATTGCGGCTGGTCACAAACATCTTGAACTGTACTGGCAGTGATTGCCAGCCAACTAAAGCCCGGAGCACCTCTGCTTGATAAACTATAGCATTTTGCAAACCACCACATTCATCTAGAGCGTCAATAACGATAATGGGGAGTCTGCCCGTTGCTATGCTGGGAGGAACCCCAAGAGGACCTCTGATTAGCTTGTCGAAGATCTCATCGTGACTTGTTGCAACTGGGTCGATTTTGTATAATTTGATGTTGTTTACCACTGAACGCCGAATAGTTGGGTATTCCTGTGCCAAATCATACGCAACCGAGCACCAAAGAGACTGGGGAGTTTGTGACAAAAAATCTTCGCGTCTAAAGAAAAAGCTAGATCCTAGGCGTCCTGCGGCCACTAAATGAGCTCTGACAGTGGCTGCAATTGCAGATTTTCCGGTGCCGGGGTGGCCATGAAGCCAAAAGACATTCGGTCCTGTTGAGTCATTGATCCATTCATCTATGATCTTCAGAATGTCGACACGGGTGTCTTTCATACATTCATCATGACCCCTCCTATTTGTTGGACCTTTTAATTTGAGTATCTTCAAGATTTTGTCCTCCTCGTGCGCCACTTCATCATTCGTTGGTGGTGCTTACAACTGTTCAGTAAAAGTTCCGCTCACCGGAGTCTTTTGAAAGCAACTCTTGTATGTTGGCTATAGCTCTGCGAGATTCTACCGAAACGTCCCGCTTGAACTTCCGTTTAAAAGCCAGAAACATTCCCACAAGCACGTCGAGTTCTTCCCTTGTCTTGACACCAAAAGTAAGAGATATGAATCTCGCTGGGTAGTTTATTAAAATGATAATCCTGCCCTCAATAATGTGTACCCACAGCCAGAAGACCGAGAACTGTACTGTGATAGAAAATTGGCAGTACGGCGTATAAGAGGGCTCAGTTCATCCAGCGCTGAGGTGAGGTGGTCCGATTTGATAAACTGCTGCACATCTGTTATGTAGTACAACGAATCAGCCATGCCGTTGAGTAGATCACGTATTTCGTTATTGCATTTATCCTGCGCCTTAAACAACTTTCAAAAAGTTAACTCAAACACGATGATGGAATAAATTATGAAAACGAGACACACATTATGAACTTGGTCGAGACTTGCCATAACTGATTTGGTGAGAGAGTGGACCTGACCCATAAGTTAGATGTAATCTGTTCATTTGCAGGACTTGGTACTGTCTGACCTCGCTTGCTGCAACCCCGAAGTTTAGAAGGGTCTCCACAAATTTGCGCCCTCTGCCCAGTTTATCCAGCAGACTGGTCAGGTCGTTTGCAACTTCAAGACCTGCTCGGATGAGATTCATCGCGCCGTTTTGTCCCTGTCCACCACAGTTAAGGGCCGTACAATCAGTTACCTCTCCCCACGCACCACGCCGAAGCTAAGAAAGAAGTGCGCAACATTATCAGGAAGGAGATGATCTGGAAGAAGTTCCTCAGCACCAATCTCAGAAAAGACCGGACTTGTATTTGCGCACCTTGGACATCCGACGCCTTCAGGATACTCAAGATCCTTTCAGCATCTGGGACGCTGAGTTTCATTTCAGTCAAAATTGTGCATTTTCGTTTGCCAAAACCTCGACCGCGCTTGACGACTTTCATGTGTAGAGTAGATCCGCTGTCAAAGGAGCTAAAACAACGAATCCCAGTTAGTCAAATTATTTACACCGGGACACCACTCACTATGAAGGACGGAATTCAACTGTGTGTGGCCCAGGGGAAGGGCCATCCTTCAATTGCAAGGTGCCAATTTCTTTCTCGTCTATGGTAATTTCGACAGAAATATTTTTCGTTGATTGATTTCCGAGTAGCTTGATGGATATCTCTGCACAGTATACTTTCAGAGGCGCTGCGTGAGGACTGCTCCACTCACTGAATATCTGAACACTTATCCTGAAAGGAGACTGGTGAGGAGATTGGATGGTATGATATTAAACCGCTTACTGTGTTGCCGTACTGGGACCGGGAGTCGTCATTAAATGTGTCTATATCACCCTATGAGCTCACAGCTCGCACAGGGATGAGGTTTGCTCACTGCTGGACTTCGTATATGTGGTTTCAGTGCAGGAGGCGTAACCGGCGAGCTGTTCTGAGAACGGATTCGACACTTAAAAGAACTGCGAAGCAAAGAAGGCGGCGTTCGGAAGATATTGTGAGCGGCACCTGTTCGGAAGCTTTGGGATAATTCTATCCAGAAACCCCGGTTGCAGACGGAAACCTCGTCTTATTCGGAAGCTCTCAGATAATTGGACGTTCTGGGGTTTCTGTGAAGCAAAGAAGACGGCGTTCGGGAGATATTGTTTCCGGCAGCTGTTCGGAAGCTTTGGGATAATTTTATTCAGGAACCCGGTTGCAAACAGAAACCCCCTCATATTCGGAAGCTCTTAAATTATTGAACGTTCGGGGGTTTCTGTCTGATTCGGGCCTCCGGCCGAAACCGAACAACACCATTCGCCTTACAAGTCGCGTCGAAAAATGTTTTCGAGGTGTCTTCGTGTCTCTCATCCCACAGTACTAAGTATGAATCAAGCTTCACAGGATATTGGGAGCGGCACCTGTTCGGAAGCTTTGGGATAATTCTATCCAGAAACCCCGGTTGCAGACGGAAACCTCCTCTTATTCGGAAGCTCTCAGATGATTGGACGTTCTGGGGTTTCTGTGAAGCAAAGAAGACGGCGTTCGGGAGATATTGTTTCCGGCAGCTATTCGGAAGCTTTGAGATAATTTTATTCAGGAACCCGGTTGCAAACAGAAACCCCCTCATATTCGGAAGCTCTTAAATTATTGAACGTTCGGGGGCTTCTGTCTGATTCGGGCCTCCGGCCGAAACCGAACAACACCATTCGCCTTACAAGTCGCGTCGAAAAATGTTTTCGAGGTGTCTTCGTGTCTCTCATCCCACAGTACTAAGCATGAATCAAGCTTCACAGTGAGGGCTGCCGATTGTTGGCGTTAAGACCCGGTGCCGCTTCGCCGGAAATTAGCCCTCGGCATGGTCACGGCACGGCTACCCGTCGGTTTCCATTGCCTCGAAACCAACTGCCAGAAAAAAAACAGCTAGTTACGGGTGAATGATGCGGATTTTTGATCCAGTCAAATACTCTGAAAATACGATGCAGGGATCAGGAAACTGTGAGCCGGGCGAAGCTGAGAGGGCTGCCGAAAGTGACGAGTCATGAGTTCCCTTTTTACCTTCAAACCATCTTCCGCTCGCGTCTCTACGACAGGCCGTGTATAGCCTCTGGAGACTCTCTTAATTCAACTGTTCAAGTGTTCAGCTGGATACCCACATCGTGGCTGTCGCGGGCACGCTGATAACCACCTTCTCACATCGATGGAGTCTGGAAATATGTACACATACCGCTCGATGGGCCCTTGCGCGCCGCTAGATTGACTCGATTTGTTTAAAACTACGCCTTGTTCACGGTCACAAATCCACTGGTCCGAATTAGGTAGGTCCCAGCAGGGACCTCCGGCCGCAGAAACCTGGGTTTCTGCATAGAAACTGTTTCTGGAGGGGGTTGCTGTCTGCAACCGGAGTTTCTGAATATAATCATCTGAAGCTTTGTGTTCGCCTGGTGGGAATATCAATCGGATTGGAGGAGCTATTTTTTTTCGTTTCATCTAGACATATGGGGCATACTCGGCTGAGTCTGGGTTCATGACCGATACATCCTTTCTCACTCTATATAAATTTGTGTGTGTCCTTCCGAAGCTTTTAGACTGCGCTTATGGATCTTTCGCATCAGAACTGTGGAAGAGCGTTTAAGCTGCTCAATAAACTATCTGGGAAGCGGAACCAGTTGAGGCTCAGCACTGCCTTATTACGTTTTCGTGCGTCATCGATCCATGTTTTGGCTGCTCCCAAGTAGCGGTTATCTTTCCAATAAGCTCATACATATCCCAGATGTTTTCAAAATATCTCCTGTCTCTATGAATGAAACAATAGTTTCGCGACGGCAGATCTGGAGAAGGCGGTGTTCGTGTGCGTGAGCGTCGAATCTAGATTGATGGGGCGGATGATGTGGCGCTTTGGCGATGCCAACAGCCAGCTGGCACCGAGGCTTCCGTATAATTATTACTCGTATCTTAAGCAGATACCCTGATTTCATTTGTACATGTTTGTCTCCTTCCTGGCTTATCGTTTTCTTCCCGTCCACTTGGCTACTAGCTCCAAAACCACTTTCTCGGTTGCCTCAAGGCCTTACTTCCCACGTTTAATTTGAACATCACGAATTAACTTCAACTTTCCCCTGTCTGTGCTACTGTGCAGCTCCATTCGCGCGCTCAAGCCCCAATCAAAAGGGTGGCGTCCGTCGAGTCACCAGGCTTTTGCGTTCCTTCCCCATCACCATCCCGCTGTCCCCTGTTCTCCCATTCCCGATACGGTGTTTCAAGAGCAGGCCCTACTTTAATAAAACCCCCTACAAGACCTCGCCTCTTATCTCGGAACTGCTCTGGGCCACTCGTCAAGCCTCAACTCGTGATGGAGCCGGGTTTTCGGGCAGGCGCAAAACTTCTCAAAATTGGGACGTAATGACCCCTCATGACAACTGCAAGACCTCGGGATAGTTGGACAATTCCTCAATCGGACTATACAATCAAGTCATTGCGCAAGACTTCTCAAGTTTTGACTGTGCTGAAACATTCCTCAAGCATCATCAAGATCACCTAGGGCAACGACTTGAATTACTGAGCGCTGTACTTCCTCGATTTTGGTCGCGTCCATCGCGCTCCCCATGATCCTCACACCCCCCAATCTTTCCTCTCGAAGCACTGATATCTCAGATTCTGTGACCTAAGTCGAATCTCGCTGATACATTTTGGAGATGACAGATTCGATCCATTGTATTCCACCCCGTCCTGAGATATACGACCTCTCCATCGGCGAAAGGCTCCCCTGATTTCGCGTACGTTTTGAATGTTTCATTATTTATCGGAAGTTCCAACCTATCACTTACGCTGCCATTTTAGCACCCCAGGATTGCCGTACCTCCGTCTCTGGTGTGTTTTTCGAAACGGCCGCGACTGTCCAAAGCGTTACATGCGTCCTCTATTGCAATGTACGTCACTGACTTCGGCATCGATATAGGCCGCTGACTTTAGGAATGGAAGCATTGAATATCGACGCCTGCCGGATCGCGCAGTCGGAGTCTCTCTTGACCCATCTTATTCCCAGGTCGGTTGCCCCCAATTCATACCATTTGTACAGATGATCAGTCCGCAGACAGGATAATCATCCACTCTCAGCCCGGTACTCCACTCCTGTAGGTCACGCCCACCTCCCACACGTCGAGGGTATGTAGTTCTTCCAATTCGAGAGATAGACGACGTATGCTTGATTATGAGGTACACGTCATCTCCACAGTCTAATGCATCCTTTTAACTGTAGGCTGGTACCAGCATTACTTTTGTTCATCGGCTTAGAATGAATGGTTAGTTTTTGTAACAAAGTGAATCGATGTAGTTGGGCCTTCATTCATTCGCTCCGGCCCGTCTTGTACCGTATAAAGCGGGTAAGGCCGACGAGCGGCAAGGCCCGCTGCCAAATATAACAACAGATTCTGACCAGAAACGGAAACTTACTGTAATTGAGTTCATAAATAATGCACTTTTGCGAAAGAGACGGAGGATTTTATTCTTCAAGGATTGCGGTACAAGTTGTGGTCAGGATCAGTTGAATCTGTTGTTAATTTGGTTGCTTCCCCCTCTGAGCCAAGTTGAGAACAACCAGAATTGCTCACGCTTGTCTTCAATATTCCAACTCCCCGGATGCTGTTTTCCATGCACTCTTCTGACTTTTTGGGATAGTCAACACATATTTTACCTCTTAGAAGTGCTGCCAGTTCTTGTTATTTTTCTCCCAACAGATGTTGAGTTGAGGAGTATTTAGAAGTATCCAACGGGCTGACCTTGTACAATGCGTGAGGAAAATTCCAGGGAAACAATTGTTTTTAGCCACAAAATATCCCTCCGACTGGATAATTTTCAAGACAGGAAGGAGAGGTTGAATATTCCCGAGATGCCCGAGGTGGATTCGACAACACTTATAACAATCATTTGATTTGATTTCATGGGTTATCGTACCTGGCTACGGATAGCTATCATGACAGTACTTCTACAAGGGTACTTTAAAAAGGCCTTTATAATCTGAGAGACGGAGAGAAGTAAAAGTAGGATAACGTGCGGGGAATCTGTGGTGCTGCTTCCATGCGCATCGTTGATACGGACAACGGTTATGAGTGCACTAGGACCTAGGAGCATGGAGCACGCGGAGCGGACAAGGATGACGAGACTGGGGAAGGCCGGATGGGGGGCGCGTAGCTGAGGGTGGGTAGCGTATGACGCGCTGAGCGGGTTGGAAGCGCTTGGCAGAATTTGGGTGTTCTACTAGCGGGAAGATCCAGCGCGCACGTGGGCTACAGGATTACACGGAGAAAGCTAGATTCAGAGTGTTGCGCGATCCGTCCACGAGGAGCCACTGGATTCACAGCGGCCTCGTTCGGACGGTGGAGGTTAGCGGAAGGAGAGAACAGCTGAACCACGTGGTGGGGGATGATGAGTGATCCGTGTCTTTGCTCTTTGTCACCTTCTCTGCTCGCTGACAGACTTTGCTGTGCTGCTCTGCTCTCTGAGATTCCGTGCGTTGCTAGCTCTCTCTTGCAACCCTACGGCCGCCCATCTACATCTCTGCAATCAGATGTCTCAGCAATCCAATTTTACGATGCAGGGTACTTATCGCACGGATCCCCTGCTCATTCTACTACAGTAATCTGGGTTCTGATCTCGTTGGCCTGTTCGTCTACTTGTTCGAGACTCGAATACTACCTTGCCGCACGAACCGCAATCCGCGAATACCGGCCAGGTAACATGTCAATGATACGCAGACTTCTTGAATGGCACAGATTCTCCGTGCGATTCACCTATTTTCTTCCTTCAAATTGCCCCCATATCCCAATGCTATCCTCCACAGAAGGAAGGTCCAATTGTGGAGTGGACCACGCTTGCATTCCCTGACAGTTGTTCATAATATGCAGCAGACGCCCGTTCGATTCGGGCTTGGACCGTGTGTTTGGAGTCGATGTCGATGTTTTTCTCTTTTTTATTGACCACTCGTTAGGTTCATACCCCAGCGTTGGAATGTATGGTCTCTTTTGGTGCCCGTGCCAGCATTACACGAAAGATTTCAGCATCCATACCCTGCAGGTTGCCCGTTTGACTCAGGCTTGGACCATGGGGAGGGGAAAGTTTTTCTCCTCGTGTGTGTGGCTTGAATAGCGAGATCTCGTTGAATCAGCTCGTATTGAAATTGTCTCACTTACTGCGCTTGCGGGTTCTCACCCCCAGTGGTGTGTGTCGCCCGCTTTCGACATCATCTCCCAAACGTGAGTTTCAATAAACTAGAGCCCATTTCATACTCTTCCACCTGTTCACGCTACATGCCACTGTACCCAGGTCCAATTGCGGAGTGGCCTGCCCCTTCATCATATGTGCATGGAAGCGGAAGCATATGCAGGAGACCCCCGTTCGACTTGGGCTTGGACCATGAGATGATCGACGGAATTTTCTTTTTGGATCGGTGGTGCTACTCATCGGGGGCTGATTCATTCACGCGAGTGGGTGAGCGAGCTCTTGTGCGCGTCGCTCGTATGGCTCAATTTGATTAGTCGCGTTCGCGGGATGTTATTGTATTTCCTGATAATCTCTATTTACCTTCGGTTTATACTTTTGAACCTGCATGCACCAGGATTCTCCCATCCCTCCAGGTTTCATTTCACAATGTTAAGGTCCAAGTGCGGAGTGGCCCGCGCCTGCATCCTATGGCAATTCGGCTCGGACTTGGACCATGGCTCAGTCTCAATGCAATTTTGCTTCACGACTGCAGAATCCACCAGGGTACCTCATTCTCGTTCTTTTTATTAACCCCACTCACAGATTCTCATCCCGGGGGTTGGATGTCCTGGGGAGTACTTCTCTTCGCTTTCGGTTCGTTAGTTTGAGCTTCCAGTTATCATCCTCCGCAACTGGCCTCGCTCCACTTGAGTTAGGAGGAAGCTCCACCTCTGGAGTGGCCCTCATTTGTTTTTCATAAGACAGTCATGCACATAGTATGCGGGAGACGCCCGTACAACTCGAGCTCTGATCCTTCGTGGCTCCAGATTTTGGGGGAGTGGGTGACGCCCGTTCGACTCGGGCTTGGATCATGAGGGATTACAATGCCATCTTTTTCTTACTCCCCACCACCGATACCTGCCACACCTGCTGCCGAAGGAAACGCAGTGAGATGCTTTCTTTACACAACTTCTAAAATCATCCGATACATATCTAACCCAAGCCTTCCGACTCACCGGCCAGAATAGATTCAGGAGACCTCCCGAGTCGCGGAAAATCATCAAATTTTATTTTCATAGATTGCTACAGAACTCAAGGCCGTGGCTTGACATTCTAAGATGTACCCATTGCCTAGGCTTGATTATTGGTGAAAATGTCAATCGCTGAATCGTTGAGGTTAGTAACTGCAAAAACCAAGAGACCAACCCCGACGTACCTGCTTGCACTGTCGTGATCTTCTCGGCTTCCTCGTCCGGAATTTCAGTATCGAATTCCTAGCGTTGGGCAAGTAAATAAAGGAAAGAAGGTAGCAGTGCCTCGCTGTAATACCGACCTCTTCCGATCATTGTTCAAGTGGAGAGCATCGTGAAGGTATTTTGGTAGGACGCTGGTCACCGACATCGGCGATGTCAACGGTGTCATCAACGTTGGTGATGGCATCAATCGATGCCGAAGACTGCCCGGGATGGCCCGGGAGGGCTCTAGGGGAGTTTGAGAATGATATGGGGGGTGGATGAAGCAGTCTGACATGTTCATGTGTGGTGGGGAAGGTGAGTGTAAATGGGCACAAGCACAAGTTAATCCACGCGCAAGTTAAACAAGTTAACCCAGCCAAATTTAAACTCCGCCTGGTGCGCAAGTTGATCTGCCAAGTCAATCGGCTAACCCTCCGAACTTCCCCTTGTACAAATTGTGCGCCCTCCTATAGTCATTCCATTGAGACCTTGAAGCCAATGACGAAGTCCGGATTTGGCTGGACGTCTTCCCTCACGATGCTCCGCTATGGCAGCGAGAAATTTGCGAAGTGCCGCCAGATCCACCAGACATATGATGATATATCTTGGCAGACAGAGATGTATGGCCTTCAACCCGGTGCAAATCCGTGAGGCGCGCACGCTTGTGCGGAATCTGTATGCCAGCCAACCAGCACAGTACGAGAGCTACCTAAGCAGGTGCGCACCCTCGAGAGTGGTCCTGACGTGACGATATCCGACGAGGCCTAGATTTGCGACGGGAATAATCACACAAGTCGTCGCCGGCCACACAATCGCTTCAAGCGACGATCCGTACCTCCGGATGTCCAGCATGGTGCTGGAATCGCTGTCCCGCGCGGGGGCGAGTCCAGGAGGCACAGCAATTGACTTTTTCCCCTTCCGTGCGTAGCACACGCAAATAGCTGTCAATTATCTAATTGTATTGTGATCCCGCATCCAGTGCAACACTTCCCCCGCTGGTTCCCCGGCACGCACTACGCTGGCGTTGCCATCCAATGGCGACCGACCGTCCGGGAGCTCTATGAATTCCCCCTGTAAACTGTCCGGGCGCAGAGGGTGCGTTATCCACTCATCGCATACGTACAACTCGTTACCAACGGGTATGTCTTGATAGGAGACCGGACAAGCCAAACCCTCCTTCCTCCTCGAGCAACTGGAAGAAATGGAAACGTGGGATTCGGTGACTGATGAAGACCAGGAGGATCTGAAGGGCAACGCATCGACTAGGTTCACCGCAGGAGAAACCACAGTAATCCGTCGTTCTTGTGCCAGCCTAAAGATTACTGATATGCAGCCCCACAGACCTGGAGCACGCTATCGGTCTTCGTGCTCGCTATGGTGCTGAATCCCGAGTGCCAATTGCGCGCCCGGGAGGAGATTGATTCCGTCATCGGCACTGCGCGCTTGCCTGAGTTCGGAGATCGGGGGAATCTCCCATATGTGGAAGCTATAGTGCAGGAGACATTCAGGTGAGCTTGACGATATGGTACTGTAGTCAAAAAAGGAAAACATCCATAGATGGAACCCTGGAGTCCCCTTCGGTAAGTACGCGCGCGGCGATTCGACTACGAAACTACCTGACTACACACGCCTCAGGTCTCCCACATCGTTCTATGGAAGATGATACTTATCGGGGTCTGTTCATCCCCGCCGGCTCGCTCGTCCTCGCCAACATCAGGTATACACCACGAACCTCACCTCCTAGGGCTAATACATCTGCACAGGGGAATGACCCTCGACGAAACCATCTACTCAAACCCAACTAACTTCCACCCCGACCGCTTTCTCCCGAAGCCACTTGGGGGCGGTGAACCCCCCTTCCCCGGGAAATTCGGGTTTGGCCGCAGGTACGGGAAATACACCCATCATCTAATCCCTTTCTGAGCATACGCAGAGTCTGCACTGGCCAATACCTCGCAGAGAACAGCGTGTGGATCGCGATCGCGACCATCCTGGCGACTTGCAAAATAATCAATGCCGTCGACGAACACGGGGAGATCATCGACCCTGAAAACGAGATGAGCTACGGGCTTACGAGGTGCGCGCACGACACAGATGATGGACTGGAGCGCCATTTAAAAACTTGTCTGTAGCCACCCCAAGGACTTCCGATGTGTCATCATCCCGAGGAATGCGCAAGTGGAAGCACTGGTCGCTGGAGCGCTCGAGTTTTGATCTCAAGGGCAATCTTTGGATTTGACCCAAGCTTGGCTGAAGCACGCCTTGCAATTGAACCGGAAATTCGGGATAAATAACTCTATAACGCAGTCGAAAAAATCATTCAGGTATCCTGTCTGCACTCGGATTCTAAACCATATGAATTCTTTGAAACTCGCGAGTGTTCAGATCCGGTGAGGCTCCTCGAGGCTGAGCGGATGATTATGAAAGTGGCATCATTGTGTTCGGCCAGGTGAGCAGTCAATTATCTCTCCTACCCGAGTCGTTTTCTTCGGACGCGATCCGAGTCTTACTCGGCGCAAGGAAGCTTTGCTGATATTTCCTCGCGGCCGATCGTGCATGTGCCCCTTGTAGAATAACCGCGTAGATATTGGTAGACGTTAAGATAAGAATCGTATTGCATCACATATATTGAATACGCGACTATGTATGTCACATGGGGCCGATAATAGAAGTCAAGTTACATTGTGGTCGTGAACGGACCGAGGTTATCCCAGCCTTTCATGTTAAAGGACTGCTTCATTTCTCGATGATGGTGATGAACTCGGCCGGGAAGAAAGTAAAATCTTCGGCGGTCGTGAGATGCTCGAGGGCAGCGGCGAGGAGCTTGCGGTACCCCGGGTCGGTGAGTGTCTGAGACATATCAGCTCAGTATTGTATTGCATTTGAAGGCGACAGTTCGCAGATTTCGACGTACCTGGCGCAGCTTCTCGTGAGACTCTGCTTCGGCCAGTATCATCACGGAGAGATCCGTCTCGTGCAAGCCGAGGGCGTTGGCTAAGGTACCAGCGCCAGTTTCGGCTTTGAATGACTACATGCCGGTGAGCCATTGAATATGTGCGTCGGCGGCAAATAAATGGACCGCACCACTTCATATTTGAGGAGGTTCTGCTGCAGTATGGGCAGCGCTTTCACGGTCTCCACCATTCTGGCGGCGCGATCGTTGAGCTTGTCCGACGTGGTCCCCGCTCGGGCTTTGAAGATTCCTATGGCGCGGACACGGTCTGTTCGGACGGACATGGCTGAATGAAAGGTGGAAGTGGGCAGAGTAGTCGAAATGAGGGGTTGGATGTTGAAATTTCATGTACGCACCCGTGAATATTTATAGGGGCTAGGACAGGCGTGGCATAAGCATCCATATCCATGTGGATGGCTATAAATTTAGCAGCGGATTTACGAGTGGGGGCATTGGGACGTTGCGTAGAGATTTATATAGGATACGCATTACGACACACACTGCACTGCGAAGCATACAACAGCCAAGGTGTGCTACCTCGATACAGTTGATGGTGGTATAGGGAGCGATTTTCGTACAGATTCCGATGTCACCCAAACCGGAAATTTGTGTGCTTCAATTCAGCACTGAACCGGGTGTAAGGCGTCCGCGATCCTCGATATTACGAGTGTTATCGAGGGGGCGAGGTCATGTCCGCGGCCCAGTGACGAGAAGAATAGGTCGAAGAATATGTCGAAGACGAAACTGCGGATTTTGGCCGGGAGAACTCCTGGGATAGTTCAATCCGTGGCAGAGGGTAGGCATCGTACTAGTCGGCATCAATGCCAACATTGGAGGTCGGATTACGGAGCTTTCGTCGTCAAGCACAGTCCTAAATTCCCGTATACTCGATGCATATGTCAGTGGATTGACGTCATTGCCCAGCCAAAGCTGCACCCACTGGAATTCCCGATTCCGGTGACGATTCGGGGGTCGGTTGGGGTTCAGGCTGCCCAATTTGATTGATGCCGTGCATGGGCTTGAGACATCATCCTTGTTTCTACGGTCAGAGTTGTAGGAGCGACGGAAATGAGAGTGGATTGAGAGCGAGGATGCTATTTTTCAACTTGAAATACGATTAGTGGCAAAGTGTCCATGATGGACCACATCGTAGCAATGACGCCACGGTATCCCGCCAACAACATGCCAGCGGCGAGATGAACCGACTCCTCCTGGAGTCCTTTGGCCCCCCTAGCAGTTTGGCATGCGGACAGCGGCGTGGGGAAGGGAAAGCTCGATAATGCCGGAGAGAGTTAACCGAGAGCTTCCAGCAAGGAGTGCACTCTGTCAGATCACCGATTTTTTACACGCAATGGCAAGCGAAGTGCACCCACCGGGAGGTCATCATCCCTTGCTGTACACTCTGCACGGTCGCCGTCTCTTTTTCCAATCGCGGAACGGAGATTTTGCCACTGGCGAGTCGTTCGATGGAGCTCTTCTTGGGTCCCAGGGATGTATGCTTGGCTGTTGCGCAACAGGCTAATGCCCAACATGAATCACCACAGAAAAGATCTCACTATCCGCCCCAAGGTTATCTTGTCATTCATTTGCGATTTTGACCTAGAAACTATGGGAGGGTGGACGGGAGAATCCCACTGGCACTTATTTCACTCGCAGAAGGAGGCGCGGGTATCCAGTGGTGCGGAGTAAGAAAAGAAAAGAGTTGATATTTGCCGCCCTACGGTCCAAGCCCGAATCGAACGGGCGTCTCCTGCACGGAAAGTTCACGATTTCCTATGAGATTCAGGTGCGGACCACTCCGCAATTGGACCTCCTGAACGTACAGAGGCGGTTGGATAAGTGTGAGATGAAACGGGTGTTCAGCAGCGGGTGAAACTCACTTTTCGGATAAGTACAGCCAGTAAATAGAATTGCGGGGGTGAGAATTGGGGAGAACCTGAGTGCGGTTAAGAAAAGAATAGGTATGCTGCGCGTGGCTGCCGACGAGCCCGAGAGTAAAACGGTAGCTGACACAACACACGGACCAAGCCCGAGTCAACGGGCATCTCCTGCACAGAAAGTTCATGATTTCTTACGAGATGCAGGTGCGGTCCGCAAGTGGACCTTGTTACTGCGGAGGGCGATGTTAGCGACGTGAAAGCCTCATGGCGGCGTAGCAGTGCTCGTCCTTGGTTCAACGTGTGCAATTTATGTGCTGCTTGACTCGGATTCCGGCGCGCGGGCAAAGGTGGGCATGTAAGATATTGCCAGAGATGCCAAGTGATCGTGGGGTAACGCGCGCAGGCGCTGAGAGCGAGAGCTTGCCGCATCGCGCCGGGTAGTCTCGCGCAACGTCAGCGCTATGGATCCGACCAGATTAATGCGGCACGATATGACAGTTTGAAAAACACGCGGGTAGAAATTCCTGCGAGATTGGTGATTGCGCGAAAAGTTGACTGAATTTGCGGTTTGGGCGGGAGAGCTAGGAATTCCACGAGAAGCTTGCAGAGAGTGGAGATCCAAGGATTCCGCGATCTCGCCGCCGAGGAAGGTAAATCGCCGCAGAGCAGCGCAGCGAGCACACCGCCGTGACGGTGGAAAGCAACGAGCTAAAGACGGATCAAAGGTCGGCATGACACGTGGTGCGGCTGTCGGTCCCGCGCATCCGCTATCCCTTTCCGTTGGCCATCATCGATTCATCGTCCGAACGACTAATCCAGGCTTCTCGTGGACCAATCGTGGCGCACTGAGACAACTTAGCTTACATTTGTGCGCTCCCAACGGTGATGAATTCATCTCCCCTCGGCAGCCGCTACCCCACCAAAGTCTTCTACCGCTTCCAACGAAGCCCTAAGCGCCTCCTAAGCTACGCGTCTCCAGCCCCTACGATGCCTCTATGACATCCGTCCCCCGTAATCACACTTCGGGAAACGGGAGGTACGTGTGCTTTGGTGCGTCGGTGCCGCGATGCTCGCGATGCTGACTGGATATCTGCCTCATCTCGCTCACGCCGCAGTGGGTATGAAGCGCGCTGCAGCCCCGCCGCGCTTGCGTCCTCTACCTCGCCCAGTTACACATCCACGCCCCCCATATCCACCGCAAGCCTGCTCATCAACAGCATGTGCACGTACGCATCAGCACCGGCCTCGCCGTTTCCATGCCCGTGCCCTCCCCACAACCTGCCGCCATGCCCAATCATCTAGCCGCTTGCATCGAGCGGTGCGCACCCGACCGCACCTAGGACCGCATGCGTGTGCCCGAACACCCCGCCGGCGGAAGATCTTCCTCTTGCGTGCGCGATGGTTCCCTTGTCGCACTGGCACCTTCTCCACTGCCGCTCTCCGTGGTGGCGGTACATTCGCCTGCGCGGCATATCGACGTTGTACTGGGCTTAGAATTCACCGGGCCGCCAACGCCGCAACGGGCCACACGGATGGATTCAGCTGCTCCCAACAGCCATCCTCCCTCGCTGTTTCTCCGCTGCGCCCCCGTTGATTCTATCGTTGACCCCTCCCTCCCCGAAACTCCCGCAATTCTAATGTCAACTAAGCGATCCTCCACGGCCCAACGTGACGATGAGTATCCTTCCCCTCCCAACTGATCTGTCCACCATGGACATCTATGACTTCTGCGTGAGGTCTGCGAGTCCCCCGAGGTATTGAGTTGTAAATCCTGAGCACTGCCGCACGATCAAGGCCGATTTCTTACGCTCTTAACTCCGGCCAACTTTCGCTAATGATCTCGCGAAGTTGTCGCTCGCCTTCATTCGCAATCCCTCCTTGTCTCTGCGGCGATCCATCCCTCGGTCAGTGTTACTTAGCTGCCGTACGGTAGCTCTGATTCGGTTTTATCTCGGCCGTCGTCGTGATTTCAGGTCATCCCTGCTCCTCTTTTTGACGCGCGCTCTACTGTCCTTGGCCCCTAAATACATTATTCTTTTGACAAATCCCACCATCACAACATAAACACCCTCTGATACGCGATGAATTCAGAAAGCCGAACTGCACGCGTGGGCAAAGTCTATTCATCCTCGAGTCGAGTCCTGCGAGCCACAACGAGGCCCCTCTCATCCTCGCTCTCCTCCGCGCGGACCTGAGAAAAAAAAAATAGCTTCAACTACTATGACCGAATCCCGAATCGAACGGGAGGCCTGCTAAATCGTTCCCACTGTCATACGGCTCGCAGGTGCGCTCCACGCGCTATCTGGTCTGAAACACAAAGCAGCGTCCGATGATAACCGGACCCGCTCCGACGACCTCAGGAACACGAGGATAAATCACTACGTTCCGTCTAGCAAATGACGGCTGTGGCCGGTCGGCTAGACTTCGGCTAGACAGGGTTGCTAGGCCACCGCCAAGAGCCGTCATCGGCTAGACGGATCAAGTCTAGGCGACAGCGGAACGTAGTGATTAATATTCGGTATGAATGAAGAATGAACGCACACTGAATAAGCACCCCTTCCCCAAGTTTGATCGTGCAGCATTCCACTCCTCCGTTCGCGTACAAAAAGCAATAAACAGACCCTATGCCCGGATCCCGAGTCGAACGGGCTCCCTGCCGATCCTGATTGCAGGGTCCAATGTCATTGAAAGCGGGGCGCACCACGCTCTATCCGGGCTGCATGTATGCAGAATGAGTAGGTCTTGGTCTTGCGGGATTTGGATGCGCTGCTGCGTGAATCTGAGTTGCGCAAATGCAAATGAACCAATCTCCATGCCTTACGAAACAGGATATGTGTTGAATAATATGCAGCATAAACGAACCCACGCTGAATACTCTCACGAGTCACGCCTGCCGATGGGAATCCTGCTCCCCCGGTCAAATCCTCCGTGTGCCGAATAAACAAATGAAATGCAATTTGATCCAACGTACCCAGATCCCGAGGCGAGCTGGCGCCCTGCTGAAGGACACCTAACACAGGCAAGTGATGACAGGTGCGCACCACGTGCTACCCAGACTGGAACGGCGACCTAGGTTAGCTCTACAGAACTGGTCTCAGCTCAAAACTAAAAAGGGCGAAAGGAGCAAATGTAAAGCCACGGCCTTGAGTTCTGTAGCAATCTGCAAAAATAAAATTTGATGATTTTGCGCGACTCCCCTCCTGTTCAGCGTGCATGCGCTCAAAAGCAATCTCTCGCCCGTGCCCAACGTCTCGCCCGCCGCCCTGGGGAATGGATCCAAAAATTGAAGTTGGACGGGTCGTCCTCGTCCATCACTTCCTCAACGGTCGGGCGAGTTTCTGGTGGCTTGGAGTAAGACAAATCAAAGGTCTTCGAGCATTACTCACGATTCAAGCCCGGCTCGCACGGGCGTCTCCTGCATAGCATATCGGATGCGACATTTGTGCCAGATGAGATGCAGGCGCGGGGCACTCCGCAATTGAACCTTCCTACTGTGGAGTGGACCCTGGATGCGTGTGAGATGCTTTGAATCGGCGTCTTGCGCGAGGGGAATTGTTGAACCTCGCATTTTGCATCGTTCTTGATAATGTGATGAGGGATCCGAGGCACAAGGCACACGCTCCGACGAAAGGCAACGACCGGATAAGGACCTGCAAGCGCCCTCCATGAAGTCAGGAGATAACCGCTCACCGATATCTACCCGGGATCAGTGAGGCTGTTGACAGGGACCATCGGCATCCTGGCAGTAGTACAAGGCTTCAGTTGATTCAGCTGCACTTGCCTGCAGCATCGGGAGACGTGTCGAGTCTGCAGCGGGATATCAGACACCCAATCCGCCTCAGTATGCACCAACGCGAATAGCCCCGAGCGAGATTGAAACCAGACCAGATTCATCGAGCTCAGACAGCAGAGTACCGGATAAATTTCGCTAAGATAGCAGTATGTGGGGTATCGGAAAATTAGCTGCAGTATTGGGTCTTTTTCGCCTGCGTGACTCGAGAGAGCTATTAATACTTGGTAGCAACACCAGGGAATACTCGTAGAGACCCCCGTAATCCCAGGGAGAAAGGGCAAAAAATCGGCCAGAGCGGAGGAACACAATAAGTAGAGAGCGAGATGGTGGTGGTTGGAGGCAAGTTGGAGGCAACGGATCACTCGGCATCGCCACGCGGCTCCGCTTTCGGTCCCGTCGCCATCATCCTGCTCTCCTTCAAGTTTAACCTCCACGTCCGAGCGACGGCGACGAACCGCGCCGTATTCTGACTTTACGCTACTCGGTGTGCCCGTCGCAAACTCGTTACTCGTCTAGACTTTATCAGCGCTGCATCGACGTCATGAACTACGCGCCCTACGCGCCCTCGATGCACCAACGTGCTAGCCATAGCAGTACCCCACTATGATTCCCGTACCGCCACGTGGAGCGCGAGCTCACTTATGTTAAGTGGGCAGAGAGGCTATTGCTCGCTCGCGTTGTTTGACACCTACAACTGCGCAGCGCCCTGGCGACCATGTGCGTATCCACCGCTACATTTTCGTCCGCTTCCTCATCAACGTCGTGACTCGTACGCAGCTTCGCCTTCCGCCGTCGCTGCCCTGACTTACGAAGTCGTTCGCGCCGGTGTGCGGGCGTCTCATGCGTCGGCGCGTGCCCGAATCTGAGTGCGGACTCCGCCGGCGATGCCCACATTCTTCCAGCGCTCCGGATTCCGCTGCGTGCGGCGTGATACGTACCTTTCTTGGTGGTAACAATATCCTGGCCAATCCCGCCCGATCAAGGCTGTACGTCCTCTCTCAACTCCGCCCAATTCAAACCAAGTGCCTGAGGACCTCACCAATCTCTGGCTTGATCAGTCCCGATCATCCCATTCCCTCTGTACCCTACACCCCTCCTGCATTTGCCTGCGCTCTACGTGCGAACTTCTGTACCTCCCATTTCTGTCAAATAATCCTTCGTCTCCTTGTCCTGGTGCATCAGTCCGCTTACTTTGGTCACGTACACGGTAGCTACTGCTGGCGAATATATCCTTCTTTCGGCCAATTACAAGAAATCTATAGCACACATAATGAGTCCACCCAAATTCACAAATTCAACGCCTCAGCGAAAGCAGAGCCTTAAGGTGGATGTTTAGTAAACTACCGCCCTGAGGTCTAGCGTGTCCTCGGTCGCCTCACGTTCGACCAACTCCTCTTGATTACTGCCTGCTTCCGGATCTCTGGGACTACCTTCAACTGAAGAAAAAGCCAGAAAACTTGTCTTGCAGACCCTAATAACCAAACCCTGAATCGAACGGGGGTCCTGCTGTATCTGTTTTCGTCCCAATAACGGATGACAGGTGCGCGCGACGCGCTATCCGGTCTGGAGTGCAAGGACACATCCTTGAATACGCCCGTCCGCTGCACGCGTCCGAATACAATCGATGTCTTGAGAGCAACAAGGTCAGAATCATAACCCCCTCATCCCGAATAGTTCCGCCCTAAGAACTGTGTTTCCTCAGTCCGCCCGTCTTGCGGAACAAAAACTGGACATTGCCCGGATCCCGCGTCGAACGGGAACTCCTGCTGAATTTGATATGTGAACCCTTATTGATGGTAGGTACGCACCACCCGCTATCCGGGCGGAATAGATGACAACGGTGTCGAATAAGTCCCAGTCTGTTCAGTGGGGAGTTGGCAGGCGGCGCGGGATTTCTGTCGGCGAATCTGGGATTACGTACATCGACCTAGGAGGGGTGTGAAGGGAAAATCTCGTTGGCATTTGTTTCACTCGCAGATGGAGGCGTAGTGGTGAGGAGTAAAAAAAGAAAAGAGTTGATAATTAAAGCCCTAAGGCTAGCGAGGTATAAAAGACCGCTGACATTCTGCTTTCAATCATGTTTCTCCTCTTGCCTTGAGTGTATTCTCGTGCTTCCTGGTTGGGTTCACCCTCTCAAATGCGTCCCTGGAATCATCAATATCTCGTGCTCAAGACATCAACTGCTCGGGCTATTTCCTCTCGACGATCTGATGGCTACACTGCTGTACTGAATATTCAATCTCCATCATGGCTCCCTGGCTCTTTCGCCGTGTACGGCAACAAATTCGCTTCCAATCTTCGATCAATCCCCCCTGGGATTTCTACCCTGCCTCTCCTGTCCCGTTTGTTCTCAATCTTCAACCCTAAGGTCTGGACCGTGGGAATTCTGCCGAGTGCAATTTCCAAGCAATCTCCTGATCACCGCGAACCGGCTCTTAGAACTCCCCAGCGAAGATGCAGAGTATCTCAGTGCTACGAGTCCGTTCAACCTCTGGTCAACAGGCGACTTGCAATACACCAGTTTGCCAGTTATTTCTAAACAGCAGGTCTCATCACCCGTACGCCGAGCTATTCATTTCTTTTTCTCCTTTGCCAAGCTGTCCGCCCTGACTCTCCTGTACTTACCTGTACCTCTGTAACTCTTCAAAACATTAAATTGAATCCTTCCACACCAGCCCAGTTTTGCTGCTATCATCGTGTACAATTCAGAGGCGCCTTCTTCATTCGCAGGTGTTAACTTTTCTAACCTTATCCCGTTTAACTGGGCCCACGGCCGGAGCAAAGCGTAGGCATGTCTTGTAGACTCGTAACATAGTCTGCCTATGATTGGCCAAAAAAAGAGGCGAGCCCTTTGCCGTAGGCAGACTGGTACAACTCGGGCCACACAATCCACTCGCGCGAGGAGTTTGAATTCTTTGATGGCTTCCATTCTGGCCGCAAGTATGGTGTCTAAATAGTAGAAAAGGGTGGCATAGATAAAACACAAATCTGGGAGTATCTGTCTATCAGAATTTGCCTTGAGCCTCCGAAAACTGTATGAATGGCACCTTTGTTTACAACTGAAATGTCTTTACAGCAATTGGCAGTACCGAAGGCGCAGATCGAAAAATTGTCGTTTTGAGAAGTTTTTGATCCCCACCAAAGAATTGCCCTTATCTCAGTGAGCTCTGCTCGGATTACGTTGAAACTAGGCTAGATCTCCCTGAATAATCGAGGCGCTATTAGTGTTAGAAAGAAACTCGCAAAAATATTACAATTTGCATCATCCAGCAGGTAAGTCTCCTTGAGTGATGAATTCTGGCTAGCAGGCCCAAATCTCACCAGAAGGTCTTGGTATTTTGGGATGGAGTACTTTGATATGTAATACCTGAAGTGATAGAGCTGGCTTTATGAAATAATTGCTTACTGTCCTTTATAGTTAGATCAAAGGATCTTTGTGGAGTCCCTACGGAAACCACTGTAATTCTGTCACTTCTGATCCAAATGAGGTGGGAAGATACCCCAGAGCGACACAACATCCCCGTACACATGTTTACGCGACGATATCCCCGAAGGATGCATGTTGTGGCCCCTAACTGTGATGCGCAAGGGGCGACTGATGCAATCAAAGCAATTTGATGCTGACCGCAACGCGTCCCAATTCACGCGTACAACATGTTTTCTCTGGAAATTGAACCGTGGAAAAAATTCTATCAGTGAATCACGACCCTTCCAGTTGTTTTTCCCCCCTCATCTGGGCCAAAAATTATGGTGAGGGAGCCAATTCTGTATTGGCGATGCCAAAAGTGTCTGAGTGAACAAGGAAGCCCAAAAAGTGAATTATTCAAAGTTTTAGCTCTATCACATTTTTTCATACCTATCACACAACCCCCTCACAAAACCCCAGCTTCTTCGGAAGAGGTCTGGGCTTCCTAGTCCGGATTTCTTGCTGAGGGGCCACAAATGCTGGAGGCTACAACTTCCCAGATCTAACTCCATCACTAATAGCGTTTGGATTATTCAGGAAGATCTAGCCTAGTTTCAACTTAATCCGAGCAGAACTCACTGAGATACGGGGAATTCTTTGGTGGGGATCAAAAACTGCCCAAAACAGCAATTTTTCGATCCGCGCCTTCGGTACTGCCAGTTGCTGTAAATACGCTGAACATAAAAATAAAATGCACCTGTCGTCCAAGTCTTCCAAGATCTACGGATTTTGTCACGAGATGGACGGCGGCCTCGCATGAGTCTATGGAAAGACAACATTTATGAAGCACGGCGGAAAAACCAGCAACTAGCGGTTGTGGATCTGTGGTTGTTTCTGGAGGATATCCTCATCATGTCTCCGTGAGAGATTTGCCACTCGACTCTCGAGTCGTTGCCCCCACTTCTTTATGTCTTTCCATTGTCTCTCACTGCCTCAATTTCGATGCACGGCTGTGGTGTGAACGAGCAACGGCCAACACAGGGCGGTGAATCACATGCCAGTGATCGTTATGATCCTTCTCGGCTTACTCCAGACTATGAAAGGCGCCCGGAAAGAGGTTGGCATGTTTATACGAGTACTAGTGCAACTTGAGTGAAATTTGCATTCTTAAACCAATATTAATTATCCCATAGATGGACACGAGAACATATCAGAGTCATAGATGGACAAATCGAACCTTGTTGATGTCACATGATGTGTGATCGCTCATGAAATGACAGCTAGCGGCAGCCACGAGTGTTAATGGAATGCCTGGCTGAGCCCTTGCCCTCAAATCGTGGATACTTACCTCTGTGTAGGCGATGAGGTATGACTAGACTGACCTAGACTGAACTAGACTGAACTAGACTGAACTAGACGGAGCTAACCGCAGCTAGACTGAGCTAGAAAGAGCTAAACAGACCCTCACTACACAGCTAAACACAGAACTCTGTTGAGCTATGTCTAGATGGGCCTTACTCATGCTGAGTTAAGGAGGCTGCGGAACGTAGTGAAAGATTAAATTAAGAATTAAAACATTAGAACAGTACTCACTTGTTGTTACTGCCCAGATCAGTGTTTCGATAGCAACGGTGGCCGGCCGTGCACTTGTGGCACAGTACATTCCGAGAGAGCTCAGTATTTGAATGGAGAGCGATATTTTACAAGTTTTGTAAAATATATATTCTGCAACATTTGGTCCACTGAACTACTGTTGACTTCACTGAAGCTCTTGGATAGTTAGTGGTTAATAATTAGATTGGCAGGCACAATTAAGTAAGGTAGAGAGGTTGTAGTGAATGTGGGCAGGATGAAAGAGAGGTACATAGGTGTGGCGAAGCGACTGTGCAATGGTGTTCAAATGAAGCGAGAGATGTGTAAGTAGGGTATAGCGAATGTGGGCAGGATGAAAGAGATGTACATAGGTTTAGCGAAGCGACTGTGTGTGATCGTGTTCAAATGAAGTGAGAGAAGGGTAAGTAGGGTATAGTAAGGAACAGCTCCTCAAAGCATAGACACTTTCCCAATTGCATTCAGAATTTGAAGGAGGAGCCAACCATCAACAGCATCCTCGAATGAGGTGTCATCCTGGGTCGGGTACGTTGTGTTGTGCAGATTGATTAGCTTGGACATCGGAATGCGTGCAAACCGTGAGCAGGTGTGGAACGAGATCAGACCTTGGGCCATTGCATAGGCCGATGTCGCTGGGTCATCACTATACCCGAGATCGTCAGGCAGTACAAAGTCTGCCTGGTTCGGATCTGCTGGATCTGCATCCGGCTCAAGGAAAGGGCTTCCGGTGGCTGCCCAGCACAACATGCTGGGACAGTACGAAGGGAGGTCAATGTTTTTCATCTCCCCGATGACGGCCTCAGTGAAGTGCGATTTACTGGCCTCGAGGCGATCCCCACTGGGGTTCCCAGTATCCTTGAGGAACCTCACAAGCTCAGTCTCTGGATTGAGGCCTGGCGGGAGGGGGCCGAAGTGAGGTAAGCATTGCACTGGACTGGGTGACGCGATAGGAGATGTGGTTCGAGCGCAGCATAATCGGTGATACATGATGTCCAGGCGTTGGCCAGATAGAACTCAGTACCACCCGGGTACGATCGAGCAAACTGTGGGCTGTGTAAGACCACATTGTAGTAGCTGAGACGAGCACATACTTTGGAAAAAGTAAAGCCATTGACGCCGGGTAGTTCAAGACCTGTGCAGAACACAGCCGCCTCTGGGTGGCTATGAAGGTCTGGACCGAGAAGTCCGGTATGAACCAGCTGGTTAACGAGCATGTTGTGGAAGGTCTGGTCGCGAATGGAGAGGGTTGCGACCTGAGGATGATAATCAGTGGCAAGACAATAAGGAGTGCAAGACACACCTGAATGTTCAGGTAGGTGATGATCTCCGACTGAAACTGCATCAAGTCACCGGTAGGCCCCACAGCCTGCATCGATCGGGCGGCCCGATCGAGGGATGGATTCCAGGACGTGACAAAACTTGGGTCAAGGCGCACAGATCACAGTCGTTAAGCGCATATTGGAGCAGCGCTGGGGACAGGGGACCAGGAGGTCTCCCGCTGATGAGGGAAAGAGCGACGAGAGCCCCAAAGATCTTGAAGTTCTGAAGTCGGCCTGAGGGAGCTGCTGATGCCAGGCAAAGTGGCGTCGACATCGCAAGAGACATGCGCCCCTCATCTGTCATCAGGCACCAACACCCACTATTCTTGAAATAAATATTGAGGGCAGCGTATATTGCCTCGCGTTCAAGGCCTGGTCCAAAGGAACGAACCGATCCATTGGGATTGAGACTAGTATGAGAGGCAGGTCAGTCGTTGCTCATGCAGCACAGATGGCCACTTACATTTCGAAGCACCGGTTTGCAGACAGAAGATGCCGAGAAATCATTCATTCTCAATCCTTCGCACACCACATCACCGTAGAGCATGGCAAGCTCCTCAAGGGACTCAGCTTTCAGCTCCAACCGCACATTGTTCCCAGCGGCTTGGTACACCGCTTTGGCAACATCCCTCTGGTCGAAAAGATTACCATAGGGACCCAAAAGGGTTTCAAAAGGTGCTGCACCCCACGGTGCTGGAGTCGTCTGGGTGGGGACTGCTGACTGTCAATGTAGAGGGAGGCATCAATATAAAATAAACAGCAGGCATGGAAGGGAGACTTACTGCGATGACACGAGAGCAATCACCGACCTGTAGCAACACAAGTCAATAAGTGTCCAGATAGTCAGGAAAATTACGCACTCGGGCATGAGAGATCCGTGAAGGAAGCCTTCGACTGGGATAGGAGTTGAAGACTACACCATGCTCGATGAGGGTATGCTATGGCTAGAAAGATGAAACGCACTGCATGGGAGCTCCGGCAGGATGGTAGCGGTGCGATGGCTGCAGTCAATGGCGGAGCAGCAGGGATGTCCTCATCCTCGTCCTCGGTCTCGTCCTCGTCAGGTACACCACCCGATGTGTCCGAGTCCGGATAAGGGTCATTGTCGGTAAAATTCAGCTCGGTCGCCTCGCCTTTGAACTGCTTGTTCTGCCGTTTAGTGAGGCACGAATGGATGATGTTCCATCCAGGGCCAGGGGATGGATCTTGCACGAATGTGGCGCCGGATATCGGATCACTTCGAAAGAATAAGTCAGGTGGTGGAACTAAATCAAACGGGAGCATACTCGAATGGAGAACCAAACGTCCTTCGTGAATAGACACGGACGGGATGACGTAGAGTGGGCTGTGGATCTTGTCAAACAGATTGATGAGCGTCAGCGTTGAGGGGATCGCCTCTCTACGAAGATGTGACGTGCTTGAGTGGACGCGCATATTACCCTTGTTGACAAGACCGAGAATTTGCAGATCCAAACTCTCGTGGCGATGTCGAGTGCTTGGCCCAGATGGAATATCGCCAAAGGTGTAGCGATGGGTCCAGTGCGCATGCTGGCCGCACTTCTCTCGAGAATAGAGAGAACCCTGGTGTCTGCGGGGAGTGCGTAGTCGAAGCAGAGGCCGTGCCATTCAGATAGGTATGGAAGGCTTCCGCAAAGTTTTTGTAGAGAACGACCTCTTGCTTCGGCTGAGGAATGATTAGCGAACTGTAAGCAGAGACATCTAGGCGACGTACCTGAAAAGCTTGAATCATGTGCGTGACTCGAATCTCCCGGACGCCGGCGGGATCCAGCGATGAGACTCTCTCCAAGGCAGTTTGGGGCCCTTGGTGAAGTACAGGGCGCAATGGCAGGACCCCGGCCTTTGTCGGACTTGAAAGGCGGATCCCGATGGGCCAAGGTGCGCTGCTGAGGCGGCACGGCGGCACTTTTGCCTCTGATATCTCCCTCGTTGTCAGGTCTAAAACCTGGTGCTGGTTGCGGTTGCGAGTACGGGCGTTGTTTGAATGGTTAACGGTGGGATTTCCAGTCCTGGAAGACCGAGCATAGGTTGGGTGGTGCCCAGGGTCGAAGGAATGGACGGGAGAGGATGCCCCGTCACCGCTGCTGGGAGCGCCAGCGCTCGGGTGCTTGTATATGGACGGACTGGCGGGACTGCTAAGGTCGGAGTGGTGCAGGTGCGGGCTGTGGTGCGGGTGCAGGTGCGGGTGTCGGTGCTGGTGCCGATGGAGTGCTGGTATCGGATAGGAAAGGTGCAAAGGCACCACTGCTAATGGCATCGCGGACGAAGCCTGCGAACAATCCCATGAATGCGGCTGGGTCTTGAGAATCACAATCAGACGGATTACAAGCTGATTGCTGGCCGGCTGGCTTACCGGCCATGTTTTCGTGGATGGGAGAGGAGAAATAAGCAGAGGTGTCGGCGACATATATTTGGTGAGAAAACGAGGGACGAACGTTGAAAGCGGTCAGAATGAAAGCATGAGCAGTTTTGATACCTTGAAAATTCCTCAAGTGGCGTGGCCAAAAGCGGTTGGGATTCTGTGGTTGGGCCAGAAGGTGTGGGACGGGTTGGGTGGCTGGGTTGGGAATGGGGCCCATTGGCAACATTGGCTGAGTTGGTTTCGCTTAGAGTTGTGGGGTTGGGAAGCGCTTGGGATCGGCTA